>LNAC01000005.1:2477703-2694944 GCA_002007465.1 Ailurus styani | reverse complement strand
AGGGCGCCTGGGTGGCTCAGTGGGTTAAAGCCTCTGCTTTCGGCTCAGGTCATGATCTCAGGGTCCTGGGATCGAGGCCCGCATCGGGCTCTCTGCTCGGCAGGGAGCCTGCTTCCTCCTCTCTCTCTGCCTGCCTCTCTGCCTACTTGTAATCTCTCTCTCTCTCTGTCATATAAATAAATAAATAAATCTTTAAAAAAAAAAAAGAATGTTCATTATACAGTTATATCTAACTAAATGTAATGTTTACATTTAGTAAACATTTAGTAAACATCTCTTTATAAAGCTCAAGAGAGAGTTTGCATTGAGATCTAAGGAAGTTACATAACTAAATATTATAAAATAATATGTTTAATAAAAAATCTATTATTTTTGAATGCCTATTCTCTTCCAGACTCTGTGATACATGCTTTACAAATAGGAACTCATTTAATTCATTCAGCCAACCTACAGGATAAGGATTATTATCCCCATTTTAGAGAAAAGAAAATTGTGGTTTGGAAAGGTTAAATAACTGATCCAACAACAAAAAATTAATAATATATAACCTCCATAAAATACTCATCATTTGCTTTAAAATGGTATATAATATTGCACATTCATGGAAAGGAAAAACAGCCTTTGTCTAATTTTTTGATATGGTTTAGATCCTGATAATAGAGAAGACTGGTCTACATTGGTGACTTGGCTCAGAAATATGTGTTTATACAGACAAGATTCAAAGACACAAGGTAATAGGGGGTGAATTCTGCTAAATTTAAGTGGATAATGGTGGTGTCTAGTACTCTATGTACCCTATTTCCAAACACTGGATAAGAATAGGAGTTTCTCTCCCTTTAAGAATTTTTAAATGGACAAAATCTTATGTAGGTGTGCAAATAATAGACTACAAGGATCCTAAAGGGGAGCATGGCTTAAAATATGCAAAGGAAAAGACATTGTTTTAAGAAATGCATATTATGGGGTGGCTGGGTGGCTCAGTCTATTAAGGTCTGCCTTAGGCTCAGGTCATGATCTCAGGGTCCTGGGATCAAGCCACAAATCAGGCTTCCTACTCAGTGGGGAGTCTGCTTGTCCCTGTCCCTCTCCTTCAGCCCCTCTCCCCCGCTCAGGCTCTGTCTCTGTCTCTCCCATGCTTAAATAAATAAAATCTTCAAAAAAGAAAGAAAGAAAGAAAAATGTATATTATGAAAAATCAAAGAAAATTTTAGAAAATATTTAAAGTAAGCGTGGACTCCAAACTAACATAAAAGATAAGAAGAAATGGACACAGAAAGAGACGAGAGAGGAGAAAAGGGGAAAAAGTTAAAATGCAGTATCAAGAAGTAAAATCTTCAGTGGTGGCAATAAAGGACAAAAAGTTTCACTAGATATTTAATTCATTCGTGAACAAAGTAGGCTTAAAAGCTTTATATTGATACAGAAATAAAGGAGAAAGCTATCAGAATTATAAGAGCAATGAAGAAAAGAAACATTCATTGTATGGATCATGAGCATGTCTAAAGAGAAAACAAGAGGATGCTAAACAGAAGCCACTACTGAAGTCAAAATATCCTGGTCCACAGATCAAAACTCCATCCATGCACAAAGCAAAATCAATCAAAGAGACTAACATCTAGATCTATCCTGTCTTCCTGTCTTTTATTGTTATTTTTTTCCAGAGGTATAAGAAAAAAATCCTGCATCCAGGTAGATAAAAGACATATAATAATCTAACTGATTGTGTACTTTTCATCAATGGTAAGTTCAAGAAGAAAATATATCTCAGTCTAAAGAAAAAAACATTCGTGATCCAAGAATTCTATACAATGTCAAGATGTATTTGTGAGCATAACTAAGATTTAAACCTGAAGTGTATATAATGGAATATCTCTCATTATCATCTCAATAAATATGTTGTGAATTCTAATAAACTTAAATGCACCAGAATACAGCTGACCATATTATCAACTTAATCAGAATTTTACAATTTCAGAAAACTGAAAGCTAAGTTAGAGTTACATTTCCTAAATTTCAGTACACTGATTTGTCAACAACTCTTGCTGCCGCTTTTATAAAGACCTTTTATAGTAGAGCCCAGTACTTCTTTTCCCACTGTCATAGCATGTGGTATTTTATGAAACTTTGACGGTTTACCTTTTAATTTTAACAAACATATATGAGTAGTCTTATCCAAATACCATATGATTTTAGTCATACGTAGGTAAATATGAAGTCATATTTAGCAGGGGTTTTTTGTTTTTTTTTTTTAAGGAAAGCGGCAAATCCTAAAGAAATAATTTGATGTATTGGATGAGTTCATGGAAACTTCTCCAAATTGCAGTTCATTCTACTAAGTGAAACCTCTGGGTCCTGAGCATCAGTGTTTTACCTCTATAAACACTATTAGATCTATTAAAATTTAACAAAAGTTTGAGAGAATAGGAGAAAGCCACATAATGGGAGAAAATAGCTGCAAAAAGACACATCTGATAAGGACGGTTATCCAAAATATACCAAAAACTTTTAAAAATCAACAATAGCAAAAAACAAACAACTCAGTTGAAAAAATGGACAAAAGATCTTAACAGACACCCCACCAAAGAAGAAATGCAGATGCAAATAATCATATCAAAACCTGCTCCACATCATATGTCATTAGGAAGTTACAAATCAAAACAATGTGATATACTACATACCTATTGGAATAGCCAAAATCCAGAACACTGGCAACACCAAATGCTGGTGAGGATGTGGAATGACAGGAACTTTTATGTATTGCTGATAGAAATGTTTAATGGCACAGAGGCTTTGCAAGATAGCTTGACCATTTTTACAAAACTAAAAGTATTCTTACCATGCAATCCAACAATTGTGCTCCTTAGTGTTTATTTACCCACAGGAGTTGAAAATTTATGTGCATTACAAAACCTGCAAATGGATATTTATAGCAGATTCATTTATAATCACCAAACTTGAAAACAGTCAAGATGTCCTTTACTTGGTGAATGGATAAGTAAACTGTGGAACATCCAGATAACAGACTATTGTTCAGCACTAAAAATAAATGAGCTATCAAGCCATGAAAAGACATCAATGAACCTAAAATGCATATTAATGAGTAAAAGAAGTTAATCTGAAAAGGCTAAATACTCTGTTTCTAATTATTTGAATTTCTGAAAAAGACATAAATGAAGATCAATGGTTACCAGCGGTAGAGGAGAAGGCAGAATGAATGGGAAGAGCGTGGAGGATTTTAGGGCAGTGAAACTATTCTTTATGATACTATAGTGGTAGGTATTTGTCATTATACATCTGTCAAAACTCAAAATATACTATACCAAGAGTGCACCCTATTCTAAACTATGGGCTTTGGGTGATAATGATGTGTCGGTATGGACTCATCCATTGTAACAAATGTACTGCTTTAATGTTCTTGTTGGCGTATGACTGGCCAAGTTTGTAGAGTTGTTAGATTTCTTAAACCCATCCTTTATACATACAGAAAACTGAAAGCTAAGTTAGAATTACATTTCCTAAATTTCATTACAGTGATTTTTCAATAACTCTTGCTGCTGTTTTTATAAAGATATTTTATAGTAGATCCCAGTATTTCTTTTCCTGCTGTCTTGGCATGTGGTATTATATGAGAATTTGATGGTTTACCTCCTAATTATAACAAACATATAAGAAGTAGTCTTAACCAAATACCATATGATTTCACTCATATGTGGAATTTATGAAACGGAAGGAAGGAAGGGAGGGAGGGAGGGAGGGAAGAAGGAAGAGAGGAAAGGGAGGGGAGGAGAGAGAAGGGGACGATGGAAGGAAGGAGGGAGGGAGGGAAGGAGAAAAAAGAGACAATAAAAAGCAGACTCTAAATATGGAGAATAAACTGGTGGTTGCCAGAAGGGGGGGGATGGGTGAAACAGGTGAGGGGGATTAAGAGTACACTTATCATGCTGAGCACCAAGCCATGTATAAAATTGGTACATCACTATATGGTACACTTGAAACTAGTATAACACTGTAGGTTAATTATAGCAGAATTTAAAAAGATTAAATATGTAGTCTTATTATACTAGGTGTATATACATGTGGAACATCATCAGATGGAACACTAGCTGTGTAGGTCGTGCAACATTGTGCAAGGCAAGGTAACTAGAAATGACTATGAATTAAGATGGTGTTATAAAAATTCATAAAAAAAATTCATAAAAACTTTTCCTCATGAATATGCAAGAAATAAAACCTGGGTAGGAAACATTTATATTCAAAAGGGAATACAATGCAAGTTACTGAATGTATAAAAATAATAATGATGTGGATGTAATGATTTGAAAATCAAAATAACAAAGGTAATTTTATGTGCTGGAGGTTGTACAAAATGTTTTATATAGATTATCTCATTTAACCTTCAAAGAAATGTCCTTCATCTTAACATGAGAAAACAAGATTTAGAAAGTTTAGAAAGTCACAGACCTTAATCAAGATGGTTCAGTGTTCACTAGTAAATAGAGACTAAATTTAGATCCAGGCAATATATGGATGCTTTCAGAGTCATAGCAAGACATGGTTATACCTAAGTAATGCTTATGTAGTAACGATTGATGACTCATTTAGTGAAGTTTTATTACTTCACATGTGCTGCCAAAATTTCTACTGTTCAAATGTATGAGGAGAAAAATTATACACCATTCACATAGACTAAGAACTAGAAAAATACCACATAGAGACTTTTAGAGTTCAAATGGATCTCTGTAGGATCAGTTAAATGGTTGCTTTAGAGCTGCAGGCTAGAGGTTCTGTTAGATTCACAGGAACCTGTGTTAATACAGGCTCTGCAAGGAAGGCACCTGGCAAATTTTTTAATATAAATGTGGTAAGACCTGAAGTCCCTTAGCGAACAATCTGCTGTAGGCTGGTGAGTAAGAGTCAGCCAGACTACCCACCTCTTTATGAACCACGTTCCTGCACCATGCAGTAACAATTAGACAGCCACACTGCTGAGAAGAGGACACTGTCTGCAGGAAAGAGAAATTAATGGCATGTGAATATGGCTGAAAAGTGGAAGAACAAACCCTGAAAACAACTGTGAGTCTCTAAGTACAGCCTATCACCATGTGAGAGAGCAATTATCCAGCCCAACTCCATTTTACCACCACTTCAGTATCTGTAGAAATCCATTGTTCCCTTTCCACCACTGCACTGAAACTAGTCTATCTCCTCTCATCCCCATCTCTCCTCTAGGGGTCGGTAACAGCTAGGCTCCCTGGCCCAAGTCTCTGCAGTCTCAGTTTTCAGGCTCTAGAATGTGGCCATAGGTCTCTTTCTATAGGACACATCCAGTCCCATCCAAATGTAGGTGCCATTCACTGAACCCCACATTTTATTGCAGAGCTTTGTTATCTTTTTAAATTTTTATAACCTAGATTGATTGTCAAGGTCAGTCTTCTACAGAAGAGACTTCCATTGGCTCAGGTCATGATCCCAGAGTCCCAGGATAGAGCCCACATTGGGCTTCCTTCTCAGTGGGGAGTCTGCTTCTCCTTCTGCCCCTCCTCTGGCTCATACTCTCTTTCTTACTCTCTCTTTCTCTCTCTCTCATATAAATAAATAAATAATAAATAAATAAATAAATAAATAAATAAATAAATAAAATCTTAAAAAAACAAACAAACCAGGAGTTAAAATGGTTGAAGTAAAAGACACAAATTGCTACCAGTTTAACTTCTAGGTCTCTTCTACCTTTCCCCCATATTGCTGAAATATGAGATCCTCATATCTCATATTTATCAGCCTTAGGGATCCTCCAAAGAATGTTAGAAATCGAAGACCATTTGAAAACCAATAATTAAAAAAAAACCCAATAATCTATAATAAAATGTCCACACTTCTTTGTAAGATACAGAGTTTCCTTCACTGATCTTGTATAGCTCATTTCCAGTTATCTCCCATTATACTTATGGTCCAAACAATTCTGAAGAACATGGAGCAGCTGACCAGTCCGTTTTCTTACCATTCTGGATTTATACATGCTATTTCTACTGCCTAGAAGTACTACCACCATACCTTTTCCTCTGTTTCCCCTGTAATATCCAGAATTATCACATACCTTTTTTTTTAAAGATTTTATTTATGTATTTGACAGAGAGAGATACAGTGAGAGAGGGAACACAAGCAGGGGGAGTGGGAGAGGGAGAAGCAGGCTTTCCCGCAGAGCAGGAAGCCTGATGCGGGGCTCGATTCCAGGACCCTGGGATCATGACCTGAGCTGAAGGCAGACGCTTAACGACAGAGCCACCCAGGCGCCCCATCACATACCTTCTCTATAAGACCTTTATCTTCCATTAGGCAAATCCACTACTCTTTTCTTTCCCCACTATACTTTTCACAAAATATTAACAGTGCTCTTGTCTTACTTTATGGTAATTATTGGCATACATGGTTATATGTATTTGTTATATGTTAAACTCATTGGTTCAGATATAGTGCCTTACCCTTCTTTTGACTTAAGTACCTAGTATAGTACCTGGCATATGAAAGATGATAAATAAATGATTATTATGTAATTGAAAATTTGAGGCCCTGCCAGAGATATGGAGTTTGTCAAAAATTATGCAGCTAATTACCAGCAAAGAAAATATTACAATCCAGGTCCCCTGGCAAACATTTCAATGACCACCCACATAGATTCTAAACCTTCCAAATGAATTTAGAACCATCCTACCACTCTCCAAATTCATGTTCCACAATTCACTTTCCTAATGGATTTCTCCTGTAGCTGCATTTCTCCTAAGGCTGTAATTAGAGTGAACAAGTAAATGCTTAGCAAGTTGAAAGTGAATTAGTTTGTAACAATGTTGACAGAACAACTAGTTACATCAACAAACTTGTACTAGTTCACTGTATGTGCACTCTGCTAAGCGTTCCAGGTGAACCAAAAGAAACTGAGAGTTCATCCTTATTTCCAAATAGTTTACTTTCTGTTGTGGGTGATGAGATGTGTCTCCAATTGCTAAATACTATGTATATGATAAATAATGTTAGAGTACTACCAACTCATAGTCATAGGGGAGAGAGGTCTTCCAACACTAAGCTTTATTTCTAAGGAGATTCTTGGCACAATTGGCATTTGAAGTTGGACCAGATAGCAGTAGGAAGTACCTCAAGATGTGAAAGAAACACAAGAGAGAAGTCAGAATACCATAGAAGTCTCCTTGGATGCTGGCTAGGTAGAAAGACCTTGAGAACAGGTGTGTATACACCCACATATGTGGGAGACGTGGCACCTGACTCGGTGCCCAGAGCATAGACTGAGCATAGACTACCAATAAGGATTTATTGAATGACAAATCTAAAGGAGTCTATAAAATATACAGAAAGCTAACAGAGTCTAAACAGATCACTAAATACCAGAAACAGAAAATGATATCCATCTAGGGCATGGAGCAGATGTTCACAGGGCCAACAGCAGGAAGCACCATATGAAAAGAGCTAATAGTGGGTCCTCAGCAAACACCTGGAACAGGTGGTAAAATCGACAGTGAAGTAGTCTGTGGAAAGGTTAGCTCTGTCTAAAGGACCAAAAAATGAATTCATCAGGTAAAGTGTGTTTAACAAGAACTACAGACTATTTAGGTATTATAAACTGGAAAGTAAGTTGGGCTAGACTGACAAAGAGTATACATAATTCAATTTTAAAAAATAACCTAAATGCCCATTTAAAAAAAAAACTCTTTCCAATAGCATACATAATTTTCTTTTCTTTCATTAGTGGCAAAAGAATTTTCCCCACTGAGGAATCCTCTGCTATACCCATTTCTTTCAAGTATTTTCATTTGAGTATAGTTGACACACAATGTTACATTAGTTTCATAGTGATTTCACAACATAGTGATTCAACTTCTCCATCTATTATGCTATGTGCACCTCAAAGTGTAGCTGTACCCACTTTTAATGACACATTTGATCCTCTGTATTATTCCAAGGGTAAGTTCTTTTTTTTTTTTAATGGCTTTTTTTTTTAAGATTTTTTTTATTTATTTATTTCACAGAGGGAGAGAGATCACAAGGAGGCAGAGAGGCAGGCAGAGAGAGAGGGGGAAGCAGGCTCCCTGCTGAGCAGAGAGCCCGATGCGGGCCTCGATCCCAGGACCCTGAGATCATGACCTGGGCCGAAAGCAGAGGCTTCAACCCACTGAGCCACCCAGGCGCCCTCCAAGAGTAAGTTCTTATAGCATGGATAATCTGGAGACCGTGCCTTGTCATCCACCTTACCACCTTACCAACCCTTTCACAAATTATTCCTTAATCAGACCCTAAAATTCCATTATGGGAAATAAAAAATTGTTCAACATGATTTGGTTTTAAAGGTAGGAAAATTCTGAATTTTGACTTCTTCACAATGGGCCATTTCTGACATTTATCTGATGTTGGTTGAGATGTGATTAACTTTGATTGATTCAGTAGTACTGATTTAAATACACCATTTTTTGCTTCACTGATTTTCAATCAATTGATATTCATACTTATTAGCTATAATGAGTCAGAAATAGCTAATTTTCCTTCCAACGAGCAAAAGAATTTTCCCCACATTTGATTTCATGGGAGAAGTAATTTTTTTCTCTACTTCCTTTCCTATTTCTGATGAAAATTTCTGTCCATTGAGAAATATTGTAAGTGAGAGAAGTAGTACATTCAACAAAATTGCAGCAAGTACTACTGTGCTGTATATGGAAATTTATATTGTATTTGTGAAATGACTCATTGTTCCAAGTAATTTAATTTTCTCCCATTTTCAAAGGATTCTGTTGCCATGCACCCTATATCTTGTTTTATGTGCTCAAGTGGGCACTCCTCTCCCTCCACAAACCCACACAACATACCCCACATTTAATGAACATCCGAGGTGGTCTCATTTGGAGAAGCATTGCTATTTACAAAAGAGGCACAAGAGAAATCTACTTCTACAATAGGTCAAAGAACTGACCTATTGTAACTAAAAGGAGCTTTTTAAAAGTCCCAGGATTCCAACTTAAATTGAAACAGTAGGAAGTATTACAGAAAATACAGTTTTCTGGGTTTCTTTTATATTTTGCCCACAGTGAATAAGGGAACCAAACAATGTTGACTCCAGAAATATTTTCTGAAGAGAAGATTTTGTTTTAATTGCAGAGCAGCTTGTGGTATTACTATCATTAAGAATTTTAAACAAAAATTGCATGACAGAGGGTGAGGTTAACACTACATATTTTGAAAAATGTGAAGACAACAAAATCTAAGTTTTGTAGAATATTATGACAGAAAAGAGATGTCATACATAAACATGTATTACCTACTATACTAGCCAGTTTCTCAGTTCTTAATCTCTGTTCACCACCCTCTTATTCATTCAATAAGTAGATTCCAGGGAAGGAAAAGCAGGAAGAATAAACAGTGAGCAAGTTTTTTGAGGAGGAGATTGTAGATTATACTATAATGGGGAAGACATATAATTGTGCAAATGTAGTCATATTCAGACCATAAGCTTAGGGTGCAAAAATAATAATAAAATAATAGTTAATAATTACAATATTAATGATGATGATAGCTTTTATCATTTTTTTTGTTATCCAGTTTACATTCTACCTTGCACCCTCATTCTACAAGGAGACAGAAAGGAAATCTCAGTCAATTCTGTTGATTTTGATTGATTCAGAATAATTTCCTATTATGGTTTTCCCTTGTCATTTCCTAGGATTGTATTTAAGTTAGTGGTGAGAGAATGAGAGATTTACATAGTGCCATGGTGTCATGTGAAGGGTCCTTCATTATCATCTCTCCATATTATCACCCAATGAGATATCTGTCCCAGCAGATACCAGACCATTGATTAGTGGAGGAAGATTGTTAGTGCATCCTCTTCTACCCTAACCACAAGGCTTCTTAAGCCCCATGGCTCTTTGATCAGATCTTTTTACTCTTGCTTGGTGCAGGATGCTGCTACTCCTGTGACTGCTTTACATGGTAGAAGACTATATGAACCTGACTAGACACCACACTTGACTACGTGTTGACCATGACTCTGTTATGTGGCTGGTTGCCTTGTCAGTTCTACCCAGGGATACGAAGTGCAAGCCTTTTGTTGTCAAGCTCTTAATCTCTCTGGAATTCCATTACTCCAAAGCTACCCTTTGAAGGAACCTCCTATTAAGGACAGTGAAACTTCTAAGGTCTTGCTTCTCCACCAATTATCATTTTTAGCCCAGAGATAATAATCTTTTTCTTTTTAGGTGATAGAAAGGAGTCTCCTAAATCTGTTGTCATGGTTCTAGATTTTATGGTCTTTGATCCTGACAGCCTTAGATTTTGATACTCAACACCAAGATTTTTAACACCCCATCACATCTTTTTAATCGAACCCTTCTTTGTTTCTTTCAACATTCCTTACATCAAGGACACAGATGTCATAGTCTAGTTTGATGAAGAAAAGCCATGGGATCAAAATGAATTACTAGAGCAAAAAAAATTAGTATATCAAACTATCATTAAGCCACATAAGTAACTACAGAATATGATAAGTATTATAATAAAGGATGTTCTAGTAACATAGAAAAGAATACTAGTCAAATATCGATACTCTAAGTTACACAAAAAGTAGTATTAGATTTAGTACTTTCTGATCTCCCTTCCACCTAGAGTTTCTCTCATAAGAAATGTCTATGTTTATGGATTCTAGTTCATGTGAAAATGTGTATATACATTATATCTCATTTAGGTTTTCATCTTTATTTATCTTGTTCTAAATGCAAACAAAGTTTTGGGGTATTTTTTTTTTTTAGTCAGAGATTATCGTTATTCACTTAAAAGCTAATAATAATCATGTCGTTCCCCACGTCACAATTCTTACTCCTAAGGAGGTACAATAACGTCAGAGCAAATATCCTATACATACAGAAATGTTGGGGGGGAGGAGTCTTATTTATATAGAAGAATAGAGGAGAGGAAGCTCTCCCTCCTCTATTAAAAAAGAGAGAGAGAGAGAAGAGAGAGAAATTGTTGCTTCTCAGAAATATAATGGAAAGGATCCTGGATTCTTATTCTGATCTTTTGGAAGTGAATAAATCTTTAAGGGCCAGATAATCACGTCTTCAATTTGGCAACACAGAAATGTCTTATAGGTCTCATCCCACCCTTGAAATGTAAACATATATCCTCAGAGTCAATAATTCTCTTTTGAGTTCTCACTATCTATACCATTGTAAATTGCTTATGAGGTTGGTTTTTAGTCCAGGATCCAAAGTTTCAGTAAAATTTCAGTTAAAAAAAATCTGCGATTGGACCTAAAGACAAAGATATTTTCTCTACCCCATACATCGCAGACAGATATAAATACATAGAGGATACAGGTATTATACTTGGTATTCAGAGTATATAAACCTTCAACTTCCATAAATCTCAACTATAATGGGCAAATATTTATTTTTAAGAATATATAAACAAAACCCCGTATATTTCTCCAGTAGTCACTGGGCTAGTCTTAGTGCTAGAACAATATCAACTGAACATTGAGAATAAGCTCCAGAAAACCAGAGATAATTTCTTTTTGGAGACCTTAGAATGGACTATTGCAAAATTTATTATTTTTTTCTTACTATACCTCATGTAAGCTCATATATAACAGTCATAAATGAAATACAACACATTTGCTAAGAAAATTAAGCAAAACATCACACTTGGAATAAAGCTGGATTTCTAATTCCTACATCAGTGGTACTAGAAATGTTTTGATGGTAAACAGTCACTGTTAAATTTATATGGTATTTCATAATAGCTTCCCTTTTCTAATACAACAAAAGGAGACTCTTATTTTTCTTTTTACCCTCTGTTCAGTTATCTGTTTCAAGACCATATATTTACTTTTTTTAAGATTTTAATTTATTCGAGATAGAGCAAGAGTTAGTGAGGGCGGCGGAGAGCATGAGCAGGGTAGAGGGACAGAGGGAGTGGGAGAAGCAGGTTCTCCACTGAACAGGGAGACCAACACAGGGCTCGATCCTAGGACCCTGGGATCATGACCTGAGCGGAAGGCAGACAGTTAACTGACTGAGCCACCCAGGCGCCCCTCAAGACCATTTAAAGACAAAATTTTTAAAAGAAGCAAAATTTATCTTTGAAGAATTTTTAAAAAAAATTTTTAATCCTTTAATTTAGAAGACATTTGTTAATGTGAAATTGATTAAAAAGTGAAAGATGAATTAAAATTGAGATTTTTATTGCTTGTTAAATTAACTTTTCAACTCAAAGAACTTTTTAGTTTTAAACTCTCTAAACTTTGAAATCAATATTTCTTGACTTTGAATAGAAACACAGTGACATGAAAAAGACCATTCTATAATCACCATTTATGAGACTATACTAATTAAGACTCTAGTCAAATGGCTTAAATAAGATCTAAACATTAGGGATATTAAGTGCTCTTTTTAATGCTGACTTCAGAGAATTGTAATAAGTTTGAATTTGCATTTTCTTCTTTTTACTAGGTAGTATTATCTCACCTACCTTACCAGACTATAGTATAAATGAAGATAAGCAGAAGCATTCAAAAACTAAGGAATCCTATGAATACAAATGAAGAAAATCCATTATGTTAATAAGCCCTGAATATTTCTAAACTCCTCATGACGTTTTCACCATAACAATGTGATTGTTCTTTGTGTTGCTAAATGTGAAGGTGTTATTGTGTGACTGCTTTGTATTTGCTTATAAAGTGTTCATAAAATATGAGTATAATAGAATATACATCAAATCATCTTCATTTTTCTGAGATGAATTCTGTTGAATGTTTGATCACAGGTGCATCAAATAGTTTTGTGTGAAGATACCTACTTATGCTCATTTGCTCAATCAAAAATGCATAAAGATAATCTAATGTAGCAGGATGCACAAAGAATGAAACTAAATCCCATTTTCCCTAGAATTTGTTTATTTGACCAACCTATTTTTAATCTGTATAATTTTTATCTAGGAAATTCAAATTTCCATGAACATAACGGAACATATAAAAGGCAGAAATTTATAGTTGTGTCTGAGACCCTAATTTTGATTTTCACATGAAATATGTGATTTTCACACACATATGTTATTTTCTATAAAGGAAAGTGGTGAAGCAATTATCCACCAACACCAGAACAAATGGGTTCACATGATTTTGCTAGTTGTGGGCAGTAACTAGATAAGCACAAACTGGTGGGTGTGGTTACAGCTGGCTAAAATAGAGGGGTAGGAAGACAAAGACTCTTTCCTGGATAATGTGACATTTGAGAATTGGACCTTGCAAGAAATGTGGGTGAGTGGAGGTAAGAGAAGTACAACTAGAAAATGCAGGGGGGATAGGAAACTCCAGGATCTACTTATTGAATAATGAGTAGTGTTTCGTGTGAAGGGTGATAGAATACACCACCCCCAAATTAGCCACTTTGATAAATTTATTATTTTGACTTTAGGCACTTGAAAAACAGCAAATACAGGGATAGGCTTTCTCTGAACTCCCCTTATCTGCACAAAGACAGATCCCCAAAAAGGAACTCAGTTGTCATAAATCCACTCTGTGGAGTTTCATCAACAAGGGAAGGTTGACTCTTGTCATAGGAGAGGAGACTAGAAGTGACACCACACCCAGACTTTGTCACACACTATCAACTCTCCTATGATTTTTCTAGGGCCTACTCATCTTTCCTAAAAATCATTTACTCTCCCATAAGAAACCTGCATCCCACATCCACACCCCTTTCTCTAGTAAAACGGTATCTAAGCCTGAATTCTAAAGCCACCTCAGGAAGTTACTAATTTTTTTTCTGAGTATCTCCCATGTATACACGAGTTACATGCTAATAGATTTGTAGGGTTTTTTTCCTTGTTAATCTGTTATTACTGGCGTCTCAGCCGAGAACATAAAAGGAGAGAAGGAAAAATATTGTTCCTCCCTTTTAGGTAGAAAACAGGAAAAGTGCAGGGAAGTGAGCAGGGCAACTGAATCATGAAGTGCAGTCAGATTACAAAAAAACTCACATATCAGGGAAAGAGTTTGGACTCTATCCACAGAAAATGAAGAGTCAATGACAGTTCTGAATCATAAAAGCGGCATAGGGAAAGCTATCCAGGAATCAGGAACACTAATCTGTCAACATAGTATGAACAGAGATCAGAAATGATTGAGAAGATACTGAGTCATACAGGGGGTTGTAAGCTCAGGCAGAATCCGTGGAATGCTACTAGGTAGATGAATATGGGGTGTAAGGTCATCAAAGGACTTGGGGACTGGACGGGGGAAGTGAAGGAGGAGCCAAAGGCAAATGTTGGTGGCAAATGATGTCAATGACTTTGAGAGAGTAGGAAGATGGCAACTAAAGGAGCCATTCCAGTATGTTATACAAGCTGCAATGGCTTTCAAGAGATCACATTTTATGTTTTTATTAACCCATAACTCAGTCCTTCTGTTCTATTTCATTTACATTACAAATGAGGGAGCAAAATAGCACAGTGGCTCAATAATAGGAATTGGGGTCAGACAGAAATGGTTTGAGTGTCATCAATGCCACTTTACAGATGTGCGATTGAACAAATTATTTAACATTTCTAGGGCCTATTGTTAAAACAAAATACACACCTAGTTATTATGAGAATTAAAAGTGACAGTATGCATAAGCTGGTAGGATAAATTC
Source organism: Ailurus styani (assembly GCA_002007465.1). NCBI lineage: Eukaryota > Metazoa > Chordata > Mammalia > Carnivora > Ailuridae > Ailurus > Ailurus styani. The sequence goes on along the minus strand of LNAC01000005.1, from coordinate 2,680,260 downwards.
AAGTTTAAATCTGTATGTAATGTGGTGATAACAATAGAGATGATAGTTTTCCTGAAGGAGAGGATTCTGGAAACATGGTGCACTCATTGTGACTTGGCTGCCTTTCCCTGTACTCCCAACAAAAAGCTTCTTGTCCTGCCTGATGCAAACAGCTGCTGGGACTTGCTGATGACAGGATGTAACTAAGGCTGTGGACTGTATTGAAAGGTGAGGGAAGGTGAGGTTGGGAGAGTTTCCCAGGGCTTCTTCTTTTAGGGACTGGATACATGGCTAAAAAGCACACAATATATTTGCATACGTACAGAATTAAAATTGAAAATCTAAAAGCACTTAAAAGAAGTTAAAAAGTTACTATTGAATTGTAACATAAAAGACAGTTGAAAATTATAACTGATGCAAAGGATGCCTTAGTTATTTTAATGAACTAGAGCATTTAACCCTAGAGTTTTCATTAAATGAACAAACAATGATGGGCTCTTTGTGACCTGATGGAAGGTAGTATAATTGATCTCTGGGCAATATAAACTTTTGATATGGGTCTTATACTATGAAAAACATACATTATACATATGTTCATAAAAAGGAAACTTTTCAATAGTCTTACGAAAATGCAAAATCATTCTGAAATGTAAATAGAGTAGTTGTAATACAAGCCAAATCTTCAGAGGATTCAAGAAATGAGTAGATGACATAGAAGTTAATTTAAGGTCATTAGCCTATTCTTGAAAATATTTGGTGAAGAAGAGAAAGAGAGAGAACAAGAGCTCAGTGCTATAGCAAAGTTGAGGATAAATTTTGGGTATGTCTGTCTTTATAGTACAGGGAGACCTGGACATATTTGTAAGCTATAGTAAATAGTTTACAGAAAACACAGGTAATGAAAATGTATATTGAAGATGTAAGAAATGAAGGGAAAATTGATGGGGATGTTACAGGAGCTACTTGGTACCGGACCTATCATTGTGTGTGATAAAAGTCTACATATTGCTTTATACTCCTGCTGTGAGCCTTATGAGGGCAGCAGCCACATCTTTCCTGGTCACATTTATATTCTCAGTGCAGACTTTCATATTCTCAACTATTTGATAATTTAATAAATGGATGTACAAGATGGAAAACATAGAAGTATTAGCTTTATAGGGGTAAAAAGTAAAAGAAGCATAGAGTTAGAGCAAATGGCTAAAATCTTTGCAGTGAATCAGTGTGGAAGGAAAACTGAAGCAGGGAGATGGGATTATCTTTAATGTTACTGAGAAGGGAGAAGAAGCTGGTGACTGAATTGTTTGGGCTTCAAAAGAAATGGTGTTTTTGCTTTAGAGAGTAGAGGTTAAAGGTCAACGCTTTGGAGTCAGCCAATCCATGTGTGAATCCAAGATCCAATATTTATAAATGTGCAAATTAATAATTTGCATTTACTTCCATTTTCTCACTTGTTGATAAGAAAATAATACCTAACCCCAGCAGATTCGAGGAGCACATGATACTAGAGATAAGTCACTAGTTCAAGCCTCCCTCCCATTTAGCAAGCAACACACCCATTGTCAGGTTAAGGTTTCACTCAGTGAATGTGCAGAACAATGACCTGTATATGAGAAGCCAGGAAGAGCCTAAGACTGACACACTCTGCTCCCAGGCCAGGCTTTGAGGGATGGATCCTCATCAGGAGCAAAGTCAGAATCTGAACCTGAGAGCCTGACCTCCAAACTTGGTTCTCTCACTTGCCAGCTGTGTGGTCTTTGGAAATTCATTTATCTGAGAGTCAGTTTACTCGTCTTTAAAATAAGTTTAACAGGGCACTTGGTGGCGTCTGCCTTCAGCTAAGGTCATGATCGCAGGGTCCTGGGATCGAGTCCCCCATGGGGCTCCCCACTCAGCAGGGAGTCTGCTTCTCCCTCTGCCGCTCCCCCTGCTTGTGCTTGTGCGTGCCCTCACCCTCTCAAAAATAAGTAATTAAGTAAATAAATAAATATTTTAAAAAATAATATCAGTTAAACAGTAACATCTAACTTAAAGAGTTCCTCTGAGGATTAAATGAATTAATGTATGTAAAACACTTAGAACATCATCTGCACATTAGGAAGTATAGAAACACATTAAAGTTAGAAAGAATGCTTTTAGGGAAGTGAGGATGGGATAAAGCATTGGTCAAGATAGAATGCAGGTTGAGTGGAAATCAGAAATGGAATGGATAGGGATGAAGTATAAGATGAGATACGGCAGAGACACCTGGGTGGCTCAGTTGGTTAACTCCAGCTCTTGAGTTCAGCTCAGGTCATGATCTCAGGGTTGTGAGATGGAGCCCGGTGTCAGTCTCTATGCTCAGCAGGGAGTCTGGCTGAGATTGTCCCTCTGTCCTTCCCTTGCTCTTGTTCTCTTTCTGTCTCTTAAAAAAAGAGAGAGAAAAAAAAAGGTGAGACAAGACAGAAAGGAAAGTGTGCCAAATGAACATAAAAATTAAAAAGAGAAAAAAAGAAAGAAAACATAAATGTGAAGACTTGTTTTAAGACTGGTTCAAACAAATATTTTAATTGTATACTCTAAGGCCAGATTGGGCACAAATCGTGGGAACCCAAATAATAAAATGGAATTTGTTGTTCTGAAAATTATGTTAAAAAACAAACAAAACACTTGTGAATTGTTTTCCCACGTATCTTGTCCTTCTTAGCAGACTTTTTGAGAAAAGGATGGTTTTATACTCTTATTGGCACCTGTGATTAAAATATCTGCTGTTAATTTAAAATTTGAAGAATTGACAACACTTTTTTCTTTCAACATGTCTCAACTGGAGCTTTTCAATACTTTTTTTTATTATAAGACTTGAAAAAACAGAAACCTTATAATGTGTGGATTCTGGTCAAATTTTAAAACAGGAAGTATTGAAATGTTGAAATACTAGTATAAATATGACTGGATGTGTTCCATTCTCAATAAAAATGCAGAGTTTGAGTAAGTGAAATTATCCATTTTTATATTCACCTCTTATTTATATGGAAATTTTATATTTATCTGTCTTTATGTCTATGATCTAGAAATATAGGAGAGTGACAAATACAAGTATATAGCCCAAGATTTTAAAACTAAACTTCTTGATCTTTATAGATCTGGTAGGCATATATAGGTAATATGTAGAGTAGTAAATAATAATAACAATTATAAAATTTATTAAGAAAATTTTTGTACTTATATATGTAGTATATGAATGTCTAAAATAAAGCTTATAGAAATTGAGTAGCTTATGAAAGCACAATTTCATGGCAATATCCTTCATATCTTTCTCAAGTTTTGCTTGCTTAAACAAAGATAAATGATAAATGATGTCATAGAAAATTTGAAAGATATAAGCATGTTTCTATTACTTGATTTATTCCAGAGTTTTTGTAGGAAAAACCAGAAAATCCAAACTTTTTCTAAGTATTCACGTATTATGTACAAAGTTTAAATATATACAATTTTTTTTAAAATAACAATCCTGGTAAGCCGGATTTCAGAAGAAATAAATGAATGAATTTTTTTTAATTTTCTAAATTGATTCTAAAAGTTAGTTCTTGAAGAGAGATGAAAAACATAGAAGGATCTTTTAAGTTGGTGTTTAAAATCATTTTTCTCAAGAATATTTTAATGATTGAAAAAACCTTTATAATTTCTATCATGATTTTACATATATGTGGAATCTAATAAACAAATGAAAAACAAACAAAAAACAGAATCAGACCTGTAAAGACGGAGAACAGACTGACTATTATAGGAGGCTAGGTGGGGAGAGCAGAATGGGTGAAGGTGCTTGGGAGATAATAGGCTTCCCGTTATGGAATAAGTCACAGGGATAAAAAGCACAGCATAGAGAATATAGCCAATGGTGCTGTGATAGCTTGTAGGGTGGCAGACAGTAGGTACACTTGTGGTGAGTATGGCATAACATATAGAGGTGTCGAATCATGGTGTTGTGCACCTGAAAGTAATGTAACATTGTGTGTCGTTAGGTATACTCACATAAAGATAAATAAACCAATAAATTTACAAAGGCTTTCACTCAAGTTTCAGAGCTGGAAATAAACACCACTCCAACGACATGATCCAGAAAGGATTTAGAACTAGGCATTAGGTGCTTACAAAATTATTTTTAAATGATGACAGATTCAATGTCCGTAAAGCCCCCATCATTTTTTGGTTTTACCATCCTAGCACTGTATCTGCTGCAGACGTTGGAAAGGCAATGCTCCTTGCTGCCTCTGTCACTGTTGCTGTCACAACTGCCTCACATCTGGAAGCCTGGTTACCAGGCACTAGAACATGGAGTCTGGTGCTGCAAATATCTGAGATTTTCAGAATCACTTCTCAGCTAATACAGCTGCAGAAAAGGACCTCCATCTCCCCGCCGAATTCCAAATTTCACATACTCTATCTTAACTCAAAACCTTTACTGCAAAGATTCTCACAAATGCGGTTTTTAGCTTTCCAACTACTGCCAATGAAGACAGGGTAAAATGGAGTCTGAACAAGTCCATTCAAGCCTCTGCCACAAGCAGAACACAAAGCTCCATGCACTGATTTCAAAATTCCAAGGAAAAAGAGAGGAAAGAAAATATATCAAAGTTTAACTAGTCATTGTATCTAAATATTGAAATATAGGATTTAGTTTTCTCCTTTGAATATTTATTGTTAAATTCACTAAAATAAGAATACAGCACTTGTTTTAATTTTTTACATATGTATACATTTGTGCCTGTGTAGTGAAGAATTTGGTCTTGTCCACAGAAAGGACTGGCAGGTGTCCCTGGTTCCTAGAGTTAACTTCGAAACCCTTGGAATTTCCAGAGTGATAGAATCATCTTTCTTTTTCATGATAAGCCCCTGGAACCACATTTGAAAATCTGATACTTGATGCTACAAGGGGATGAAGGAGGGTCTTTCAGATCACAGGATATCATACAGACGCCTAGGGCAGGGAAGAGTGAGGACTGACCTTGCAGGAAAATTAACCGATCAATCATGGCTGCTTAATGAATTCCCAGCATGAACTCCAGACTCCAAAGCTCGAGTGAACTTTCTGGGTTGACGATATTCCATGCATTCGGTCATACATCAACATGGGTACAGTAATGTGTCCTGAGGACAACAAAAGCTTTGTGTCTGAACTCTCCCAGACTCTGCCCTCTGTGTCTATTCCTTTGGCTGATTTTACTCTCTCTCTTCCCTGTAACAAACCATAACCATGGGTATAACAGCTTTTGATGTGTTCTGTGAGCCCTAGTGAATTACTGAAACTGAAGGCAGTTTGGGGAACTTGAATTTGCAGTTCATGCCAAAAATGAGGGCAGTCTTGTGGAGACTGTGTCTCCCGGTCTTACACTCTGGCTAACTCCAGTCAGAATTCTTTATGGAAACTATAGAAATGGAGTCTGACTAATATAAGCAAAAAGTCTTATTGGAAATATATCTGGTAGCTCACAGAATCTATAAGAAAGCTGAGAAAAGACCATGAAAATGGAATAAAGGAATTCAGATCTGAAAGAAGACTTTTCTGGTCACTCCATATAAAAAACCATCCCCTATCACTCTTCCTGGCATAATTCTCAGTTATATCTGTCAACTGCATCTAGTCTACTACTTAGTATATATATTTTCTTTTTTCAAAGTGTAGATTGAAAAGATATAGTCACAGACTCTCCCCCTCTCTGTTTTGATTACCCTTGGGTATGCCCCTCATTTACAAACACAAATCTTGGCTGTGTGACTTGCTTTGGGGAATGGAAAAATAAAAATGGTGACAGGAACAGAGATTTGAAAAGTGCTTCTCCACTTCGAAACTCGAGCCTAAATAAACCTCCAAACGGGTGGGAAACCTTGTAGAGCAAAGTTAAAGTGCTCTAGTTAACTGCATGCTAATTGCCAGAAATATGAATGAGGTCATCCAAGACTTTTGACCATTAACAACCATACCAAATGACCTCAGGCACTTGAGATAGCTGAGCAGAAATCAGTCTAGATCAAACAAATAAACAAACGAAAGAACAGCTGATCCAGACAATCCTAAAATAGGAAAAATGGGCATGGTTACAAGCTACTAAGCTTTGAGGTAGATTTCCTTATAGGAACAGATAATTAATACAAAAATTGGTGTCAGTCAAGGGTTAAATTGTTTTTCTCTTTGCCTGCAGTGTGAATGTTGAGGGATAAGGGCTAAAACATCATAGCAGGGAAACACTATAGTCTCAGTTTCAATGTTTGTTCTAACCAGGGGGATTCAAAAATTCAAAATTTCTGTTGACAGATACTAATTTTGAAGTTCTGGTATCTTTTTATCTATTTTCTTTTGTCTTTTTTTATTCTTTTAAAAAACCATATCCATTTACCTGACCTAAGTATGAAAAAATATAGTATATTTTCAAGTACTTGACAAAAATTAGTTTTTCTTTTTTTTTTAATTTAAAAAATTATTTCTGGGCTCTTTTTCTCCTTTACCCTATAAAAGGATAAAATAATAAGTGTACAATATTACATTTAAAAGCACTATTTTTTTACAAATGTTATAATGCTATACAAAAAATTTATTTGACAGAGAGAGAAAGATCACAAGTAGGCAGAGAGGCAGGGAGAGGGATAGGGGGAAGCAGGCTCCCTGCTGAGCAGAGAGCCCAATGTGAGGCTAGATCCAAGGACCCTGAGATCATGACCTGAGCCAAAGGCAGTGACTTAATCCACTGAGCCACCCAGGTGCTCTTATGCTGAATCTTTAAAGTCTGAAATATGCTTCTCTAAGTCTCTTAGTTCATCCTCCGCTATTCTAATTAATTTAAGTCCTAGCCATGACTCTTCATCATGGAGATGAATGCTATCCATCAGTGACATCTTTGATATAACTAAAGACCTAGTTTGGGATCTAAGATAATAACTGGGATATTTATGTGGGTGGAATTTCCTAGAAATTCTGGACAAATAGTTTTACTTGAATAGTGAAAAATAAAGGAGAAATAGGCAACTCCAAATATTTTTATCCAGCAACATAAGCCAAGGAAAAATACAATGTAGAATTCCTTCTTACTGGAATTTTATTTATCCTTGTCCATCAATTACTGCATAAACACAGGATGGCAAAATTGAGCAATATTTGATTTTAAGAGACATTTGAATATAGGAGACCTAGACATAAATGTTGTAGAAATTGGACATTGGATCAAATATTGTACGTAACGGCACCATCTAAAGGCACAAATCAAATCTGCATAACCTACTGAATTTTGTCCTCTCAACAGAAAGAAAAACATTTCTTTGTCATAAAAAAAAATGAAACTTCACAAACTACAATAGTTGGTGGAAAATATGATCATTGATTTTTACATGTCTGTAAGTTATTTCTCTGCCTTATCCCCATGGAAAGAGATTTTTTCTTATTTAAGTAGCTAGTTTTTTTGTGATTCCTTCATAATGGATAAAAACGTTGACTCACCATGTTGTACATGTGAAACTAAAATAATATTGTATTTCAACTACACTTCAATTTAAGGGAAAAAATGTATTGAAAGCACAATTGTGCCAGGCCCTGGGAAAAGCTCAAAAGATAAATATATACATACAAGAGCATTCTTGATTTTAACAACTCAAGCTCTAGTAGAGAAAATAGACAAAAAAAAAAAACCAGTTACATTTTATGTACTAAATTTACAGAACACATGTTGACAAAATGCTGTGAGAATAACAGGAGGAAGAGTTTTAATTCTGCCTGGGAGGTTAGGAAAGTATCCCGAGCGGAGGTAACATTTAATCTGGCTTTTGAAAGAAGTTTCCAGGTAAAGAACGGATGGACATTCCTTGCATAAAAGCAAAAATGGAAAGGCATCAAGGGCTGACCAAGCCGAAGTACCCAGGTAGTTGTAGTAAGTTCATTATGACCACAGGGCAGAATTCATGGTTTAAAGTTTCAGGAAAAGAAGATGTAAAAGTCGGTTTCGGCCACTTTCTAAGTGTGGACTTTTAATCCATACAAAGCTGTTCAAACTGCTAAGAAATCCTTGAGCCACTGGAAAACCACAGATATGTTTAATAACCTTATTGTGTTTTGTTTTAAATTATCACATGCTCATTAAAAAAAAAACAGAGCATTGATATAATACATCAGAGAAAACAAAATCACCAATTTTCTAAATCACCCAGAGATAACTACTGGTAATATTTGGGGGCAGCTTCTCCAGGCTTCTCCATACAAGTGTACACATGCGTGCCTGCACACACACATGCACACACAAGAATATAATTCTTGTTTTGTCCCTTGCTTTTCCTACTTAAAAATATATTGAATATACTCTCCAATTTAATGAGTGGAATTGTACATTGGTTTTTAAAAGATACATAATACTCTATGAATGATGAATATTACGATTTTTGTCAATGGTGTGGTCTTTAAGGAAGAGCAGTGATGTTATCAGTTTTGATTTTTAGAGTGATGCCTCTAACAAAGATGTGGAAAATCTATTTGGGTGAGGAGAAATGGTGGTAGAAGGGCCCTTATGGTTGCTTTGAGAATTTATTGAATAACTGAAGGTAAGTTGTGGGAGTCATGTAAGGACCAGGAAAATACAGAAGAGACACTGAGTCTAAGAGACATATCATAGGAAAAATTTACTGTACTTGGACCTAATTGGTTCAAAATGAGGGTGGGCAGTAAAGGGTTATGTATCAGGCCTGGTTTGCTCAAACCCTGCATAATCCAAAAGAAGGCCTATCTTCAGGACTAGCCTTTGGCTGACTCCTAGAGATAACCTCTGAGACTTTGAAATATTCTGCCTGAAAAGAGTGGGTTTTTTATGCCTGAGGCCTTATGTTTTTGTGAGGTTGGGCATGGTGGGGGATGTTGGAAGCTGAGTACCACATACCTATGTGACAGACCCTCAGTAACAACCCTGGACACTATGGCTTTGATGAGCTTTCGTGATTACCAATACTTACACAATGTTTTCATAAATATTGGGGAGAATTGGGGAGTGCCTTACACTCCTTCACTGAGAAAGGAACAGTGGAAGTTTGCATCTAATTTCTGTTGCACTTTATTTAATTGCATTTTCCCTTTGCTGATTTTTTTTTAAAGATTTTATTTATTTGAGAGAAAGAAATCTGAGAGATCAAAAGCAGGGGGAATGGCAGAGGGAGAGGGAGAAGCAGACCCCTCATTGAGCAGGGAACCCAACACAGGACTCTCGATCCCAGCGCCCTGGAATCATGACCTGAGCTGAAGGCAGACACTTCACTAACTGAGCCTCCCAGGCGCCCCTCCCTTTGCTGATTTTATATCATTTTATTATAATAAACCATAACCATGAAGAAAATAACTTTTCTGAATCCTCATTGTCCTTCTAGCAAATTATGGAGCCTGTGGGTTGTCTTGGGGATCCTGACACAGAGGCTGGCAGAGGGTTTCAAATCATTCTTCCTGAGAAACCAACAGAAATAGGTGCCATTGAATAATTAGGAATTATAGGAGAAATAATAAGTGTGTATTTGTGAAAAACAGTTTTCTGAGTCAGGCATAGTAAGAATAAATTGTTAAGGTAGAATAAGGAGAAGAACCAAAGTACTCAAAATAAAATGGATAATATTTTTTAATTTAGTTATATATGTTAGATGGGACTGGAGGAGATTATGCTGAGTGAAAAAAGTCAAGTAGAGAAAGTCAATTAACATATGGTTTCATTTATTTGCGGAACATAAGGAATAGCATGGAGGACATTAGGAGAAGGAAGGGGGGAAATGAAAATGAGGGGGGGGATTTGGAGTGGGAGACGAACCATGAAAGAATTCTGGAAAACAAACTGAAGGTTTTAGAGGGGAGGGGGTGGGGAGATGTGTGAGCCTGGTGATGGGTATTAAGGAGGACATGGATTTCATGGAGCACTGGGTGTTATATGCAAACAATGAATCATGGAACACTACATCCAAAACCAATGATGTACTATATGGTGACTAACATAACAAGATAATAATAATAATAATAATAATAATAATATAATAATAATAATAATAAAGGACTTTGCAGATAAGATTAAGTTAAAGATCTCAAAATGGGGATTATTCTGGATTATCCTGGTGAATCTAATGTAATCTCAAAGATCCTTATAAGAGGGAGGCTGAAGGTGAAAATAAGGGAGAAATTCCTGTGATGATGGGAGCAAAGATTGAAGTGACACAGTCAAGACATGAGGAATGTCACAGACTCTAGAAATAGGAAGAGACAAGAAACAGCTTATTTTCTGGAGCCCAGAAAATAACCAGCCCTACTGACACCTTGATTTTAGCCCCAAAGATCTGTTTTGAACTTCTGACCTCTAGAATTGTATTGTGTTGTTTTGTGTTGTTTTAAGTCACTAAGTTTATGGTAATTTGTTGTAGAAGCAACACAATACTGATGCAAATTATTTACCCATTCTTCTGTTGATGGACATTAAGGCTATTTCAAGTTCAGTGCAATTGCAAATAACATTGCTATGAACATTTTTTCACAATACATTCAGTGGAGAAATTCACTGATCTTATGGAAGTTAGAAAAAGAATAAATTCTGGGTCATAAAATAGTGGTATGATAATCCTTATGGAAACTGGTAATCTTCCACAGCAGTTGTACCATTTTATACTCACCATTTCTTCCATATCTGCACAAACATTTCATATTTTTAGTTTTAAAAACTTTTACATATTTCGATATATCTTTTTGGAGTTTTAGTGTGGATTTCTTTGAGCACTATAATGTTCAATACATTTTCCTATGTGTATGGACTACTTGGCTATCATTTTAAGATTTTGGTGAAAACCATGGGCTGCCCAGAAAAAAGTACACATAAAAATGAAAACATCTTCATATGATTTTAGGGGTTTAATGGGGTCTCGACACCTTTGGCCAAGGTTTAACCTTGGATTTTGGCAAGGTTTGACCTTGGCTGTTGATGTTTTCTCCACATCCTGCCCCACACTTTTGTATTCTAGTAATCTTGAATATCTTAAAGTGTCTTATCTTTGTTCCTTTAAAATATGCTACCTCCTTCACACCGCCTATTCTCCACTGTACACATAGCTCACCAATTGTCTCCTCCAGGAAGTTTTCCTTGATTATACAATCTCTTCTTTTTAGGTATCTCCTCTTTTTATTACCAAATTTAGTATATTCACCAAAATTAAATGTTTATTTTGAACATCTTGAAGTCAGTGACTCTGTAATAGTCATGTTAAACAGAGCATAAAGCTCATGGTTGACACTCAAATATTTGCTTAATGAAGAAATGGAAGATAAAACACTTAATTTTAAAAATCATATCACAAGTAGTGATTATTCTGTAATTCTGAGTTTCCAGAATTCGATGACTGGTGTGGCTGACACAGTCTAAACCCATGTTTTATTTGTTTTGTCTTTAAATACCCTAAACAGTTTGGGATGGCAGGGGGTAGATGCCTTATGACAAACTAATTGCAATGATTTAATTTTATATTGAAGAAGATATCTCTGCTCTTTTTTTTTTTTGGCTAATCATAGATGTCTATTCATAATTGCATTATGCTCTATATGCCAAAGAAATATAATTTTCTTTTAAGATGTATGTTTGTCTCTGGATGATATAAACTCATTAAGTCAGTTTTCACATTGTTGTTTTTGAAGGTACAAAGTAGATGTTCAGTGAATCCTTGTTAACTGAGACTTTTTGTCAGATCGTTGACCAGATAATGCCTGAGTAATATCTTGCCTGACAAATGTTATCATCTGACATTAACACTTGGGCCAGCTTTGTTTTTGCTCCCTCAAAAAGTCAATAGACAAGCTAAGGGCAGAAATACACCAGAAACTAGTCTTCCTAAAGAGCATGGCGACAATTCTGCCGTCAGCTGTTAAGATTGTGCTAGTTCCATGGAAAGAAAATGTTATTCCTCACTTGTGGCAAATGTCATGTTCTCCTTCACCAGGGAGAGTGTAGGCTGCTGGGTATTGTCCCTTCAAGCAAATGCAGTTCTGATTTGAAAAAAGAAATTCCAGCTGGGCCTCAAGCATAAGGCCTCCCTGGACAGGGCTGAACTATTGCCATTCTCCAGTGATTTTATCCATTCCCTCATTCATCTAATTTTATGTATTGAAGACTCTACAGCAAATCCTCAGCTGAGCACAGTGGTTAAAGGAAAATGAAAGAAGTATCCATGGCTTTTGAGATGTATACCAGTAACTACTATACAAATAGCTGCTTGCAATATTTTTCTTCTAGCCATGTAGATCCACTCATTGCTGATAATTTTACCTTGCGAGTCAACAAAAGAGAAAACTTTGAAATAAGAAAGATTTAAATTTATCATTTATTTTTGTTCAAACATTATCCTCTTTATTTTTCTCTTCCTGAAAATGTCAGGATATAATTGTTCTATTTTCACATGTTTGCTCCATGATGAATTCTCTTCCCACCTTTGGTTCTTCCTTAGCACTTTGTTCCATTATCTCCATCGGTTTACTACTTTTTTTCTCCCTTCATCTTGCTCTGAAATGCTCCCTTCTCTCCTCAAATAGCTCTTTTTCCTACTACTTTAAAACCACTGGGTTAGCTGTATCTGGAGGAAATGCTTTTAAAAGGCTCATCTATTAAATCTATTCTGCAATTTCTAGATGATAAATGTGACCGAGTTGAAGAATTTATTATTTTTTTAGTTGAAGAATTTAAAATAGGCCAGCCAGCAATATTTTTGCCAATCCAAGACAATTTCCAAACATTTCTGACAACAGAATTGAGCTCTGAAAAATAAAAAATAAACCTCTTAATGCCCAGTGTTGGCAGAGCGTGAATGCTATGTGAAGATATGAGAAACACGTTGTCATAATTCTCCTACTCAAAATTGTTAGTGTGCTAGAGCGAACGCCTCATGTCACTAATGATTCTTTCTCTGGATTTTGACTTAACATAATGACTAAGGCAGAATCTTGATACATCATAAAAATATAACAAAACATCAAGTTTAAGTTAAAAATATAGTTTATTTGTCTTATTCATAAACCAATTATATTTATTCTGATATTAACAAAATGTCAGGGGAAGAGAGTTGTTTCTAAATACATGGACATATGGAATCACTCTTAGACAATACATAGAGTACTTCCTGAGTGCATAATCTAGCTTAAACACTTAGTTTTATAAGTGTACGTGCCGACATGGATGTAGTAAAAATCAGGAAATTTTATGTAAGCAGTAGTATATGTGACTCAACTACATCTCTGTACGTGTCCCAGAAGAGCTTTTGTAGATTTTCTCCCAAGTCAGTGCATCTATGACACTGAGAAGTGTTACAGGATGTTTTATTATTTTTGAGGAATGCCCTGTTAATAATAAGCATTATGGTCATTAATATTCTTCTGCTACTGCATAAACTTTTTCAGAAAATATTTTAATTCATAATTATAATCATCAAGCCTAAAACCAACACATGGTATGTTTTTTAATTATTTTACATGGGTTCCTCGAATAATCAAACAATATGAAATAATCATATAGGGTCATTTTTCTAGAAAGCTTCAGAATGCAAAATATGATTTCAATTTCAAGACCAGATGCTGGAAAGGTGAGGGAAATGATAGAAGTGTATCCAGATGGGACACAGCACAGGACTAATATTGGGTGTGGCAAAGGACTCCAACTCACAAAGGGCATAATTATGATGCAAAGGTTCTTTCATAATTGCATGCTGCGCAGACAAATTTACTGGGTTTTTGGACATCTAAAATCAGATGTTTACTTCTTCATTTGGGAGGTCTGGTTTAGAGCGTGAGAATAGCTATTAGATTAGATCATTGTTTCGATGGAAAAATCAAAACATAACCATTGTGATACTAGGTTTTCCACCTGTAAAATGATAAAGTCATGTTTGACAACTTGAAAAGTCTGGTCTGACCTCCAGTAAACTAGAGGATGTACAAATGGGTACACAGGCATTGAATCATTTGAACAGATTTATGTGGATCAGGATATTTTATCTAGCTGTTGCTCAAGTACGCAACATTGTTCCTCCACACCTGTGTAACATTCATGTATATGTTACTGCATAACTGAGGAAAGGGAAGCAAATTTTAGGATAAAATTTATTATGAGATAAAAATGAAGAAGCAGACTGAAGAGCAGAGCTAGAATTTGGTCTCCTCCTTCAGGACTAATTTTCAGTGATGATGTGAAACTTGGCTTGAACACAACTACTTCAGAGAACATAGTGACAAAAGTGTGGCATACTCCTCTCCTCTGCTCACAACCTACCACTGTTCCACAGGGGTCCTTTGCTTTGGGAAAATATGGGAATGGCTGAGGCAAGAGATTCATCTCAACATGGCTAAAACAATATAGGAAACTGATTGCTTATGGAATGACTAAAGCCAAGGCAGGTAGAGTCTGCTTCGTTTTGTTTCTCAGTCCTGTTTCTTTGATACTGGCTTCACTTTGGCAGGATTTTTCCTTGTCACTGCAAGATGGCTGGTAGCTGAGGACAAGTTCTTGTCACAAAACCAGCAGCACAGAAAATCTCTTCCAGAAGAAGGAAGAGGTTTTTCTTCTCTGGAAGTTGCAGCATCCATTACCCAGTTTCTCACTGCTTCTAATTGAATTCCATGCCCATCTCTGAACCAATCCCTATGCACAAGGATTTGGGACACACAAACACCTCTAAATCTAGAGTCAACTGGTGTCCATACTTAAAGTTTGAAGCCAAAGGGCAAATACCTTTTGAAGACTTCTCACTGAAAATGGGGAAAGGATAGGTTTCCTGAAGTGTGGTTAGAGTAGGCTGTATGAAGGAAGGGAGACCCGATGCTGATGACGAAATAAAAAAGTTTCTATTTTAGCTACTTTGATGTAGGTTTTGGTGTCCTTCTCATGGGCCATGACAACTAGGAGGTTTGCCCAGGCACCATTTGGGTCAATAGAGGCTGGTAAATGAGAGAAGAAACTCCATAGCCCGTAGCTGGCAGACTGGTTTGTCGGAACATTAGAGACAGCCATTGTGAATTCCCAGAAGTGAGGAAGAAATGGTTTTAATTTCTGGAGTGCTGACTACCATATGGTTAGAAGCTTAAATCCTCCAAACAGGAGAAGTTGTCTTCAAAACCAGCTGTTTTTTGGCAAAATAAACATGTCATAACACTTCCCCTAACCTACATGATCTCCCTAACATCTCTCAACACTTCTTGTCTCATGCTCCCCACCAGTACTGTCCAATAGAAATACGACACAGACACAAATGCACATACATAATTTAAAATTTTTAAGTAGCCACACTACAAAAGTAAAAAGATAAAATTAACTTTAATAATATACTTAAATTAATTCATTTAAAATATTCTTATTTCAATATGCAATCAACTTCAAAACCTGATTGAGATATTTCATACCATAGCTCTTTTTATCTTGTAAATTGAAACTCTATACCTATTAAATAGTAACTCCCCATTCTCCCCTCCCTACCCACTCCAACCAACAACCACCATTATACTTTCTGTTTCTATGATTTAGGTTACTCTAAGTACCTCATACGAGTGGAATCATAAATCATCTTTTTGTTACTGGCTAATTTCACTTAGTATAAGATCCTCAAGTTTCATCCATATTGTAGCATATTAGACAATTTATTTCCTTTTTATGGTAGAATAATATTCCATTGCATGTATATACCACATTTTGTTTATCCATTTTCATCAGTTGATGGGCACTTGGGTTTCCATGTTTTAGCTATTATGAATAATGCTTCCAAAAACATGGGTGTACAAATATCTCTTCAAGAACTTTCTTTCAATTCTTTTGAATATATACACTGAAGTGGAATTGCTGACCCACATGATAATTCTATTTTTTAAATTTTTTAAATATATTTCATTGTCATCAAGATATAGACACATAAGGGGCACCTGGTGGCTCAGTTGTTGGCCTTCGGCTTGGGTCATGGTCCTAGGGTCCTGGGATCGAGCCCCATATTGGGCTCCCTGCTCTGTGGGAAAGCCTGCTTCCCCCCTCCCTCTCCCCCTGCTGGTGTTCCCTCTCTCTCTGTCAAATAAATAAATCTTAAAAAAATAAAAAGATATAGACACATAATTACTAGTCTCATAACTATTCAGCTATTGATTTCTTCATTTCCTTTTTTTTTAATTGAAGTGTAGTTGACATGGTAATTCTATTTTTAAGTTTTTGAGGAACTACCACACTGTTTTTCATGATACCTGTACCATTTTACATTCCTACCAACAGTACACAAGGGATCCAATTTCTCCACATTCTCAAGAACATTTGAAATATTCTGTAGTTTTGATAGTAGCCTTTCCAACATGTGTGAAAATCTCTCATTGTAGTTTTGATTTATATTTCCCTAGTGATTAGTGATATTGAACATCTTTTCATGTACTTATTGACCATTGTATATCTGGGGAAATATCGCTTCAAGTCCTCTGTTCATTTTTGAATTGGATTATTTCTATTTTTATTATTAATTTTTAGGTGTTCTCTGTATATTCTGGGTATTAATCCCTTATCAGACATATGATTTGTAAAAATTTTCTCCCATTTTGTAAGTTGCTTTTTTATTCTGTGAATAGGGTCTTTTGTTGCATAGATTCTAAAAATTTTTATGAAATCCAGTTTTATTTTCTTTTGTTATCTGCAGTTTTGGTGTCATATTTAAGAAATCATTGCCAAATTCAAAGCTGTGAAGATTTCATCCTACTTTTTATTCTGAGAAATTTGTTGTTTTACATTTAGGTTCTTGATCCATTTTCAGTTACTTTTTTATATGGCATTGGGTGAGGTCCAACTTCATTCTTTTGTGTGTGGGTATCCAATTTTCCTAGCACCATTTGTTGAAAAGACTGTTCTTTCTCCATTGAATGGTCTTGCCACTCTTCTCAAAAATCATTTCATTATATATGTAAGGGTTTATCTCTGGGCTCTGTATTCTATCCCATTGGTCTATATATCTGTCTTTATGCCAATACCACACCAACACTACACTAGTCTAATGACTGTAGCTTTGTAGTAAGTGGAAATCAGGAAGAGTAAACCCCCTAATGTGCTCTTCTTTTACAAGGTTGTTTTGGCTATTTGAATCCCTTGAGATTTTATATGAATTTTAGGATGGTTTTTCTATTTCTTCAAATTACATCATTGGGATTATTGTAGAGATGTCATTAAATCCATAGATTACTTTGGGTGATATCAGCATTTTAACAATATTTTCTTCCAACCAATGAACGTGGGATGTGTTTCCATTTTTTATGTATTCTTTCTTTTTCTTTCCTTTTTAAAGATTTTATTTATTTATTTCTCAGAGACAGAGTGGGTGAGAGTGTGAACACAAAGAGGGAGAACACCAGGCAGAGGGAGAAGCAGGCTCCCCACTGAGGAAGGAACCCGATGTGGGACTTGATCCCAGGACCCTGGGATCATGACCTGAGCTGAAGGCAGCTGCTTAACCAACTGAGCCACCCAGGCATCCCTTCTTTCTAATGAGAAAAAGTTGTTAAAGACCATAAACCTCTTGAGACCAAAGACTTTATCTTATTCATGATTGTTTGCACAGAAGGAAGTCCAATGAGTGGAGCAGACCAAATACACAATAAATATGAATGGAACAAAGAGGAACGGATCACAAGTCTAAACTAACTTGAACTCTCACCCAAAGCCAGTAGCATGGCTTTAATAACATAAAGCTTCTCTATGAGGACATTATATTTTCACCTCAGCAACAAATTGAAGTCTGCCAATATCTATCATTCCCCAATTCATGAGTGATTCACAATGAATATGAACATAATTTAGGTGATCTTTGTTAATTTCAATTATATTTACAAGAGTATTTGAAAATACAGGGAGCCTGGGTGGCTCAGTCATTAAGTGTCTCCCTTCAGCTCAGGTCATGATCCCGGGGTCCTGGGATTGAGCCCCAAGTCAGGATCCCTTTCTTGGTGGGGAGCCTGCTTCTTCCTTTCCCACTGACCCTGCTTGTGTTCTCTCTCTCTGTCCAATAAATAAATAAAATCTTAAAAAATAAATAAATAAAATATTTATACCTAGCCATGTGAAGAGTAACTAAATCTCAGAGGTTTTTGTTTTTGTTTTTTCCATTTATTATAGGCCAGGTGCTGCTAAGTGGTCTGTGTGGCACTATATGGCCTGATGTCAGCACATACCAAATAATACTTTGTGAACAACTTTTTTAAACTTCAGTTGTCATAAAATACAGTACAGTGAACAGATTAAGATACAAATGACCTGGATGTATATCCTAACTTTAGTCTTATTAGTTATTTGAGTATAGCCAAGTTTCTTACTGTTATACATTATTGTTCAAAAATATTAACTTCCACATATGAGTGAAATCATATGATAATTGTCTTTCCCTGATTGACTTATTTCACTCATTCACGTGTGGAATATAAGAAGCATCACAGAGGATCATAGGGGAAGGGAGGGAAAAGTGAATGGGAAGTCATCAGGGAGAAAAGCCATAAGAGATTCTTAAATACAAGAAACAAACTGAGGGTTGCTGGAGGGGAGGTGGGTTGGGGGATTGGGTAACTGGGTGATGGGCATTAGGGAGGGCACATGATGTGATGAGCACTGGGTGTTATAAGCAACTGATGAATTACTGAACACTACATCTGAAATTAATGATGTACTCTATATTGGCTAATTGAAGTTAATTTTTTTTAAAAAAAGAAATATTAACTTCCTTCCAACTCCCACTGAAAAGAATAAAATTTATTTTGCCATTACTTGACTATGGGCCTGAGCATGTATCTTGCTTTGGTCAATGAGATATTAGCAGAGGTGGCACAAGCAGAAGCTTGAAAAGAACTTGGGAATTGTTTGTATCTTACAATCATGCCATTTCCAAAAGAAAAGTATTCCCATGTTAACCTTCTGGACCCTGGAAAAGAAAGAGAACTTGCAGAGTAGAGCTCAGTCATTCTAGCCAAACCCACTCCAGCTGACCTTCAACCAGCCACCAGCAGCTCTCCCTCAACTGACCTACATATTCAAGAAAATATATGATTGTTAATTTAAGCCATTGAATTTAGGGGTGGTTTTTGCAACACTTTTTGTGGCAACAGCTGTTTTCACATTTGTGAAACAGAGATAATAACCACACATCCCTCATTGTGATATTGTGAAGATTAAATGGGTTGATTTATATAAAGCTTTATAAGAATTCCTGGCATCTAGAAAGCACTAAGTATATTCGTTATTATTTTGAAAATGAAAATAATAGGTGGCCAGAGATTTTTAAGTGACTTGCTCAAAATCAACTGATAGTAAATGAAGATAAATGATTGAAAATGGTTTTTAATTTTACTAGATTACCTCAAATTTCTAGAACTTTGACCTTGCAGAATGTGCTAGAAAACTGGAGAACATCACTACTGGAAACTATTCTTGGGAAGTGGAACAGGCCATAATATAAACAGCATGAGCTTTTGAGTCAGACAGAACTTAAACTCATTCACTGGATAAACATTTAAGTGTCTCTGGGAGGCAGACATTCTGCTGGGCATGGGGAACGTGAAAGTAAATTCAAGAACGTTTCTGTCTTAAATAAGAGCAAAGAGGAGATCAAGACTTTCTTCTTCCCCTCACTATCAGTGTGATCTTGGTTAATTTACTTGACGTTTCTAGACCTTCGTTCTCTAACCTGTACAATGAGGACAATATTAATCTCTTCCTGGTAGGGTTTTGTGAGGAGTAAATGAAATGACTTATGTAACACGGGGTATCACATTCTAGGCAATCAGAAAATACTAGTTTTTCTCCTCTCTCCTATTTTTTTCCCTTTCTCATAAGAGTACTTTCACAGCTCTTTTTGTACCTCATGATGAGTAAGTAAAATTAAATTTTCTCACGACACCTCACAAGAGAAGAGAACTAATTAAAAAGTTGCTTTGGGAGGATAACTTAAGTACATTCCATTGTAATGATGGAATTCTAATCCCAAGTAAATAAAAACGATTTAATCAAAATAAGTTGTCTGATGGGATCAAAAGTGGCTCCATCAAGGTGTAAGGACAGTTATTTTTATTGAGACTTGGTGGTATCACTCATTGGGTATCTCTCTTCTTGCCTCATCCTCTCCTTCAACTCAAAGGATTTGAGAAAGAACATAAGTTTATCCCTTCATTTGAAAAATTGTAAGTGCTTTGCTCTAATTCTCTGACAAATATTGGTTAGTTCACTCAATATTCATGTTCAACTCCTTTTTCCATGCCTTCCTCTATTCTAGAGAATAGAAAAATTACATAAATGTTTCCTGGCCTTTCCTCCTATCACAGTAAGGGGAAACCATGAGACACAGTCCTGTCCAGTGAGATGTAAAGGGAAATCTGTTGAAGAATTTATTGTTCTGTTGAAAATGGGCCATCCTTTCACGGTTTCCTTCTTTGAACATAATTCTGATGTCTGGAAATTTCATAATAATTTAAGCCAAAAAGAAATGAGCAGTATATGGGAGAGAAAAGATTCAGCTCCTTGATCTATCAAGGGATGACATACTAAATATTTCAAAACAATTATGGACAGTTCATTAAAACTTGCAAAGTACTATGCATCAGTCCTGAAATCCATGATAGGTTTTTAATAAATCTGGTCTAGATTTCTGAACTTCTTAAACAAGTCAGATATACTCTTGCTTGCAGCCATAAACATTCCTCATAAAATCAAATACACCCTCAGAATCCACAAATAGTGTAGCTCTATGGGAAAATAATTATGTAAATCTTTTAAAGACATTAGAAAATATCTTTAAAAAATATTATCAGAAGCATTTACTTAGACTAACAGCCATTAATAATATTGAAAGACCTTATACAAAAAAGGGCTTCCTCATCCTCCTGGTAGCCTTGTGCTTTTCATAGAGAATTTAAATATTTTTGACAAAATGTGTTTGATCGTAGAGACAGACCTCATGATTTTTAAATATACCAAATTCGCCTACATATATGTTTCAAATAGAAAAGATTTTCCAATTGAAACAACATATCAAAGGCTGAGTGTGTCCCTAAATCTCAGGAGGAAACTAGAGCCCATTAGAAAATTAGGTAACCTCCTTTTCTCCTGAAGTAATAAATCTGTATATCCACCAAGTATTACCTTCGTGGTTCTATAATACGGTTTCAACCGTGAACTCCTTGTCGAAAAAATATCACCTGGGAAACAAATTTTAAATTATTTGCAAATGGAAAATCTCTCTGAAAGGAGCTACAATTTAAAATTTCATACATCTTCAAATAAATAATTGCAAGAGTATTCTTTCACTGATCTGGAGAAAATTAATCTGATGAGCTACTTAAGCTTTTTTATATTTTTCTGAAAACATTCACAGAAAGCATTAATCAAATTTTTATTTTTATTAATTCATTTCCTAGAAAATTTTCTCTCTAATTATGTCACTTCTAGTGTCATAGCAAGATGGAATTTCTTTGGCTCAGTGTAAGAAATAGCAACATTTTAAGAATTTGACTAGATTACTGTGTTTCTTGATGTACAATGACTATTGTTTATTTAGGAAAGAAAATAGTAAAAGTGAAAAAAGGTATAAGGATATGGTATTTTAGGGTGCCTGGGTGGCTCAGTGGGTTAAAGCCGCTGCCTTCGGCTCAGGTCATGATCCCAGGGTCCTGGGATCGAGGCCCACATCGGGCTCTCTGCTCAGCAGGGAGCCTGCTTCCTCCTCTCTCCTCTCTCTCTGCCTGCCTCTCTGCCTACTTGTAATCTCTCTCTCTGTGTCAAATGAATAAATAAAAAAAAAATCTAAAAAAAAAAGAATATGGTATTTTAAGTAGCATCATCCTAAGAGGAAGTAAGGGGGAAATCATTTTTAAAAGTGTCTAGAATGCATGCTACTCAGAAATATATTATAAATTAACATATTAAGGCATATACTATATAGAATTCTAATGTTTATATAAAAGCAACCCTTACTATTAGTTTATGCTGGATAGTAGCATTTTCCCCAATAATTTTGGCAACGTGTGTCTTCCTTCCCTCTATGACTTACAGCATTCATTCATTACTTAGCACTTTTTAAAAGCATTAAATATCAACAATATTAAACTTAGTAACATTTACAAATGCAAGCATTTTCCTTTTTTTTCCACCCCTAATGGATGCCTAAGCCAAAACAGAAGAGCATATTCAAGCATTTACCCTGGATCTGATTCCATTTGTCATTCTGCCCACTCCAGACGTAAATAAGCTGGCTGCCCGATTCAGATATTATCCTTAACAGTAAGATGATTAGTTGAAGATTACTGAAATCACACTATCAAGTAAACCACACTTAATTTAGAAAACCATTAACTTGAGCATGAATTTTAAGTAGAGTACAAAATAATATACAAATTGAATTAGAGGACATTTGCAATCTTTCTTCGCTAGGGAGTTGGTAAAACCTGTAGCCATGAGTGGTTAAGTAACAGTTTCTGTCCTGGGTCTGTGTACTTTTCCTCTTTATCGACCGTCACTTATGTCTGTGTTGTTCTTGGCTCTTCTTCAGGTCTGGTGATTGTCCCTGTGTCAGCCTCTCATAATTTCCTGTTTGAAAAGCTTGGTCATTAAAGTGCAGACATTCATCATTCATGTCTGGCTATTTCTCCACCTATCTGTTGCTTGTATAATCTGGGTAAATGCCAGAATCACAGATCTACAACTTCTATGTTGCTGGGTCCTCTGTGGGAATGCTTGGTTCTGAAATGTCTTTGTCTTTTTCGCCCTGGTGGTGGTTGTTTTAGGACTTCTTATATTTTGGAAGATGAGAGCTTCATTGAGTGCATCTTTATTGCTTCCTTTCTGTGATCCATTATGAATTTAACTCACTCATTCAGCAGATATTTATTGAGCACTTACTCTATGTCAGATGATGCATCAGATTCTAAAATTATAGCATTAAATCAGAGAGAAATCCTTGCTTTTCTGTCAATTCTGGAGTCAAATAAATTGACTGCCCTTCATGACTTCATGAAGCACAACTCCTAGTAATGATGGTAGACAATAATAATTATGTAAGTAAAATAGATGGCACAGCAAAGAATGGTAAATAGTGTAGAGGAAGAAAAAAAAAAACAGAGAAAAGTGATTGGTAAAGCCATGGTGGAAAGAGTTGTAAATGTGAACAGAGAAGTGGGGGAATTGTGGTACTTTTGCTACAGTGGACAAGGCAAGATTTTTTATATTGCTAATTACTGCACTGGGTTTTTTTCTCCCTCTGTTTCATGTGACATCACCTGCTATTATGTATCAAGCAAAAAACCACATGTTCTTCCCTGACTTGAGGAACAAGTTGGGGAAAAGGCTCTTGACTCCTTTTATAGCCTAGTAGCATTGCTCAGAAAGAGTGTGTTGACCACAGTGAAAAGTCACCCATGGAATCTGATTAACCACCTGCATCGAAATCATCTAGGGGTATATGTTTAAAATTCAGATTGATCAGCTGCTTTCCTAGTCTCCATATCAGAATCCCTGGAAGATCTCTGAGAATGTTATTTAACCTTAGGTAAATGAGTTATAGCAAGCTTAGTTCCAATCAAGAAAGGCTCTGTCCTGATTTTGTACTTTAAATAGCCTTACTCTGTGGGTAAGGCAGGCTGGGATCTCTGGGAAACAGTCTGAGACAGAGTTTAGTGCAGAAGGTTTGGTAGAAAGAGTAAGCCCTCTGTGATCCATAGCTATGGAAGCGAAGGAAAGAAAGCAAGATCAGGTAGAGGGAATGCCAAGTTAAAATTCAGGGTCCATGACAGCCTTGGCTGACCACAGGGGAGCTCTGGAGTTTAAATCAGTGTTGCCAACATGGGGACAAAATTGGAGGACTTTATATTCCCACCTCAATCAGTCATTAAATGTGGGCTGTCTGGAGAATGACATGGTGTTGGGCAAGCTGTCTATCTGTAGGTGAGGCCACCCCGGAAGGGCCAAGAGTATTCCCTGCAGCAGGGCTGCAAGTTTCTCCTTAATGGAAGATTGGCATGGTACATCCTAACGTCCACCTACATGGGATAATACCCTGTCCCACAGGCTAATAATTGTGGGGTCAAGAGGAGATGGACACCTAATGTCTTCACCATCTCCTTCTCTGGACTACACTCTGGATTCCCAGGACACTGGAATTTCCTGCTGAAACAATTCTCAGATTTACATACCAGGCCTGTTTTGGCCCCTTCCCCACAGCTGACCGTACCACCAATGGGTGCATCCCTACCCTAGAAGAGTGGTCAATATGCACAGGTCTGGACAGAGCTCACACATACAGCCTAACATTGCTACATGCTTATGGTCAAGACTACTCCCAGTGCTGAACTGGGACGGGAAGAAAATGAGGTAGGCCACCAGCCCAGAAGTCCCAAACTTCTCAGTTAAAACATTGACTTTCAGGTTCTCATGTAGGGATATATGTCCCAGAAGGATGCTAGAGCATATTTTATTAATAGTTAATTAGTTTGATTGATTGATAACTTTTTTATTATTTAGATATATGGTATGTTCCTCTCCATTTACACTTTTGCTCCAGTCCCTGCAAATGTAATTTGCAGGCCTGAATAAAACAATTTTCTCTGTTGAGAGAAAAATAAAATATTTGAAATTATTTATTTTATTTACACCCTTTAAATTATCATAGATCAGCAAGATAAGACACTATAGTCAATGATTACTCTGAAGGAGTAATCTCTTAAGCAGAAGTAGTGTGGGGTTCTAGCTCTTTCCTACTAACTTAAAGCAAAGAAACGTTTGTATTCTAAATATTTGTTATATTGGTTTCATTTACATTATAAGCCATACTGCATGGCAGTTTGGAGGATAGTAAATATCCTGTTAATACATAATTCCAGTTGCTTCCTAAGTGATTTCCCACAGAAGCTCCCCCAGAATCTGTACTTAAATATTCCAGGATCACTTTTATGCTTAAGTGAAAAGAGTAGAAACAGCAAGAGTATATTTCCCCATTGAAGCCCAAGGTTTTAGATTGAGAAGATGCCGCTGCCTCTGCAGAGGAGGCTTGGCTAACATGTGGTGACCTCATTGCATTTTTGCATTTTTGTCTTCTCTTTTAAGAATTAAATGTTTTGGTTTTGCTTTGTTTTTGTATTTAATCCTGGTAGCTGGGGAAATGCGTGCCTTCGTCCTGAAAGGGTGACTGGGGTACAGCCTCTACTGTATATACCTATTTATCCATCCATTCATATATCCTTCCATCCATCCACTCTTTTATTCACTCAACATGTATTCATTGAGTAGCATGTGCTAGTTACTATCTTGGGAGTAGGGGCTATGCTAGAGAACAGAGCTGCTCTCTTGGAGGCCATATTCCAATAAGGGAACAGATGCTCAATTTCAGGTAGTGATAAATGCTGTGAAGCACAAAGCAAGATAAGGGGACAGAAAATGATAGATGGTGTCATTTATACTGTGCCAAGGGTGAGCTTTCTGCCTGGGTTCTTTTTTTAATCTTTAATTTTTTTATCTTTGACTCTCTTCAACCATTTCTCCATACCCTATCCCGTGCCTCTGGCAACCACACGTATGTTCTATCTATGAGCTTGGGTTTTTTTGGGAGGTTTTTTGTTTTGTTTCTATTCGTTTGGGTTTTGAATGCTATATATAAGAAAGATTGTATGTAATTTGTCTTTCTATGTCTGACTTATTTCATTTAGCACAATCCACTTGAGGTTCATTGATGTTGTTGCAAATGGAAAAATTTTGTTCTATTTATGGCTGAATAATGTGTGTGTGTGTGTGTGTGTGTGTGTGTGTGTGTGTGTGTATACCACTTCTTTATCCATTTATCCATTGATGGACATTTAGATTGTTTCTGTATCTTGGCTATTGTGTATAGTGCTGCTATGAACATAGGGTGCTTATACCTCTTTGAATTAATGTTTTGATTTTCTTCAGATAAATATCCAGAAATGAAATTGCTGGATCATATGGTAGTTCTATTTTTAATTTTTTAAGGAACTCAGTACTGGTTTCCACAGTGTCTGTCCCAGTTTACATTCCCACCAACAGTGCACAAGTGTTCCCTTTTCTCTACATTCTCACCAACACTAGTTATTTCTTGTCTTCTTGGTAATAGCCATTCTGTCAGTGGTGAAGTGATACCTCATTATGTTCTGCTTTTGCTTTTGGTGTCAAATTTTTATAAAAATCATGACCAAGTCCAGTGCCAAAGAGCTTACTGCCTATGCTTTCTTCTAGGAGTTTTATAGATTCTGTTCCCATATTCAAGTCTTTAATCCATTTTGAGTTCATTTTTATGTATATTCTAAGATAATTTCATTATTTTGCATGTTGCTGTCTAATTTTCCCAGCACCATTTATTGACGAGACTGTCCTTGCCCCATTGTGTATTCTTTGTCCCTTTGTCATAAATTAATTCATTATATATGCATGAGTTTTATCTTTGACCTTTATTCTATTCCATTGATCTGTGTTTTTATGACAATAACATACTATTTTAATTACTCTATTAATTTTCATAGAGTTTGAAATTAGAGAGGATAACGCCCCAGCTTTATTCTTCTTTCTCAATACTGCTCTGGCTGTTCAGGGTCTTTTCTAGTTACATATAAATTTTAGGATTGTTCTGTTTTGGTGAAAAATACCATTGGAATTTTTATAAGGGTTGTGTTGAATCTGTAGATAGCTTTGGGTAGTATGGATATTTTAACAATGTTAAATCTTCCAATACATGAACATTGTATGTCTTTCTGTTTATTTGTGTCTTTAATTTTGTTTCTTAATTTCTTGTAGTATTTAGTATACAGGTCTTTTATTTCCTTAAATTTATTCCTAGGTATTCTTTTTGATAAAATTATAGGTGGAATATATTTTTTATTTCTCTTTCTAGTAGTTTGATACTGGTATATAGGAATGCATCAGATTTCTGTGTATTGATTTGGTATCCTGCAACATCACTAAATTCATTTCTTTTTTTTTTTAAGATTTTATTTATTTATTTCACAGAGGGAGAGAGATCACAAGGAGGCGGAGAGGCAGGCAGAGAGAGAGAGGGGGAAGCAGGCTCCCCGCTGAGCAGGGAGCCCGATGCGGACCTCGATCCCAGGACCCTGAGATCATGACCTGAGCCAAAAGCAGAGGCATTAACCCACTGAGCCACCCAGGCGCCCACTAAATTCATTTCTTATTTCTAGCAGTTTTTTGATGGAGTCTTTAGGATCTTCTATATATGGATATTTAGGATCTTCTATGTGTAATATGCCATCTGCAAATTGTGGCAGTTTCATTTCCTCCTTTCCAACTTGGCTGCCTTTTATTTATTTTTCTTGCTTAGTTGCTCAAGCTAGGACTTCTAATTCTACATTGAATAAAAGTAGTGAGACTGGGCATCCTTCTTACTCTCAGTCTTACAGAAAATGCTTTCAACTTTTCACTATTGACTATGATGTTAGCTTGTCGTATGTGGTTTTTATTATGTTGAGGTACCTTCTCTTTATACCACTTTGTTCAGAAATATAATCAATGTCAAATTTTGTCAAATGCTTTTTCTGCATCTATTGAGAAGATCATATAATTTTTATCCTTTGTTTTGTTAATATGGTATATCATACTGAATGAGTTGTGGATGTTGAGCCATTTTTGCATCCCTGAAATAAATCCCACTTGCTCATTGCGTATGATTCTTTTACTGTATTATTGAATTTTGTTTGCTAATATTTTGTTGAAGACTTAACTTTATAACTCAAGGAACATAGAAAAAGAACAAATGTAGCCAAGTTTAGAAAGAGGAAAGAAAAAATTAAGACTAGAACAGAAATAAATTACAGACTACAAACAAACAAACAAAAAAAGAGGCCTCAAATAAATAAAATCAGAAATGAAAAAGAAGATATTACAACTGATGCCACAGAAATACAAAGAACCATAAGAAACTACTGTTAACAATTATATACCAACTTGGACAACCTACAAGAAATGGATAAATTCCTAGAAACATGTAACCTCCCAAGACTAAATCACAGAGAAATAGAAAATCTGAGCAGACTTCTTCTAAGTAAGGAGGTTGAATCCGTAGTCAAAAACCTCCCAGCAAACAAAACATGGTTTCAGTGGTGAATTTTCCCCAAAATTTGAAGGATATCTATTTTTCTCAAATACATCCAAAAAATAGAAGAGGAGGGAACACTTACAAAACCATTTTGTGAGGCTAGTATTACCCTGGTCCCAAAATCAAGCACTCAATACCACAATAAAAAATTACAGGCCAGTATTCCTGACAAACACTGAAGCAAAAATCCTCATTTCATTTTTTAATGATAATGAATTGAGTTTTGTTTGATTGACTTTTTTCTTTGTTTGCCTTTTTAAACCTTGGTTTTTAAGGTGAAACTTCCCATTTTAGGAGAATTAAATGCAAAACATCAAGCAAGTAAGAAAATAATAAAAAGAAAACTCAAATTCCCTAAAATCCCATCAACCAACTTATTCACAATTAAGATTTAGTGACTGTTCTTGCAGACAAACAAACACATGTAAAAATATAGAAATACACACATTTTGGGGGCACCTGGGTTGCTCAGTCAGTTAAGCCTTTGACACATGGTTTCAGCTTAGGTTGTGATCTTAGGGTCATGAGGTTGAGCCCCACATCAGGCCCCATGATTAACATGGAGTCTGCTTAAGATTCTCTCCCTTTCCTTCTGCCTCTCCACCCCTTTTCACATTCTCCCTTTTTCTTAAAAAAAAATATATATATAATATATAATGCATATACATGCATTATATATATACATTTTTCAAAAAATTGTGCTATTTATGTTTTTGTAATTTTTTATTCAAAAATTTCGGCATCCTTTTATAAACACATATGGTATTTCATTTTATATGCTGAATATTATTTTTATATCCTGAATATTATTATTCTTTAACATTTTATTACTTGTATATGTTTTAATATAAAAACAAAATTCCAGTTTATTTTATAAAGCATAATGTGATTTTACACTTATTTTTAGGGCTACTTTACTGACTTGAAATATTGAAACTTTTTTTTTAGTGTAAAATTCTGGGTATATATCTTAGGCTGATGGAAATTCCTGCTAACTCATTACATTAAATTGTAAAATGGAGAAACCACTTAAGACTGAAGCAAATTAAGTAATTTTCTGGTGTACTAACATTAGTGCTTTATGTTTACAATGAAAAAGAAAACAAGTTCTCATAATCAAAGATTCTGCAAGCTATTGCCCTGTCATTAGCTTAGTCAAGAAAGTACCTCATTATCTAAATCACTTTTTGAAAAAAAAGTAAGCTAGAATATGCTTAGATTCAGTAGAAATCCACAAATTATAGCAACTTAGTTGAGTTTAAGCTACTTGTAACTTGGGTTCTTTTTGCAACCCATTTTTCTTTCATCATAAAAATAATTCCTCTGGGGAAAAAAGTTGGATCCTTAGCATTAGTTTGCATTTATCAAAAATTTTAAGGTATTCATGTGTGGTAATATAGCTTTAAATGCCACTTGTAAGTCATTTTAGCCAATTTATTTATTTCAAAATGAGGGCTGTACAAATGACACCTCACTCCCCATATAAGCGCAAATGACTGATTGGCATACCTGCATTGACACTTGTGAGAGAAGCAATTCGTGAGCTCTTCAGCCAAGCAGAAAGAGGAATCTGTGTTCCTAACACATTCACTTTATAATTTAATCCAGAGTATCCACGAACTACAATCTGAGAAACTTCCTATAGCATTTAGAAATAGTCTTGTAGCTGATTCCCCAATATTTCCAGGGATGCTCTCTGGATAGCATAGTCTCTATGTTGCCATACTTCCTAACCTTTCAATCCGTGCCTGATAGTATTAGAGTCTTGTTCTGCTCTGCATCTGTGTTGATGAAGCCCTGACACTCAGACTAAGAGTTAATGACTTCTTTGATCCCATTACTGCTACACTCTATTCCCTGGCTGTAAAATGGATAAAGCACCTGGATCCACAGTGATGACATCTGTCTGACCTAGTATATCGCTGCCTGCCATCTGTGATTGTCCCTAAGCCATGCCTTTTGGATGAGTTTGATGCCCACATTCTGCTGTACATTGTCACTCGTTACCAGTCTCACCATATCAAATGCTAACCTGAATTCTGCTTGACTTTGTTTTATCCCCTGCGCATTTATTGAAATACCTATTCAGCCGAACCAAGATTAGCAATGATCTTTCCTACAATTTTTGCTTCTGTTAAGTCTCTTCTGGCAAATATTACTAAACATATCCTTGAACCCCTTCATGTTATAAAAATATCTATGCAATAATAAGAATAATGGATGTTAAGTATTTTATTAAATTCAGTAATTATCTAGTTAAGAATAAGGTCTGAAATCATATAAATCATGTTTGTTTGCTTATTTGTTTTGCTTATTTTGAGAAAGAACAATTTCATGAGAATCTGCCCAGAATTGGAAAATATGGGTGACTTAGTATAATTGGCTGCTTGGACAATATGGTGGAGACCTGGAGTCAGGGGTGTGGAAAAGAAAAGATATACATCTGATAATGGGGGAAAAGAGTTGATACAACATCCAATACTAGGTATCTCTTCTTGAGCTCTTTCCCACTGTTTCTGGGAATCTAATCAAAGCTCTGAATAAATCTGCATAAAAATCAATTTATCCCTCTAAGTAATCTATTCTCTGCATCTGGGTAACTACTGAACCACTTCTAGAAGACTGGAATTTTATTTCATGAGGAAGGTAAAACAAAGGGACTGTGAATTGAGGGACACAAGTCACAGGTGCAAGCAAGATTCCTGTACTGAAAGGAAAGAGATATAAATAAACAATTGCATATTGAATATTACACTCTCAGTCGCCTTGCCCAGCTAGGTTACTAGAACTCTGCCAGCACATTTCTCCCATGACCTGGGAGATCCTTCACTGAAGGTTCTAATCAACAAAAGGGAAAATGTTAATTATTCATGTGTGAATATTAATGACGTATAGTTACATTTGGATTGTATAGGGCTTCTGTCCTTTACACTTATCTGTATTCTTCTGACTTTATATTATAAACATATATTTCTTCATCTGTAATAAAAATTAACATTTATTGAGCAAATACTTGCATTGGACACTATACTAAGAAGCTTAAATTTTATTATTATTATTATTGGAAGTTTATATCTCTTAATGCCTTCATCTCTTTTGCCTATTATCTCACCCCCCTCTTCTTTCTGGCAGCGACCAGTTTTTGTTGTTGTTGTTTATGAGCTTGTTTCTGCTTTTTGTTCATTCATTTTTTTTTAATTCCACATATAATTGCAATTACATGGCATTTTTCTGTCATTAACTGACTTATTTCACTTACCTTCATATCCCCTAGGTCCTTCCATGTTGTCACAAATGGCAAGATTTCATTCTTTTTTGTGGCTAAGTTTCCATTGTGTATATATACCACTTCTTTATCCATTCATCTATCTATGGACACTTAGGTTGTTTCCATAGTTTGACTATTATAAATAATGCTGCAATAAAATAGGGGTTCATATATCTTTTTGAATTAGTGTTTTCATTTTATTTGGGTAAGTAGTGGAGTTACTAGATCATATGGTATTTATATTTTTAATTATTTGAGGACTTCCATGCTGTTTTCCACAGTGGTTGCATCAATTTACATCTCTACCAACAGTGCACACATGTTCCCTTTTCTCCCCATCCTTGTCAGTAGCTTTTATTTCTTGTTGTTCTGATAGTAGTCATTCTGACAGGTGTAAGGTGATATCCCATTGTGGTTTTGATTTACATTTCCCTGGTGATTAGTGATGTTGAACATCTTTTCATGTATCTACTGGCCATCTGTATGTCTTCTTCAGAAAAATGTCTGTTCAGGTCCTCTTCCTGTTTTCTTTAATAGGTTTATTTATTAATTTTAGAGAGAGTGTGTGTGCATGAGTGGGAGTAGGGACAGATGGAGAGGGAGAGAGAGAAACTTCAAGCAGACTCCCTGCTGAGCATGGGGCCTGACATAGGGTTCAGTCCCATGGCACCAAGTTCACGACCTGACCCAAAATCAAGAGCCAGCAACCCAACCGACTAAGCCATCCAGAAATCTCCTCTTCCCATTTTTTAATTGGATTATTTGTTTCGATTTGGTGTTGAGTTCAGGAGTTCTTTGTATATTTTAAATACTAACCCCATATCTGATAAATTATTTGCAAATATTTTCTCCCATTCAGTAAGTTGCCTTTTTGTTTTGTTGATGCTTCCTTTACTGTGCAAAACTTTTTTTTATTTTGATGTAGTCCCAATAGTTTATTTTAGCTTTTGTTTCTATTACCTGAGGAGACATTTCCATAAATATGTTGCTAAGGCCAATTTTGATGAGACTACTACTGTCTGTGTTAAATTCATAATCTTTTTAAATTTTTATAGTGATCTTATAAATTAATCACTACTTAATTTTCACTTAATAATTGAGGAAACAGGGTCTTAGAGGTTAAATAAATTGTTCAACATTAGGTAATTAAGTGATAGATTTGTACCTAACCTGTGTGGCACTAAGCTTGTGTTCTTAATGTCCCCAAAACACCTGAAATAATTTTAAAACTTATCGGGGGAAAGAAAAAAAAAGGAGAGAGAGAGAGAGAGGCGCCTGGGTGACTCAGTCATTTAAGCATCTAACTCTGGATTTTGGCTCAGGTCATAATCTCAGGGTTGTGACATTGAGCCCCATATCAGGCTCTGTGCTCAGTGGGGAGTCTGCTCTAGATCGTCTCTCTCCCTCTCCTTCTGAGCCTTCCCCCTCACCCCCCACTCTCTCTATCTCTCTCTAAAATAAAGAAACAAAACTTTTTAAAAAATAAGAGAGAGAGACAAACCAAGAAACAGACTCCTCACTATAGAGAACAAACTGATGGGTACCAGAGTGGAGATGGAAGGGGGATGGGTGAAATAGGTGGTGGAGATTAAGGCGTGCACTTGCTGTGATGAGCACTAGGTCTTTTATGGAAGTGTTGAATCATTGTATTCTATACCTGAAACTAATATTACACTGTCTGTTAACTAACTGGAATTTAAGTAAGAACTTTAAATAAATAAACATATCCTAAAATAAGTAAATAAAAAGGTGTTTTTAAGCCCCTCGAATTGTTCCCTCTTATAAAGTTCAAATTATATTTCATAACCATTTCTTTAATTTCTCCAATTTCCAATCTCATAATTCGTTTTTGTTGTCTATGTCCCTTTGAACCTGATGCTTAATACCTGACTCAGAATTGTTTGATATAAATGGATAGAAATGCTGTCAGATGTTGGTGACACCACTCAGGTGAGGTCTCAAGAAAATCTTGTTAGAATATGGCAGACGTGGTCAGAAATGTGAATGCTCAGAATGATGCTACAGGTGGTTGTGTCTCTCTCTGTACCTGATTCACCTATAAAAGCATGTATTCAGTTCATACCATAAAATACTATAGAGTCATTAACTATCATATTAACTATCATATTTCCAAAAAATATATGAATACTCTTATAAAATTCTCACAAGATACTGTTCCTATATGATCCAGACCCATTTGATTCCAATTCTTGAATAACACCATATATGGTATATATGTGGTGAATGAATATGTATGAGTGTATGCTACAACTTTGCTAAGATAACATTGGTTAAATGGGGCGCAGGGTGTCAGATAATAAGTTATGGTTTAACATAGCTCAAGAGAATTAAAATACAGAAGTTTATTATTCACAGGTCCTAGAGGAAGTACCTGATGTGCCTGGAGGGGACCCATGGGAAGTTAAAGGTAGAGTACAGACAGAGAGAGAGGCAGGACCTGGATCACATGCCTTTATCAGAATCTGTGGGTGGAGTGGTTTGGTATTCCCAGGTTAAGACTGGATCTGTCAAAAGAGTGGGTGTTTGGTAAATCCCACAGAGGCAGAAGAGACTATTGATCACAAAGGGTATTGGGGAAGTCCCATCAGGAACTTACATCAATTGTAAGTCTATAGGCTGCTAGCCAGGATATGTGTTTGCATGACGGGCTCAGTTTAAGATCACTGTAGGCTGTTTGGTCAAAGAAATGGCTGCAGGGTAGCAATATCTTGGAGTGGCCTTGTTGAACTCCTGACAGTGTGAAACAGTCGGCATTAATCTTGGCTACACTGTAACGGTCCAGGCAGATCACTTTCAAGTAAAGCAAAAAGCAGCAAGCTCCCTACATGCTCAGAATTTCCAACAAGATTTTTTTTTAAGATTTTATTTACTTATTTGACAGAGAGACACAGTGAGAGAGGGAACACAAGCAGGGGAAGTGGGAAAGGGAGAAGCAGTCTTTCCTGCAGAGCAGGGAGCCTGATGTGGGGCTTGATCCCAAGACCCTGGGACCATGACCTGAGCTGAAGGCAGCCGCTTAAAAACTGAGCTACCCAGGCGCGCATCCAACAAGATTTTAATGCCTTTTTTTTTAATGCCCTTCTGTAAAGGTAAACAAATCAGTAAGAGTCACTGAATACCCAAGAAAAATATAAATATGACAGATAGGAACAGAACAAACAACCAGAAAAAGCTATTAGAAGGGAACAGATGATACTAACTTGAGAGAAGTAACAACAACAACAAAAAAGGACAAGAAATAACAAAACTACCATTAATATCCTGAGAGAAATAAGAAAAAGTATAGCATCCATTAAAAAGAACAGAATATAATAATATTCAGAGAACAAAAGCCTTAAACATTAAAAATATAATGGTAGAAAAAGAAGACTCAATAGGAACTTGAAGGATAAAGTCAGGGAAAACTGCCAGAAGGTAGAACAAAAGATAAAAAGACTTTTTAAAAAGAAGATAGAGAAAGTAATTAGAGAACAAACCCAGAAAATCCTTCATTAAGCTATCAGAAATAAAAAACAGGGGGAAAAATGACATGAAATCATCAAAAAAGTTTCAGGAATAGTTTTAAGAATTGAAGAATATAAATCTTCAGTTTGAAAAAACCCATAAAATGTCCATAAATGTGGAGAAAAAGTAGACCTAACTTAAGACACTGGTAACCTGTTAAAAAAAAAAAGAAAGAAATGTCAAGAGACGGTTCTATAAACTTTAATAGAGATAAGAGTCTAGATGCAAAGCAAGACAAACAGGAGCTAAAGACGAGGATTAAACATCCTTTGGACAAGGTAAAGATATTATCAAGACATGTAAGTTCTAGAAAAGTTTACCTCTCATGTATCCCTTTTTGTCAGTTCCTTGAGGAAAACCCTAAGAAAACAAAGGAGGAAATTGAGTAAGTGGGAGACATGAAATATGGAAAGAAAGGGGTACATCAGAGAAGCAAAGGGAATTTGGGGGAAGATGGTGATGGATGAGAGATCCCATGTTGCCGCTTGCACTTTATACATGTTGAGTTATCAATCCAGATCACCCCAAGTCAATACATAGTCTCCAAGAGTACTTTCAAAATTACATAAAATCTGAAGAGTATCTGATGCATTTGAATGTATTAAAAATGTTTAAGCAAACTACAGGTAATTTATAATAAATCAGCATAATGGTGCTTGACTTGAAAGTGTTTACTATCTCATAGGGAGGAAGAGAAGCTGTATTAAAAATCAAAAGTTACTGGGTCCCTGGGTGGCTCAGTCCTAAAGCGTCTGCCTTCAGCTCAGATCATGATCCCAGAGTCCTGGGATCCAGCCCCGCTTCAGGCTCCCTGCTGAGGGGGAAAGCCTGCTTCTCCCTCTCCCACTCCCCCTGCTGGTACTCCCTCTCTCGCTGTGCCTCTCTCTGTCAAATAAATAAACAAAATCTTTAAAAATAAATAAATAAATAAAAGTTACATATAGTATCAGGTGAAAAACATAATAAAAGAAATAAAAGCAAATAATAAAATAAAAATAGCATGGGGATAGGAAAAAACAGTACAGTAAATAAGATGTGATGAACTCCTATATCCTGTTTGCCATATTTGACTGAAAAACTATGAAGGCTTTCAAAAATCCATTAATTCTCCCAAGATTTTGTGTGACTAAAGATTTCCAAAAGAATTTTCTTTTGGGGCGCCTGGGTGGTTCAGTTGGTTAAGCATCTTTCTTTGGTTCAGGTCATGATCTCAGGGTCCTAGGATCGAGTCCTACATCAGGCTCCTTGCTTGGCAGGAAGTCTGCCTTTCCCACTACCCCTCCCTGCTGCTCGTGCTTTCTCTCCCTCTCACGCTCTGTCTCAAATAAATAAATGAAACCTTAAAGAAAAAATAATTTCTTTAGTCTGAAGATATTTCAAAAGAATGTCAAGCATGCTTTGAGTAGTATTAGCATTGTATAGAAGACTGTTCATATGAGGAAAAAGCATCTAGATGGATTAGGACAGGTATGTTTGTTTAGGAAATTTTCTCACTAACTTATAATAAATTATATGATAATAATGGAATCACAAAATTTTAGAGTCAAGTTATAGTAAAACTCATTTCCTCATTTTGTTGAAGGTGAACATGATATAGTCAAGTTCCATAACTTACACAATTCACTCAAAACTCTGAAAAAGGCACCTATAGGAGACTCAGTGGAAACAAAAATCGTCCAGTTTTTTTTCTGCTCTCCTACCTCCAAATTCAGGAGGGAGAGGAGGAATGGGAGCATAACAAAAACTCGGAAAATTAAAAATATATACGCATATTATATTTAAATGATTACAAGACAGAACAGGTTACCAAGTTATAAAAATCACAGTATATTATTTCTCCAAGTAAATATATATCAATCACCCAATAA
This sequence comes from Ailurus styani, assembly GCA_002007465.1. Lineage (NCBI taxonomy): Eukaryota > Metazoa > Chordata > Mammalia > Carnivora > Ailuridae > Ailurus > Ailurus styani. The sequence goes on along the minus strand of LNAC01000005.1, from coordinate 2,643,510 downwards.
AAAAGAATTTCATAGCAGGTATTTACCAAATCAGAGATATTACAAAATAATAATTAAGACACACTCTCCCTCTAGAGTGATAAGATTATGATGAAGATTTTTTGTATCTGTGAGTAGGTGATAAATCTTTTTTGTTCCACATTATGGCTAGAAATGAATACATGAACACATTTAATGAAAAGCTACTATTTTATAAGGTATTTCTTTTAAGAGCTCACAATTTTGCCAAAGTCTAAGAATAGTGTTCCTTTTATCCAAGTTAGGATTCAAGGTTAGAGAAATTTTTGCATTTGCCAAAAAAGCACTCAAATTTTACACATTTTCCTCAAAAGTTGTCTACCAACTATAACATTTTAGGCCATGGGGGAAATAGAAACTCTTATACGAATGCCAGCTCTCAGTTACCCTTCCAGGTTTCTAAACAATTGAAGAGCAAATGAAGAAGGGAAAAGCTAAACTCATACCAAATTTTTTCTTTGTATGATATTTCTAGAATAACAAGAAAAATAAGGGAGGGAAAGACTATGTATTTTCCAAAAGACAGTATATCTCCCAATGAATTTGAGGAAAAGATGCTTATTATTTGTTTTTCTAAAAAGAAGACATTTACAAATACTGGGGATTAATGCAAACATCCACAATCATTCTGTTCCCAAGTTGAGGTTTGGACAAGTGGAGAACTAAGAGTTTCTGAGTTTAAAAGTGCCCCCCTGTGGAAATACGAAATCATTGCTATCTTTTATAATTTTGTTTCATTTGCTTACTTGATAGCTAGTACCTCGAGATTTATGAAGGTATCTGATGAAAGCTGACCACTGAATCACATCAACAAAATAATTGCGATTTATCAGCTACTCAGTTTTATTTGATGGCACCACTGATACATGCAAGCTGATGATACAGATAGCATCATTTTGTTAATATTCGCTGCATCCCTAATGTTTAGCATAATGCCTGGCACAAGCAGAAGATAGATACTATTTTTTTCAACAAGCAAAATGATTACACAGTCACATAAGCTGGAAATTTAAAGACAACATTCATTCTTCTCTTCTTCACACCCAATGTCTAATAAACCAGTTCCGTTGATTGTACTTCTGAAACTTCCTTGAATTCAGCCAGACCTACTACTCCATTTTGCTGCCCAAGTTTAAGCCAACATAAACTCTTTTCTAGTCATTGGCAATAGCCTCCAATGGTCCAGTCTGACCCAGTATTCACTGCTAGCAGAGGAATACTGGAACAGAAACTGATTAACTATCCTCTTGGCATTAAAATATATATATATATATATATGAAGAGATGGACATCCACTGTGGTAGGGTGAGAATATTGCCACATCCTCTCCCCAGAAAAAAATCTATAAAGCTAGGTAAAATGTTTAAAAACATTTAAGGGCTCTAGAAATCAATGAATGGTAATAAGCTTAAATAATATCTTTTAGCTGTCAGTATTTAATGTTCTAGGTATTCATTTTGGTGAGCATTATTTAAAATAATAGTACATGGTTATCACTATATTGTATACCTGAAACTAATAGAACCCTGTATTTTAACTATACTGGAGTTTAAAATAATAATAAAAGAATAGCACATGATTGAGTTAAATTTGAGGTTTCCTACTCATATTTTTTATTTTTTTATTATTTTTTTTTTATTTTTTAAAGATTTTATTTATTTATTTCACAGTGGGAGAGAGATCACAAGGAGGCAGAGAGGCAGGCAGAGAGAGAGAGGGGGGAAGCAGGCTCCCCGCCGAGCAGGGAGCCCGATGCGGGCCTCGATCCCAGGACCCTGAGATCATGACCTGAGCCGAAAGCAGAGGCTTTAACCCACTGAGCCACCCAGGCGCCCTTTTTTTTTTTTTTTTTTTCCTACTCATATTTTTTAAAAAAACTCCCCAGTCCTAATGGATTTGACTATTTCTTCATTACATCCTATTTTATTTTTTTTAAAGTTATGCTTTAAAAATATATTCACTAAAATAAAAAAGATAAGAAATAACAAGTGTTAGCAAAAATGTAAAGAAAGAAACCCCCATGTACTGTTGGTGAGAATGTAAATTTGTACAATCACTGTGCAAAAACAATGTGGAGCTTCCTCAAAAAATTAAAAATAGAAATATCATATAATTTAGCAATTCCTCTACTGGATACTTACCCAAAGAAAACAAAAACACTACTTAAAAAGATATATGTACCCTTATGTTTACTGCAGCATTATTTCCAATAGCCAAGATATGGAAACAACTTTTTTTTTAAAGATTTTATTTATTTATTTCACAGAGGGAGAGAGATCACAAGGAGGCAGAGAGGCAAGCAGAGAGAGGGGGGAAGCAGGCTCCCTGCTGAGCAGAGAGCCCAATGCGGGCCTCGATCCCAGGACCCTGAGATCATGACCTGAGCCGAAAGCAGAGGCTTTAACCCACTGAGCCACCCAGGCGCCCATGATATGGAAACAACTTAAGTGTGCATCACTAGATGAATAGAAAAAGAAGATGTATGACATAAACATATAGTGGAATATTATGCAGCCATAAAAAGGATGTCATTTGTGACAACATGGGTGGATCTAGAGGGTATTAGACTAAGTGAAATAAGTCAGACTGAGAAAGACAAACACCACATTATTTCACTTATATGTAGAATCTAAAAACAAAACAAATGAATAAACAAAATGAATCAGATACGTAAATTCAGAGAACTGCTGGTTGCCAGAGAGAACATGGTGGGGGGTATGAGCAAAATAGGTGAAGGGGAGTGGTAGATATAGGGTTCCAGTAATAGAATGAAAGTCATGGCAATAAAAGATACAGCATAGGGAATACAGTCAGTTGTATTTTGATAACATTGTATGGTAACAAATGGTAGCTACAATTGTAGTGAGCACAGCATAATTTATAGAGATGTTGAAGCACCATATTGTATACCTGGAACTAATGTAACATTGTATGCCAACTATACTCAAAAAAAAAGAAAAAGTAAAAAAGAAAGAAAGATCCATGAATCTAAAATTAAAAAGAAAAATCAAAACCCAGGTTATTGTGTGGATTAAAAATTTTAATTAAATTCTTTGCTAGTAAATTCATATTATTTCTAATACTAAAAACTAAGGCTTTTTTTTAGTAAATTAGTACTTTACTATACCATTTGTAGACCACTGGCACTGAAATAAGTAGAAGGAATATCTTGAGCTAGAATTCTATCAATACTAAGTTTATTTGTTCAGATTTTATTCACGAAGTAAAGAAGACCCATAGGTATTTAACAGGGAGAATTCTGAGTAAATGTATTATGAAAGATTCTGTTTTTAAACTTATTATTTTAACAAAATTATGAGTAGTTTTAAATATATATGGTGAGAATTGAGAAGTGAATAAAGAAGAAGGGCTTTTCAGTGACGAGGATATAAAAAATAAATTCTTAACATTTTACTAATCTCTTTTCTGCTTCCTGTTCCCAGTTAATGTATAATATAAAAAAGTTGAAAGAAAATGATATCTGGCAAATTGGAGTCAACATCTATGCTGCTATTAAATACGATGCAGCAAAAATGAGTTTTAAGTTTATATTTTAATTTGACAGCACATTGCAGACACGAGTGTTGTTACTGATGTTCCCCCAGCCCAATTTCAGGAGATAGTAAAAAACTAGCTTCACTCTGAATGTGTTTTCTACCTTTTAAGTATAGGAATAATTACCATTCAGTAAATTGAGTTGCTTTGTGTTCTATGATTTAAAAAGTTAAGAACTTCTAATTTGAGCAAAATCTTAACATATATGTTTAAAATGTACATTCCATAAGTCTCAAGGTATTTTTTTTTCATTTCTCTTTTGATATCTTCACTGACTCATTGGTTGCTCAGAAGCATGTTGCTTAATCTCCATCTGTGATGGCTACTAATTAGAGCCATCAGTACAGAAATCTAATTTCTTGTCCTGTAATGTATACTTCAAAATATTGATATGAACAAGAACAGTAAATGTTGAAGTCTTAAAGAATTGATTGTCGTTGCCACTCCAATCAAAGATACGACTTCAGTGAAAAATGAGTCTTATCATTTCATGACATACTTTGTGATGATCCCGTTGTGTCGATTCTAAGTCTCACCCTGATGACGAAATCATATTTTCTAGTTCACCAACATGATCTTGGATAAGTACGAGCATGTGGTGACACTGCTCTGCCTAGTCTCTGTATTCCTTTGTGACCTCTCTGCTGCTTTTCTCCCTAACCAAATAATCTTGCTATTCCCTTTTCTCAAGTATTATATCAGGGATAATTGACTCTTTCCAGTTCCCGTACCAAACTACACAGCTCCTTACCTTTTTGCATTTACTCAAGCTCTTGTCTAATAATTCCCCCAACCTTGACTTTCAGTTTAGACTGTCTTCACTTTCCTTCTGCTGTATCAGACCGATTCATCGCCAGATTCATCCCCACGTTCCCCAAGAAATTTTTTTATAACTTCCCACCCCAAGAGAAAGCTTATCATACCAAAGCTCTGCTACTTCTGTTTCTTTTTCATGATTCCCTTGGTGCACTTACGACACTAATGCAATTTGCTCACTTTTCTATCTCATCAGATAAGTCATGAGCACCTTGAGATTAGGCACAAAATCACCAACATTTTATAAATGTCTTGACACAGGGGATTTTTAAAAAATGTTTGCTTAGCATAGGAAAAAAGAGAGACAAACCAAGAAACAGACTCCTAACTATAGAGAACAAACTAATGGTTACCAGAGGGGAGGTACCTAGGGAAGTGAGTGAAATAGGTGACAGGGATTAAAGAGTGCATTTATCATGATAAGCATGGAGTAATGTATAGCATTGTTGAATCTCCATATTGTATTCCTGAAACTAATGTAACACTGCATGTTAATTGTACTGAAATTATAATTAAAAACTTAAAAAAAAGTGAATAAAAATACTTTAAAGTAAAATAAATAAATAAATAAATATTGACTGAATGAGTAAAAGCAAAACTGGAATTGTACAGGAGCTTGGGCATAGGAACAAAGCAGGAACTTGCTTTTTATGAAAATTGAGTCTGAACAGAGATCCTACCAGTAATGATGACTTCATGGTTTGTTTTTTGGTTTTTTTAGATTTTATTTATTTATTTGACAGAGAGAGAGAGAGATTACAAGCAGGCACAGAGAGAGGAGGAAGCTGAGCAGGGAGGCCGATGCAGGGCTAGATCCCAGGACCCTGAGACCATGACCTGAGCCTAAGGCAGAGGTTTTAACCCACTGAGTCACCCAGGTGCCCCAGGATGACTTCCTGTTAAAGGAGGTAGACATCTCTAGATATCAAAATCTTGGAAGACACGGAACTGTTCATTTAATGTAGATCATTTCATTTTGTTTCCAAGACTTCCTTCGCTGGCATTCTTTAATGCCTTTACCACGTCCTATACATACTGTTTACTTAGTATTTTTATTTAAATTGACTTCCAGGGGCGCCTGGGTGGCTCAGTGGGTTAAAGCCTCTGCCTTCGGCTCAGGTCATGATCTCAGGGTCCTGGGATCCAGCCCCTCATTGGGCTCCCTGCTCAGCAGGGAGCCTGCTTCCTCCTCTCTCTCTGCTTGCCTTTCTGCCTACTTGTGATCTCTCTCTCTCTCTCCATAGAATAAATAAATAAAAAATCTTAAAAAAAATAAAATAAATTGACTTCCATTTTATTCACTAAATTTATCTTAATGGAAACTTCGCATCATTACTATAAATAGAAAATTTAGCATCGTGTCCAAATACACAAATTACACTTAAAAATAAATATAATGGGAGTTTAGCTTTAGCTAATGGCACAGTAGGTAATTAGGACAAATCTTCCCACTGAGATCATCAGGAAAAGCTAAACAAGATATTTTTAAAAGTTTGTTCCAATGCATTGGAGATCTACCAAAGCATGGAATATTTTAAAAGGCAAGGCCTGAAAAAATATAGGAAACTAGAGAGTTGATTCTCACACTTATAACCACTTATTTTTCTACAAATACTTGTTCTGAAATGATTAGGGGCCCAGCAGAGCTTTCAAAATAGTTTTACATCAAGACAGAAAAAAAATAATAATTCTCAGGACTTGGTAAAGAAGACTAGCAAAAATGCATGCCTTTCATTCGAGCCCCAAAGGGCTACAGTTACAAAAGAGAAGTGCCCTAATGGATAAAATTTCAGTTCTCAATCTTAAACCCTGGATGAGGTTAGTGTGTCTAATGTGGTCACCTGCCAGAAACAAACATAAATCCCTTCTGGAATAAGATATACTATCTTAGCCCAGGTCCCCAAAATTATATCTAACTTTTTCATACAAGAGATTGTCCATGGATTGAAAAAAAAAAAAAAAAAAAAAGTGGTGGAGAAGCCATAGTTATCAGGCATAAACTTTAAAGTAGTTATATTTATTTTTTTAATATTTAAGACTATACTTAAATATGAGTCATAAGTGAGATTTTGGCTGTGAATTGGAAAATAGATATAATAACCATAATAACCATACCAAAACAAGATGACAAAAAAGATGAAAAATAGATATTTTGAATATAAACCTTGTCAGAATAATGAAGTTCCCTTTGGTTCTCTATTTATCAAAATTTTTTGTTTGTTTGTTTGTTTTGTTGTTGTTATGAACAGAGGCTGCCTTTAATCAAATACCTATTCTTTATCTGTTAAGGTTATTCTATGATTTTCCCCTTTAATATTAATTGGGATTTTCATATTTTGTATTTCTTCTGTCAGGTTGGTAAGATTTATTTTTAGAAATTTTCCCATTTTTATCTAAATTTTCAAGTTTAGTGGCATTTCAAGTTCTGTAGGATCTTTTGTAAACTGATTTTGGTTATTTGTACCTTCTCTCATTTTTTCCCTCTCTTACATCTATTTTTTCTTTGTAACTTTCTTGGTTTAATCTGAATTTTATTTTCTAATTTCTTATACAATGTTTTTTCTTTTATCACTTAACATTGTACAATCCAGCTATATTTTTATGTGTAAAAATACTATATTAGAAAGCAAAAGAATAAAGTCTTAAATGTAATAGAAAGAAGAGAACTGATAGGTTAATGAAGACTGATCTTATATACCTAATATACAGACAGTTAGCTTTTCAAATGGGGGAGAGAATTATCGTGTGCATCTATACATTTATCTCAGATACGTTTGCATCTATATATTTGTCTCAGAAAATCAAAGCTTACTTTTTTCCCTATTTATGTAGACTTTCAATTCTCATGAGTCTAATTTTGAGCTTTCATGCTCTCTTATCATGCTCCTAGTTTGTTTTTTCTTTTTAATTAATTTACTTATTTTTCAGAGAGAGAGAGCAAGGGGGGGAGAAGGGGAAAGAGAATCTCAAGTTATGAGGTCTTTTAAATTGGTGTTTCTCAGGGGACTAGATTAGCTCATAAGAGGGAAAGAGAAGTTTCTAAGTGAAACATTCTTCAGATTTTATTGATTATTATTTTGTTAACTCAAAACAATTTGAAATCTCTTTTGGTGACCAAATACAGGATTTAAAAAAAGAATACTTATATCAAAAGAGGCATCAACCTTCCTGAGTGAATACATTGTTGGTTCAAAAACTGGCCCCAATACACAGCGGGCAAAGAGAGACCAAAGAAAGATTGGTAGGTGCCAGACTGGTAGGTGGCAGGTTTAATAGGCAAGGGAATTTACATATGAAGATTCTCTTGCATAGCCATGAGTAGATCTGTACCCTATCTGCCAGAATTTTGAAAATTTTTATGGAGGTCTTAACTAAGTTCAGTCACATATTCAGTCCAGATGGTCTCAACAACACATCGCTCTCTTAAGTCTGTGTTCTTGAAATGGCTCCTACTTTGAGAATGGCGGGCAGCATCCCAAGGACAGGGGTGGAGATGAGGAGCCTCTGATTGCCTGGGTCAGCTTACAGGTCAACTGCTGGCTGCATCCTCTCCATAACCTCCTCCAACACTTATATGTGTTATTAATGTATACACATTTAATAATTATATACTTTTCAGACTGAAAAGGAACATACTCAGGCTCACATAAAACAGCTGATATTCTGTCTTGATTATATTGATTCTTGATATTCTTGATATCTATATTGATATTCTTTATTGATTATAAAAATGATTTTTTCTATAATAATTGACTTATAATAATAACAAAATTTATAGTAGGAAAGAAAAGAGAGCAGTAGTACTTAGAGCACTGGAGAATGGTGCCAAATTAGACACTTGATAAAACCACTCTAGCATTCCAATCTCCCTAAGCCTTTGGATACCTTCCTCTAAAGTATACCAAGACAGTTCTGGCATTTCAATTTCCTTTAGTACAGGCCATTCTTGAGTCCATGTTTCGGTCAACCAGCCAAATTGTTAGAACCTTTTCCAACTCCTAAGCTAAAACTTGGAATCCAGAATCTCTCATAATTGGACTCAAAGCAGTGAATTTAGTCTGACTCAACTATATATTCTTCCACCATGATCTCAGACCCTTATGATCTATTCTTATACACATTCTCAAGATTTCTGTCTGCATAAATTGGTGGGGGGGGAATCCTAGGGTTCTTTTGGTGTATAGTGAACCTCCTCTTGGGTCAAATCTCTACTTCAACTTTTGTGGGCTTCTGTGAATTGAATTTAATGATTGATTTATAATCAAAGCTGGCTGGGAGGCGGTACACACTGAGAAAAGTCAGTGGAGCCTTGTTAGGCAAATGCCTCAGGGAGGCAACTTCCTATCTTCCAGCAAAGATTAAAAAAAAAAAAAAAAGGCCTGCTTTTCCTAGAAGAGAAGACTTGGCAGACTTAGAGGCTTGACATCCCCAGCTCTATCAGGAACTACCTATTCGACCCCATTTCAATTTTTAGGATCTCATCCTTCCTAACCAGTGCCCTCATCTTAGCAGAAGATGCCTTGGGTGGTTGGGAGTTCAATTTGCATTGTAATTCAGTCAGTTATAGGATGAGACTTTGGGTTCCATTTTCAGAAATCTTAGCCCTGCAACTACAGTAGATAAGAATTTCTTTCAGAGAAGATATGAAAGCTTTCAAGTAGTTTATGCAGAACTTGTGCTAAGAATTTGAAGCCCTGAGCTCACCCTTTCCTTCCTCTACTTTTTCCATCACAATGAGGGGCAACCAATCAATCCCATTTACTACTCAGTTTGACTACAATGTCCTGAGATAGCAAACACATTATCACCCAGAATCTTGTTTTTCCCAGGCATTTGATTGGGAGTATCTAGGGGCAATATTTTATATATCTCTCTTACCATATCAAGTCCTGGACTGTCACTGTTCTCTTTACTACTAGAAATAGAGTCATCAGTGCCTTTAAATCTGTCAACTAGGGAACCATTTCCAGAAAACCCAGAACCAGTTCAGAAAACTCATCCTTCATATTCTTTTCCTCTAACCTCACCAAAATTTGTATCAGTCAGGGTTCAACCAAAGAAGCAGAACCGTTAAGAGGTATATAATACTAGATTTATTGTACAGAATTGGTTTAGGCAACTATCAAGGCTGATAAGTCAAAATCTGTTGGTCATGATGTCAGGAAGGTAAAACTGGAAATCTTGACCAAATGATAAAGTTGTAGTTCACAGGTGGAATTTCTTTTTCTTTAGGGAAACCTCCACTTTCCTTTTACAGGCTTTCAACAGATTGGATCAAACCTAGTCATATTATCTGGAATAATCTCCCTTTCTTAGAATCAACTGATATCAACTTTAATCACATCTACAAACTACGGTCAGAGCAATACCTGCATTAGCGTTTGATGGATAACTGGGGACTGTGGCGTAGCCAAGTTGACACATCAAAAGACCATCATTTGCTTCTTTATTCTTTTAATATAGGGCAGGTGCTACTTTTATAACTAAAAATAAGTATATGACTGAAGTCTTTTCTATTTAAACGATAGTGGATATGTTTAGACTGAAGTTTGTTTTCTTTTTACTTTACTTAAGCAATAGCATAATTGGATGTCTTTTCCTTCTCTCATTTGCTTCCTTTCACATTTGGCCCATTCTTACATTTGAACTATCAAAGACTGATGATGAAACACACACAGCAGTCCTGAATTAATACAGATTTCAAAGAGTTTTCTTTCCCTAAAATGATAGGCTACCCCTGAGGGAATTTTAATTTTAAGTCCCAGGAACCCCATGATTTTCTACTATAACAAAGCTACTAGTCATTCTTTAACATATTCTGATTTCTGAACTTTAAGTGAATAAAAAGTTCATAATGTATATTTGTTAAAGGAATAAATGACACATTAACTTTAAAAATAAAGGGGAGACACTTTTCCCTAGTTTCTATAACAACACAGGGATAACCCAATTCTATATAGTTTGATATTCAGTCCCTTCATTGGCATACGCTATTTCCATGGCAGAGTCAATTATGATAAAGGCATAATATGAGGTCCTTTTAACACATTTTATATCAGTTTTGCTCTGTAATCTTGTTTGGTCTCCGTCATGTTCTAAATAGTTCAGCAGAAAGGCTTTAAACCGCTATTCCCATTCACATTGATTCATTTTCCAGGAAATCTCTAGGCTGTCTCTTTTCATTAGAAAAGGAATGACAAACCAGTCAAGCAGCAATTTTAGTGTCCTTGGCAACAAAATAGAGTAACTTTTCAATAAAGACCCTAGAGAAAGTTGTCTGTGTTCTGAAAACATTTATCTCAATTAATTTTTTTGGAAAAAAATTCCAGTCTCATAATTAAATCACACTGGACAGAAATATGTTAAAAGTATAATGAGAACCAAATCACATTTAAAAGAATATATAATTATAAAATACAAGAAAGACATCCCATAGGAATTAAAACAGAACCAACTTATGTACTAGTGATTTATTAAATAGGTAACTGATTTTTATCCCTAAACATGCTAACTAGCTTTTTAAGTTATGACTGTGCTTTTTCCTTTATCATCTTCATCAAAAACTGAGAATAAGTTCTGAGAATATACAGTTAATAACATTGGTCATTATTAACTAATAATTAAGTTATTAATTACTTCATCATTATTAACTAGTACTTAAAAATATGGTATTACATATTTGAAAGCTACTGAAAGTAGTTCTTAAGAACTCTCACCACAAAAGAAACAAGTTAACTATGTGAAGTGTTGGATGTGTTAATTATCTTAATCCTGGGAATCATTCCATAACATAGAGAAAGAGAGAGAGAGAGAGAGAGAATGTCCTCACTGTATAGACTTCAAGTATGTACAATTATATTTGGCAATTACTGCTCAGTAAAGTTTTAAAAAGATGAATGAGAAAGTTGTCCTGTATAGAATTATTTACTTAGAATTATTAGTTTGAAAGGAAAGTCTTTTATACACTTGACTTCCAAGCAGTTGTGGAAGGGAATTGTTTATATGTATTTGGAGTTATTTTTCCTCTTAGTCTGAGGGACTTGGGTGGAGCTTCCTGCCCAACAATTGTCTGAAGAGAACTGAGCTAGTGTCTGTAAGGAGGTATTATTTTTTCTTTCTGAAATAGAAGATTCCCAGGCTAGGTGGAGTAAACCAGTATACTTATATAATTCTTTACAATTTACAAAGTATTTCCTTAAATTATTTTATTCATTTTAAACTTTACAATAGTGGTACCTGCGTGGCTCTGTCAGTTAAGCATCTGCCTTCAGCTCAGGTCATGATCTCAAGGTCCTGGGATTGAGTCCTGCATCGGGCTCTCTGCTCAGCGGGGAGCCTGCTTCTCCTTCTCCATCCCACTCATGCTCTCTCTCACTCTCTTTCTAATAAATAAAGAAAAATCTTTAAAAAAATAAATAAACCACAATAATCCAATAAATTGTGTTTTATTCCCTTTATTTTTTTTAAAAAAGAATTTGAATCTTTGAAGAATTGAGTCCCTTGCTCAACTTCACACAGAACTTAGCCATTTCTGACTCTGAATGTCATATATTTTTTCTATCAGAATGGCATTACCTCCCAGATGATGTACCGTGTTCAATGCTTTGTGTTAGTGAGCTAGGGCTGCCATAACAAAATACCACACACCAAGTGGCTTAAACAATAGAAATTTACTTTTACACAGTTCTGGAGGCTAAAAGTCCAAGATCAAGGTGCCATCATGGTTCGTTTTTAGTGATACGTCTCCTCCTGACTTGTAAAGGGCCCCTTCTCACTGTGTGTGCACATGGCCTAGAGAAAGCTCTTCCTGTTTCTTCTTCTCATAAAGACACCAGTTCTTTAGGATTAGGGTCATACTCACTTGACATGTATTACCTTCTTTATAGGCTCTATCTCCAAATATAGTAACACCAGGGGTTAGGATTTCAATATATGAATTGTTGGGAAAGAACCTGATTCAGTCCCTAACAGAATCCTTCCAGAGAGATAAGAATCTATGTGTTTTGTACAGACTCAAAAATTTTCAGTCTGGAGGAAGTTCATTTTACAGAAAAATAGAGGTCCAAAGTGATAAACCAATTTATCAATATAAACAATCAAGTAATGGTAGATTTGGGATTGAAGTTCTGTCTTCAAATTTTCATAGCAGTGCTCTTTCCATTAAATAATCCATGCCTTATAATATTTTCATTCACATTCAGTTCTATGGTATACACAAGGCAGAAAGTAGATTCAAAATCATCAATTTGGAAGGGACTCCCAAGGAAAACAGTAAAATTGGTTTAAGTTGTAAATTGATCTAAGTCAATATGGGCCCTCATAATTGCTGGCTTCATTTTGGTATCCTAGCATCTAAGTTCTGTAGGTAGGAGCTAAGTACTTTCTTCGAGACATGTGCCATGTATCAAAGCAATCGTTAGAATACATTTTGTGCACATACCAATGTTTATTAGCACACAGGAACTAAGATAGTTATCCAACCTGTTCCCTTAACCTCAATAAAATCCCATCTCTCAGTCTTTTTAAATGCTTAGCATAAAATCTCCTCTGGAAGAAAATGTAACAATATGCTAGAAACATGTTTATCTACTTGTAAGCAACAACCAGATTCTTTCAAATTAGTGACCGAATACCAGACTCTGGGAATAAAAATTCAGAAGACGTCAGAACCATACAAACTGCTGCTGGCTTTTTATCCGTGTGATGGCCAGTTCCTCTGTAGTGTTTCTAAACAATTCACAAGTGTTGACACCTACTCACTTTTTTTAAAAGATTTTATCTATTTGAGTGAGAGAGAAAAGGGGAGAGAGAAAATGAGCAGTGGGGAGAGGAAGAGGGAGAAAGAAGCAGACTCTCCACCCGCTAAGCAGAAAGCCCTACATGGAGCTTGATCCCACGATCCAGTGACCATGAACTGAGTCAAAGGCAGACGCTTAACCCAGGCACCTCAACCCCTATTCACTTTATTAATGAAGTCATTTTTGAAACAACAGTTATGCTAGGTAAATACCCTCTGGTGTTGATTATAGATAAATAAAACTTAAAATAAAAAAAAATAAAAAATAAAAGATAAATAAAGCTCAAGTCCCCTGACAATCTTTCTGGTCTTGACAACCTCTTTCTCCATCATTCTATTCTTAGCTCTATTCGCTTACTTACTCTTCCTTGACTATGCCGATGGCATTCGAATATATGTAGTTGTTTCTGTTTCTCTGAAGAACCCTAAGACATTTATGTGCCTCCCAAGACTTTAGAAAACTATAAAGTGATACACATAAATATTACTTTTACACAGCTATAATTACACTAGGGTTTCTTAAGCGAATCTCTATGGAATAACCCCCAGTTATACTATGAAGTGCTAGACACAGAAGAAAAGTCCAAAGCCTAGTCACTTAGTTTAAAAAAAAAAAAATACCATAATGATAATTTTGGTCACCAGAGGGCACCACTGGCTCAGCAACTGGTTCTTCAATGCTAAGACATTTTATTATTTGATGCCCATTAAAGGTTCCTTCACTTACTCGAAAAAACATTCACTGAGCACATACTATGGACCAGGAAAAGTTCTAGGTTCTGGAGGATACAATAATGAATAAGAGAAATAAGGTTTCTACCACTGAGCTTGTTTATATTTGACTCAAAAACGATGAATTGGAACAGGCTAAATCTGGTTAGAATTAAGACACAAACAAATGGAAAGAAATTCCATGCTCATGGATTAGAAAACTTAATATCGTTAAAATACCCATACTACCCAAAGCAATGTACTAATTTAATGCAATCCCTATCAAAATTCTGATGACATTTTTTACACAAATAGAAAAAATAATTCTAAAGTTTATACAGAACCACAAAGGACCAGGACAGATAAATGATGGATATGGAAAAATTTTAAATCCTTTCACACTGTGGGAAGGCAAAGTGGTACAAATGCTATGGAAAATGGTATGCAGGTTCTTCAAAGCTTAAAAACAGAACTACCATACGATTGATGCAGCAATCACCTCCTTTGGGCATACCTTTGATTATATATCCAAAGCAATCGAAATCAGGATATCCAACAGATATTAGCACTCCTGTGTTCATTGCAGCACTGTTCACAATAGCCAAGATGTAGAAACAGCTGAAATGTCCATCAATAGATTAATGGATGAAGAAAATATGGTATATAAGCACAGTGGAATGTTATGCAGCCTTAAAAAGGAAGGAAAGACTGCAATATGTAGCAACATGGATGAACCTTGAGGACATTATGCTGAGTGAAATAAGCCAGTCACAGAAATACTGCCATGATTCCACATATATGAAGTATTGAAAGTAGTCAAATTCATAGAATCGATAAGTGAAATGTTTGTTGCCAGAGGTTTAAAGGAGGGAGAAATGGGGAATTACTAGTCAATAGGCATAAAATTTCAGACAAGCAAGAATGGGCTCAGAGATCTACTATTTAACATTGTACCAATAGTCAACAATCATGTATTGTCCACATAAAACTGACTAAAAGGGTAAATCTCTTGTTAAATGTTTTTCCCACAATAAAATAAAACAAAGATAATAAAATCCTGGCAGGTAGGAAGTCTACAGTGTGCCATATATGGGTTGGGTATTTAGTAGTGAACAAGACAAGATGGTCTTATGTTTCATTAAATTTACACGAGAGTATTGAACAAGAAATTAATTTTTAAATGTCCAATTATGACTAGTGATAAAATGGTAAATAAAATACAAGGTGATGTTACAGTACATAGTAAGGTAGCAATTATTATTATTATTTTATCATTATTATTTTAGAGGTTAGGAAAAACTTTTGTAAAGAGGGAGAATGTAAGGATGAATAGAAATCACTTAGGGGGAAAAAACCCAAGAAGACATTCTAGAGAAAAGTAACTGGAAAAAAAATCACTTAAACATGGCATAATATAGGAATAAAGAACTGTCTAATCACAAAGATGAACTGATATAGAAAAGTGACTGCATAAGAAGCGATACTAATTTTCCTTTCTTTGTGGTGTTCTGTAATTTATCTCCTAATCCGGTGCCTGATCCAGAGTAACCTCAAACTTACAACAGCCCCAGGACCAAGCCAGAGCCATAAAACTTTGGGACAAGATTTAGAATGTTGCTTGCCAAAACACAACAAATCTCATTGGGTTTTGTAAGAGTGAGACCAGCTTTGGACCTGTAATGAGATAAATAACAAAACATATGAATCTTAAACAGCCAATAAAATAGAAAATATGCTAAAATTCCAGAACAAAAGATGCATCATAACACTATACAATCAAAATTAGTTCCAGTTTAAGTAAGAATGGCGATCAGTAATCTCGGGGATATGGAGGTTAGGGGTAAAGCCAACAAGAAACCAAAGTATTCTCATGAATTTGAGGAAATGAGAAATCAGAGATTTGGGGTATATTTGAGTTAGCTTCAAGAACAAAACAATTACATTTATTATATTTTTACTTCTTTTTATTGGCCTAAGAGGTCACCCTCTCTCAAACATGGAAGTGTTTGTTGTAAATAAAATATGTTATTAAACTTACATATTTTTTTCACTCGGCTTCCAAGAAAAGGGATTTGAGAAGCAGATGAAATGAAAAGAAAAATTAAAGGAGGGGCACCTGGGTGGCCCAGCTGGTTAAGCATCTACCTTCAGCTCAGGTCATGATCCCAGAGTCCTGGGATTGAGACCTGCCTTGGGCTCCCTGCACAGTGGGGAGTCTGCTTTTCCCTCTGCATCTGCCTTTCACCCCCACTCCTGTGCTCTCTCCTTCTCTCTCTCACTCTATCTCAAATAAATAAAATATTTTAAAGAAGGAAAATTAAAAGAAATATAAGAAAAAAGGACCTATAAGGACTGAATAAGAAGATAAAAGAATGCCAAAACGTGTAATTATTTAGTAAAACTAATTATCATATATTGAAGCAGTATTAAATACCAAATCCTAGATTAGACTCTGAAAATGAAATCATGAAAATATATATTTTGTAAAGTAATAATATTAGCATCTTATCTTTATGATGTTCTGGGTCTGATTAGGGCCAGAAACATAAAAACAATTGCAATGCAACCTGGTAAATTCTATAATCCAGGAGAAGGCAACCTAAAATCAAGTGTGAGAAGAGACTGAAACAGAATAGTGAACAGGATTTGATAACTGCCATTATTTTTATTTTTTCAGTATTTCTTCTCCCTCCTTTTTCTGGTGACAACCTCCTCCTCTTTTTTTTTTTTTTTTCTGTGAAAAATGATTTTGTGGTGTTCTCTGGAGTCATAGCAAATATTCCTGTGACCCAGGTCTGACTCTGTGGAGCCTTGACCGGAGGAGTTAGTTCTAAGGATCATGCAATCCAAACCAAACAAATACGCCTTTTGTGGACTTTTCTTGAAGGACTGTTTGGAAAGATGATCCTCCCACTGAGGTTAGCAAGTTTGAAAGATATGAATGCAGGGCTTCTTGTAGCCAGTTTGCAAACTACCAGAACAGAAGAGATGACAAAAGATAACAGAATCTGAAGGACCCCAAGGATCTAGCCATCCCTCCCACTCGCAAGTAAAGGTAATTCTGACTTATACAGAGGACATAACAAATATTATAGTCAATTGGTATATACATGAAAAAAGAAAAAGAAAAGCCATCTTGAATTACAGTCTTGAATATTTTATCAAGGAATAATAAGGTCAGCATTTCTCCGTTCAAAAACAGACATGTCTAACAGATTTTTTTTTTTGCCTTATTGGTTAAGTAGATCTAAAATAGTTCAGAAACATAGAAGAGAAAAGCCAAGTTGATGAGATATTAGACTACAGGACTTCTGAAATGATTTAAACAACATAATGGGTTGTGTTAGATTCTGAGATCATGAATTGGACATGAAGACAAAAGTACACATAGGAAATGAGGTGGATTAGTGAGTAAGGAGAGAAAATCTAATTTAAAACTCATTGTAAAATTTACCTATTAACAATTTAAGACACTACACATTCACTTATAAGTGTATTTTAATAGATTACAAAATGAAAGAGAATTTATGAAGTGTTTAGCTCACAGCATAAAGCTGCTGGAGTTGACACGTTCATTTTTAATACTTGATTTGAAAATCTTGGGCACAGCAGTAGCAAGTTAAGATGCAAATTAAATTTTTCAGAAAACAGGAGAGATGCATGTTTTAATTGAATTTCCCATGAATAAAATGTTATAAAGTCCCTACTGGAGGGAAAGCATCATTGTTTTACAGCCTGAATTTTACTTTGGATGGTTTGGGAGGAAGTCTTAATGTTCCTCTCTTTTTTTATTTTGTTCTCCAATCTGCATTAAAAACCCCCTGCTGTCTCTGGGTATTGTCTGAAGGACTAGCAACACATAAGTTTTATTTTAAGAGCAGTCAGCTGGTGACAAAGGAGACTAAGTAAATGAGTTCCCTGTGATGGGATCAGAAGGGAATGCCTTGGTAAAGGCACTTCTCCCAAGGATACCTGCCCAGGTAACACTGGGCTTGGGTTTGCAGGTCAAATCCAATCTGCAAGTGTTTTTTTTTTTCTGAGAGATCTCAGTAAGCCTAAACTGAAATTTAAATCCCTTGTTTCTTGATCAGCCAAGGATAAATACCCTTTGCCCTGACATATATGTAGCTCTCCATTACTTCATATTCAACTCTTAAGACAAATAAAAAAGGTGTAAAAAAATAAATGCTGTTACCAACTGTATTAATGTTGTAATGAATTACCATATTCTCTCCACGAGAGACTTAGAGGCTCACAAGTCTTTGACTTCTGATGCCGTGTCCATAACACAGTAAACATACAGATGTATAAGTTTGTTAAGAAAAAGAGCAGTAGAAGGAAAAAATGGCATCAGGGATTAAATTTTGAAAGGGAACAGATTGCCGTGCTTCTTTATTGAGGACAGTGATGAGATTTCAGAGTTAATGTCCCAAAGCAATGTCAACAGAGGGGCCCACAGGGGGGGAGGTGAGAGTGTGTGGCTTGGGTCCAGGGCTGTCATGTTGCATCTGCGTGAAGTCAGTCCAGGTCTATACAGAGCTGGTCACTACGGCAGCTGGGACAAGTAACAAGTGAAGCTGAGAGACTCTGAAGCAGTGCCAAAGGAGATGTCTGATACATAGTGACTGATGGAAAATTTAGATCCAAATCTGTAGACAACTAGTGCAGAGAAAAATGCTATGCATCTTGTATATTAACACCATTTGTTTTTTTCCTGCTTTCGTTTGTTTGCTTGTTTTGAGAGAGAAAGAGAGACAGAGAGACAGAGAGAGGTGGGGGGGGCAGAGGGGGAGGGAGAATCTTAAGTGGATTTGACACCCAATGTGGAGCCTGATGCAAGGCTTAATCTCCCAACCCTGAGATCATGACCTGAGCTGAAATCAAAAGTGGGTTGCTTAGCTGACTCAACCAGCCAGGCTCCCAACTCCATTTGTTTTTAATTTATTTTTTGTACCTTCCCACAAATTTACTCGATTTTTTTTTTTTTTTTTTTTTTTTTTTTTTTTTGCTTGAAACAAGCAGTTATCTGCATTTAAAACTAGATTTATGGGTGCCTGGGTGGCTCAGTCGTGCCTTCAGCTCAGGTCATGATCTTGGGGTCCTGGGATCAAGTCCCACACCCAGCTCCCTGCTCAGCCCGGAGTCTGCTTCTCCTTCTCCCTCTGCTCCTTCCTCCCACTCATGTTCTCTCTTTCTCTCAAATAAAAAAAACAAATTCTTAAAAAAACCCTTAGATTTATAACACAAAAAAGGAAAGGAAAGAAACACACAATTGATAAATAGTATGCTACATACTAAATATAAAGGGCAGGCAAAATTCAGTGTTGCATATGATGAACAAAGAAAAAATTTTACATTTTGATATATTTGAGATATTTAGAATTCTCCCAGCACAAACCTCTGGCATCAGGAGCTTTCTTCCCCTCTTATAATCAAAGACATTTAACATACTAAAAATACCTTTCAGCTTTTACTTTTATATCTCTATTTTAGAAACTCAATAATCATTTTACTACTTGTGAAATATTTATTGAAGTTTTTATTACATGTATGTAAGGCTATGTAGAGTATGTGTACACATGCATACGTAACTTATGAATACAAATAATATACAGGGAAGGAGATTATGTAAACTTTATCATTTACTACTCTGATGAAAACGTGAAGTTGATGTTTGTATCATTTATTCTAATTGGTCTAATGCATATCTTAACATATTACATTAAACAGAAAGCCAGTCGTACTTCAGTAATGGAACTGTCCTCATTAACAATGATCCAGGGAAGAAATTACATTTCATCAATTAGTTCTGCAGCTAGTCCTAGGAAATGTGAGCTGTTACTGTGTGGGATTTTGCATATTTAAATATTTATGATTGGTTTATAAATATTTATACTGCAATAATTCTGTGGATTAAAAGTAAATGAAATCCTGCTATAAATGTATACTAGGATTGGACAATTAAGCGAATGGATGGTGGGTAGTAGGTGCCAAGTTTCTCACTGTTGTAGTAGGAGATTACAGATAAGCAAGGGGAAGGGACAAGGATGATCCATGTAGTAACGGGGACATTAGAAGAACTCATTTAGCTGAATATAGAGTCAAATGGTTACATAATGGAAACATGTATAGGTGTGTGTGTGTGTGTGTGTGTGTGCACGCATATAGGAGAGTGCATACACATTCAGCTCCTTTCTTCCTCAGCTGAAGGGACCTAGAAACAACTGACTAGCAATGGGCACAATTAGTGCCCTATCTTGGTTGCTAAAAGCATTCTCAATGAAAGGATCCAGGGCTACTGCAGTTCTTGTAGAATGGTTGGTAATAACACTGGAGGAGGAAATAGACACGGCGAGTCTAGAGCATTTTGTGGTGTCAGAAAGTATGGAAATGCTAATTATTTTTAAATAAAAATAAAAACCATTGGGGCGCCTGGGTGGCTGAGTCAGTTAAGCCTCTGCCTTCAGCTCAGGTCATGATCTCAGGGTCCTGGGATTGAGCCCCATGTTGGGCTCTCTGCTCTGCGGGGAGCCTGCTTCCCCCTCTCTCTCTGCCTGCCTCTCTGCCTACTTGTGATCTCTCTCTCTCTGTCAAATAAATAAAATCTTTAAAAAATAAAAATAAAATAAAAACCATTGATAGGAATATATATTTTTTAATATTTTACTTATTCATTTGTCAGAGAGAGAGAGAGCACAAGCAGGGGGAGCAGCAGGCAGAGGGAGAAGCAGACTCCCCACTGAGCAGGGAGCCCAATGTGGGACTCGATCCCAGAACCCTGGGATCATGACTTGAGCTGAAGACAGACACTTAACTGACTGAGCCACCCAGGTGTCCCTGATAGGAGTATTTTAAAGGGACATACGAGCCAAATGAATGGGATCCAAATGGCCAAACTGTGCAGCAAAATAAAGTAATATTAGGTTATAACCATAAGTGCAAAGTAGTTACCAATGAATCCATACTGATATAAATAAGTAAGATGATAATTCCGCACCTTTAAGTGTGCACTGCGCATAGCAACTGTTATGAATTGTGTCTCCCCAGAACTTCATATGGTAAAGTCCTAGCTCCCAGGACCTCAGAATTTGACTTTGGAAGTAGGGTCATTGAAGATGTAATTAAGATGAAGCCCTAGTGGAGTAGCGTGAGCTTCTAATCCTGTATGACTAGTGTTCTTACAAAATTGGGAAATTTGGACACAGATACAAGCGCAGTGAGAAGGCCAAGTGAACATGAAGGCAGAGATCCGGGCATTGTGTATTCAAAGAACTCCAAAGATGTCGGCAAACCACCAGAAGCTAGGGAAAAAAGCATGAAACAAATACTCCCTCATCGCCTCAAAGGGAGCCATCCTGCTGACACCTTAACTCTTGGAGTTTCTTGCCTCCAGAACTTTAGGACAATAAATTCTGATATTTATGTCAACTAGCTAGTGCCACATGGTTACAGCAGTCTTAGCAAACTAATAGTGATTTCCTTTCAAAGAGTAAGAGTATGAAAAGAGAAAAAAAGAGTAATGAGTCAAAGAGTAAGAGTAAAGAGTAAAAGAGTGTGATGAGTCACACTGATAATTTACCCTCAATATGACGTGATGAAGAGGACACTTAACCTCTGTAGTCTTCCTCACAAAAACCTATCTTGTTCAATCAAGTCATAAGAAAAATACCAGAAAGGGACATCTGGGTGGCCCAGTCAGTTAAGCTTCTGCCTTCAGCTCAGGTCATGATCCTAGAGTCTTGGGATCGATTCCCGCATTGGGATCCTTGCTCAGAAGGGAACCAACTTCTCTCTCTGCCTGCTGCTCCCCCTTCTTGTGCTCTCTCTCTCTGACAAATAAACAAAATCTTTTTTTTTTTAAGATTTTATTTATTTACTTGACAGAGAGAGACACAGCGAGAGGAAACAGAAGCAGGGGGGGCGGGTGGGAGAGGGAGAAGCAGGCTTCCCGGTGGGCAGGGAGCCTGATGCGGGACTCAATCCCAGGACCCTGGGATCATGACCTGAGCCGAAGGCAGACACTCAAGGACTGAGCCACCCAGGCGCCCCAATAAACAAAATCTTTGAAAAAGAAAGAAAGAAAGAAAAGGAAGGGAAAGGGAAAGGGAAAGGACAAATCTCAGTCAAGGGACAGTCTACGAAATACCTAACCAGTATTCCCCAAAACTTTTAATCAAAATTAGGGAAAGTCTGAGGGACTGCCAAAGCCAAGAGGAGCCCTTATAAGAAGACATCATGACTAAATGTAACGTGGTATTATGGATGGGACCCAAGAACAGAAAAAGAACATCAAGTTAAAAGGAAGTTTGAGTAACTTACACACTTTAGTTAATAATATGCAAGTGTATCATATGTTAATAATAGGGAAAAAATGAAATGAAAAAAATTGATCAGCTATACATTTATTATTGTACTTAAAATGCATAAAGCAAAGTACTGTGAAGTACAGGTATATTTTACATGAAATTTAGTTTGCCACAATTCCCAACATGTTCATAAAAGCTAATATGCACATTAAATAAAAAAATAGAATGGTCATAAATTATTGATATAAATTATTCAGTTCAGTGAGGCAGAATGTACATTTCAAACACAGCCTCTAAGAGTTTTTTAATCCTTTCAAAACTACAACTAATAAATTGTTTTTCCCCATCAGTTTACTAGGAATCATAAAATTCTTTGACATATTATTCTCAGACAGTCACATAAACAACTTGCAGTTCATTTAATTTCAGTTGAGCAATTTTTTTTATGTCTTGAAGTAATGACTTAAAGGAACAGAGTCAAAGATTAATCAGTAAGCTTTATCTTTTATATTATATTTAAAATCAAACCTGTCTGAGGACTTGGGGCAGACTTGTCCTGTCATTCCTTGCCTTGTCAATTACAGGCGATTGCTTCTTAAAATGAACAGAAGTCAAGGTAATGATTTAGAAAAACATCTGAGGCACTGAAATACTAAGTCATGTGTGGCATATTAATTTTCTCAATAGAACACTTTTTTTCATAGTTTTTCTCTCTCTGTGTGTGGTGACAATATTTAAGATCTCTCTCTTAGCAACTTTCAAGCATATGATATAGTCACTATGCCGTATGTTAGATCCCCAAAACGTAAGCATCTTATAAGTGAAAGTTCAGATCCTTTGACCAACATCTCTCCATTTCCCCCAATCCCCAGTCCCTGGCAATTACCATTCAATTCTGGATGAGTTCAGCTTTTTTAGATTCTAAATACAAGTATCCCCTGCTTTTTAAAACTACATGTTATGTCACTTCACTTTCACGAAAGACCTACATTAATACCTGTTTTTGTTAACTGTGAGAAATCTGGAGACAATTTTTGCTTTTACAAAAAAAAAATGAAAAGCAAAAATTGGGTTCAGTGTTTATATTTGCAGCGAGCCCCAAAAGAGGCAAGTGCACGGCTAAGCAGCAAAAGGGGCCCCTCCTGGCTCCTTTCTGGCAACCACCCTCAGCCTTTCGGCCTCAAGCCACTGTAGCTTTGAAGTGTGTCTGTGAGCATCTGTGCTATATCTCATTTTACTTTGTGCATCTGTTTGTAGGACTTATCCTAAGGTATCAGGAAACCCTCAAAAAGGTAATTTTGGGGGCACCTTGGTGACCCAGTGGGTTAAGTTTCTGCCTTCGGCTCAGGTCATGATCTCAGGGTCCTGGGATCGAGTCCCACATTGGGCTCTCTGCTCGGCAGGGAGCCTGCTTCCTCCTCTCTGTCTGCCTGCCTCTCTGCCTACTTATGATCTCTCTCTCTGTCAAATAAATAAATAAAAATTTTTTTAAAAAGGTAATTTTGGGGGTCTGAGAACACTCAAAAATTTTTTCCTATGAATTAATGATAGTCACTTCTTCACTTTATGCTGTTTCAGCTTACAAATGTTTTCATAAGAATACATTCAGATGGCCGGGAAAACTTATGTAAGTGAGATCATACAGTATCTGTCTTTCCTTGTCTGGCTCATTCGACTTAGCATCATGTCCTCAAGGTCCATCCTTGTTGTCATAAATGGCAGGATTTCCTTCTTTTTTAATGCCGAATAATATTCCATCATACACATATATGTACATGCATACAAACATATGCATACATACTGTCTTCTTTATTCATTCACCCATTGACAGGCGCGGGTTGTTGTCATGTCTCAGATATTGGGAATAATGCTGCAATGAACATTGGGGTACAGATATCTCTTCAAGATAGGGACAACACTTCCTAAAAAGAGAGTATAAATATTTTTGCTGAGACTTCTATATCTGGGAATAAATAATTGCCATCTTGCTTCCTGTTTTACCAATAATCATCATTCACTTCTTGTCAGTGAATCAATTCAAGTTCAGTCAGTAGAGAAGTGTCAGTTCAAGTGTTTTGGAATAGAGAGTGATTATAGGAAGTAGACTTTAGACAATTGTTGGAAAATACTGGTCCAGAAGAGGGATTGGATCAGAGGTTGAGTCGCCAATCAGTCAATCAGAGAAACCATGTACTACCAGCTATAGTTTAGAACCATGAAAGGTGGGCTTGTGGAGATGCCTATGAGAAGTCATTGCTTGTAAGTAGCTACTGAATCAGTGAGCCCACAGCCAAGTGTGAGGAGAGCCTGAGGTCACTGTTGCTCTTGGCCAGGAGCCTGGAGGCCTAACTGGATAAAGAGCAGGCCCCTAGGTGAATGTTTGTCACCATGTATGATTGGGAAAAGGCCTTCAAAGAATAATGGATGCAGCCTTATTTCTGGATTTCAAATACACACGTCCTTTTGACCATGCTAATTAGGAAGAATACAGGGAAATATAACTCCCAGCTTAATCAAAGTGACCACAGTAAATGTCATATGTATACTCATCCTTGTAAAAATTGGATAAAGCTATTGTGTCTCTGCTTGAAATCTTAGTCTATTTATGTGCAGGATAGTACAACACATTTTTGGCCTTTTTTAAAAGTTTTTATTTTAATTCCTATTAGTTAACATACAGTGTAATATTAGTTTCAGGTGTACAATATAGTAATTCAACAATCCCATAAATTGTCCTGTGCTCATCATGACAAGTGCACTCCTTAATCCCCATCACCTAATAACCCATCTCCCTACCCTCTTCCCTCTGGTAACCATCAACTTTGTTCTCTATAATTAAGAGTTTGTTTCTTGATTTTTCTCTCTTCGTCTCTTTTATTCTTTCCCTTTGCTTGTTTGTTTTGTTTCTTAAATTCCAGGTATGAGTGGATTCATATAGTATTTGTCTTACTCTGAGTTATTTTGCCTAGTATTATATTCCCTAACTCCATTCATATCATTGCAAATGGCAAGATTTCATTCTTTTCTATGGCTGAGTAATATTCCATGGTATGTATATGTATGTATGTGTGTGTGTGTGTGTGTGTATACACACAAACACACCACATCTCCTTTATCCATTTTTCTATAGATGGACACTTGGGATGCTTTCATATCTTGGCTATTGTAAATAATGCTGTGATAAAGGGTGCATGTACCACTTTGAATTGATGTTCTTGTATTCTTTGGGTAAATGCCCAGTAGTGTGATTGCTGGATCATAAGGTAGTTCTATTTTTAATGTTTTGAGGAACCTCCATACTGTTTTTCAGAGTGACTGCACTAGTTTGTATTCCCACCAAAAGAGCAAAAGGGTTTGCCTTTCTCCTCATCCTCATCAACACCTCTTTTCTCTGTGTTGTTGATTTTAGCCATTTTGATAGGAGTGAGGTGATATCTCATTGCAGTTTTGACTTGCATTTCCGTGATTATAAGTGATGATGAGCATCTTTTCATCTGTCTCTTGGCCATCTGGATGTCTTCTATAGAGAAAAATGACACAAAGAAATGGAAAGACATTCCATGTTCATGGATTAGAAGAACGAATATTGTTAAAATATCCAAAGCAATCTACACATTCAGGGCAATTCCTATCAAAATACCGATAGCATTTTTCACAGAAGTAGAACAAACAATCCTAAAATTTGTATGGAACCACAAAAGACTCCAAATAGCCAAAGTAATCTTGAAAGAGAAAGGCAAAGCTGGAGGCATCACATTCCAGACTTCAAGTTATATTATAAAGCTATAGTGATCAAAACAGTATGGTACTGGAACAAAGGTAGACACATAGGTCAATCAATAGAACAGAAAATACAGAAATAAACCCACAATGATATGGTCAGTTAATTTTTAACAAATCTGGAAAGAATACCCAAGGACAAAAAGATAGTCTCTTCAACAAAATGTGTTGGAAAACTGTACAGTGACACACAAAAGAATAAATCTGGACCACTTTCTTATACCATACACAAAAGTAAATTCAAAATGGATAAAAGACCTAAGTGAGAGACCTGCATAAAAATACTGGAAGGGAACACAGATAGTAACTTCCTTGACATTGGCCATAGCAACTTCTTTCTAGGTATGTCTCCTGAGGCAAAGGAAACAAACACAAAAATAAGCCATTAATAAACTATTAACTATAAACTCTTAATAGTTTTCTGCACAGTGAAGGAAAGAATCAACAAAACTAAAAGGCAACCTATGGAATGGGAAAAGATATTTGAAAATCACATGTCTGATAATGGTTTAGTCCCCAAAACATATAAAGAATTTCTAAAACTCAATACTCCAAAACACAAATAATCCAATTTAAAAATGGGCAGAAGACATAAACAGGTATCTTTGGCCTTTTAAGTTACCAGAATCCATCCTTTATTGACAACTGAATGGACCTAGATAATGTTAGGTTTAGGGAGGATCCTACAAGTTGATATCTCACAATAACGCTGCTTCATGAATGCCCTCATCAGAAAGTTAAGAAAGAAAATAAGAAATACTAGCAGTGCTGTTATGATTATGTGTATGTCTGAGTGAAATCAGCAAGCGTATTATAGTTATAGACAAAAATCTATATAGTAGAAATATCTGTGGCTAGAGCAGAGGAAAAAAGGCAAATCAGCAGCCTGAAGTTAACGGTAGATAGGCAAGAAATTCACAGAACTCGAATGGGTATGTAGGAGCCAGCACCTTATCATATAAAAGCATCAGATCCCTAGACTTCAGGCAGGCTGGCTACTGCAGGTTAGCTCCCTTGCTTCCTGGTTATTGGACCCTGATCAGTCCTGCTAAGCCTCACTGTTTTTATTCTAGAACTGTAAAATACTTGCCAAAAGAGAAACCATCTCAAAAAACTATTCTTTTTTTTTTTTAAAGATTTTATTTATTTATTTCACAGAGGGAGAGAGATCACAAGGAGGCAGAGAGACAGGCAGAGAGAGAGGGGGAAGCAGGCTCCCCGCCGAGCAGGGAGCCCGATATGGGCCTCAATCCCAGGACCCTGAGATCATGACCTGAGCCGAAAGCAGAGGCTTTAACCCACTGAGCCACCCAGGCGCCCTCAAAAAACTATTCTGTTATCAAAAATAAACATAAATGTTTATAAAAACTCAGCCACCATGTCTAGAACGCAGCAAGTACTCCATACACATAAGCTGCATGCAGGCAGGGATTTGTATCTGCTTTGTTCACTACTAAAGCCTCAGCTCCTGGCACTTTGTAAACTTTTATATAATTAAATAATTAACCGCAGTTGCTTGTGTTGCTGTCTTTTGTAGTTGTTGTTAATGTAAATTCATAAGGCATACAGTATTCATAAGGAGAGAAAGCACATTTTTTCTTTTAAATCTTCAGCCCATATAGGTGTGCACTGTCCTCAAAATGTTTAGGGGAAATAGATCTGCTGTTAGGTTTCCAACAGAACAGGGTCTCTAGTTTCCGTGTGCAGCCATGAGAGTCAGCCTTTTTTAACATCTTTATTGCTCAAGAGCATTACCCCCGCACCCCCCCAAAAAAAAACCCACTTCACATGAATGCTCTCTTAAAGGGCTTATGATGGTTACCTTAGATTTTTACTTCTGGCCTTGGGCACTGTAGCATCTCTTTGCTGAACAAAATGCTGTTACTTCCCAGCTCTTAGAAGCTATTACTTAACACTTGAAATCATGTGTCATGCTGTCTTCTTTTTTTTCCCTGTTAGTTCCTGGAGTAGCAAATGCCATCGTTGTTTCTTGTTACCCTTGCAGTGTCTTGCATATAAAGTGGGGACAGAGTGTGCCGTTTTAAAGGCCACAGCCATTTCTGAAGTCTGGGGTGAATGTCAACATCCTCGCTTTGCTCTTATAGGGAGTGGAGAACTGAAAGTGCACATATTTCAGATCAAGCTGTTGTTATATATTTAATCATGTAAAAGGCTCTGCTTATTTTGAGTTGAGTTAGTCTTTGCAGAGATTATTCTGTTTTTAAGGTATATTGATTTTCTCTGGCTATGGGC
The DNA here is from genome assembly GCA_002007465.1 of Ailurus styani. NCBI lineage: Eukaryota > Metazoa > Chordata > Mammalia > Carnivora > Ailuridae > Ailurus > Ailurus styani. The sequence goes on along the minus strand of LNAC01000005.1, from coordinate 2,615,274 downwards.
AGGTAATGAGGGTGAATAAAGAGTTGAGAAAACATGAATTCATCCCAAAGAAAGAGAGTCAAGCCCCGCATTATTCCAAGTACTATGGAAATAAGCCAGCAGTGGAGGAAGATGCATCTAGTAGAAGAACTTGAATCAAAGAGATCAGCCAGTATATTAGAGGAAAAACATGATCAGATAGCCAGTTTTTAACCTTTCTTTTTCTACATTACAATTTTCTTCCATTTAAGATAATGAACTCCATGGTCAAAGTGCCTGAGACTGAAGGCTGAGGGAATCACTATTAGTTACGTATTTTGGGGGAATTTATATACAATCTCAGTGCTTCAGTGTTTTATCTTGAAAATAGGGATAATAACAGCTATAATATAGGATTGATGGGATAATTAAGTGACTGTACACATGCACCATGTGCGTGCACGTGCACATGTGTGCACACACGTGCACACACACACACACACACACACACACACTAATGTCTAGTCCCAGCAAGTGCTAAATATGAGATTGTTATTATGACCAGCTTTGTGATTATCCCCAAGAGCCAATAAAATCTTAAACATGAGAGCATTGGTCTACCTGTATTTAGGCACCTTTGTCCATCTTTTGGGATGGGGTATGCTTGGAAATGAAAAAGCAGTGAGAGAGAGCTGGAGGTAATCTGTAAGAAAGAAAAAGAAGTGACAAGCAAGAAAGGGTGGGTTTCTAGGACACATAAGGAGTGATCTCAAAAAAACTTGGAAAGAGAATTAGAATTCCTGCAATTATCCAGTATGAGAGTTCACATTATTGTTGTATGTATATTAAAAGTAATAAGCATCCTAGAGGTCTAGAGAACTTTGAGACACTGAGGCTTTAATTATTATTTTAATAAACATGTATTTATGTCACAAACATAATTTATTGATCATCTGTGTGAGCCTGACACGTTACTAGTTGTTGGAGGTATAGCTAGAACTCACAGTTTTGACCGGGAGAAAGATAATGATACAAAGATAATTATACAAGATACAAGGTCAAGAAAACAGGGCACAATGATAGTAATTTCTGAGCATATATTAACATAAGGTTATAAGGAAAAGAGTCTCTGAAAAAGAGAAGTGTTTAGCTGAAATCTAAAATATGTGAAAGAGGAAGTCAACACAAAGCCAAGAAAATAGTTTATCAGGCAGAAGGAATAGCAAGTGCAAAGTTCCTGAAGCACTAAGTTCCTGAAGCACATAAAAGTTTCATGTGTGCAGGGTACAGAAAGGAAACCAGTCTGGTTGGAGTTCAGTGTGGCAGGAAGAATGGTAGGAGGTGATGCAGCCAAGAAAGGTAGAAACCAACCTTGAATGTAAGGGTAAGGATTGTGGATTCTGTTCTCAAACAAAGAGAAATCACTCAAAGGTTTTCAGTGGGGGTATGAAATAATAGGTTTTGTGACTTAAAAATACTACAGATGAATTTCCCATATTTCCAAAGCACATGTTTCCACATTTGCCTTAGATCAAGGACATCAAGTTGTCCTCTCTAGTGGATTTTCCCCAGCAACACACAGATAAGCTGTTTTTTCCTATCACCTTTAAAAAAAGAAAAACTCTCCATCCCTCTTCCCACTTGAGTTACCATCTTATTTCCCTCATTACTTTACAGTATAAAGAAGGGAATGACTGAATGGGAGAACATATTTGCAAATAACATGTCCAATAAAGGGTTAGTATCTAAAATATATAAAACAATTATATAACACACCACCAATAAAAAAAGTAATCCCATTAAAATATGGGTAGAAAACATGAACAGACATTTCTCAAATGAAGATTTAGAGATGGCCAACAGACACATGAAATCATAAGGGAAATGCAAATCAAAACCACACTGAGATATCACCTCACACCTGTCAGAATGGCTAAAGTAAAAAACACAACAAACAAGTGTTGGTGAGGATGTGGAGAAAAAGGAATCCTTGTCAACTGTTGGTGGGAATGCAAACTGGTGCAGCCATTCTGGAAAAAGGTAGGGAGATTCCTCCTAAAGTTGAAAATATAAATACTATATGATCCGATAAATCCACTACTGGGTATTTACTGAAAGAATATAAAAAACACTAATTTAAGAAGATACTTGCACCTCTATGTTTATAGGAGCATTATTTAGAATAGCCAAATTATGGAAGCCACCCAAGTGACCATCAATAAGTGAATAATAAAAAAAGTGGTGTATATACAATGGGATATTACTCAGCCATAAAAAAGAATGAAATCTTGCCATTTACAACATCATGAATGGATCTAGAAGATATAATCCTAAGTGAAATAGGTCAGTCAGAAAAAGACAAATACCACATGATTCCATTCCTATGTGGAATTTAAGAAACAAAACAAATAAACAAAGAAGAAACAAACCAAAAAACAGACTTTTATCTATAGAAAATAAACTGATGGTTACCCCAGGGGAGGTGGGTGGAAGGGAAAGAGACGATGGGGATTAAGAGTGGCCTTATCATGATGAGCTCTGAGTAATGAATAGAATTGTTGAATCACTATATTGTATTCCTGAAACTAATATAACACTGCATGCTAACTATACTGGCATTAAAATTAGAAAAGAAAGAAAATGACTTGAAAACGCTGTGTATACTCTCTGATTGCAGTTTATCTACTTCCATATTCTCTTTCTCTTTTTAATTGAATCGTAGGTGACACACAATGTTATATTAGTTTCAGGTGTGCAACATTGTGATCCAACAATTCTACACACTACTCAGTACTCACCATGTTAAGTATAGTCACCATCTCCTGCACCTCTTCTCTGTGCTATCTGTACTCCCTTAATTATTTCATCTATTCTCATGGCTTTTAAATATCATCGATATTCTGAGATCTCTCACATGTATATCGCCATCTTGAAACTCTAATCCTGAACTTCAGACCCACCGATACAACTGTCTGTTTCACAGCTCTGATGTCTAATCTCAAACCTAACCTATTGGAAACATATAACTCCTGCTGTTCATCTCCACCCTGCCACACACACACCAAAAACCAACAGTTTCATTTCTATCAGTGGTAGCTTCATTATTTCAGGGCCAAAAACTTGAGGTCATCTTTGATGCCTTTTTTTTCTTCATCCAATTTTTTTAAGAGTATGCATATATGCTAGAGGGGGAGCAGTAGGCAGAGGGAGAAAGAGAGAGAGAGAGGGAGAGGGATAATCTTATACAGCCTCACACCCAGCATGGAGCCTGTCATGGAATTTGAACTCACAGCCCTGAAATCATCTCCTAAGCCAAAATTAAGAGTCAGAGGCTTAACTGACTGAGCCACCCAGGTGCCCCTCTTCATACAATTTATTGGCAAAATATACTCACAATCTCATTAGTTATTTTCCCTCCACTGCTACTACCCTAAAAATAATGACTGTTCTTTCTTGCTTGCATGCTTATATTTGGCTCCTAGTAGATATCTCTGGTTTTGTGTCATCCTACATATATTCCAAATACAGCAGTCACAGTGGTACTTTTCAAACAAGATTTTATTATATCAATCTTCTCCTTGGAGAAGAGTAGCTTTAGTGGCTTCAGTGACTTCCCTCAGCTCTCAAAAGCCAAAGTTTTTTGCTTTTTGCTTTCCTATAATTAGAATGCCATGCATGATCTAGCCTCTTTTGAAATCTCTAAATGCTTCTTTCTCATTCACTTTTCTCCAACCATAATGGATTCCTTGCTATTTTTTTCAAATATTCCAGGCATGTTTCTGCCTTAAGGGCTTTGTTCCTGCTCTTTGCACTGACTGAACATTTGTCCACATAGACATTCACATGGATATTTCACTAATTTGCTGCAGATGGTTATCAGTTAGGAAAAATTAAGAATATTAAATTAAATATATTAATGAAAGACAGTAAATCTTTCCACAGAGAAGATTTGATGTGAAATTGGTGAAGCAGGTGTTCAAGGACAGGAACAGCCAAAGGCAACATACAGGTTAACACTAGATATGAAGGCAACAGGTGTCTAATACCTCCACAGCTAGGAAACACAGACATAAGGGTTCAGAGTTATCAGACTAATAGCTCAGGGGAGTGGCCATGGAGTCGAGGCTCAGACATCTGAAGACGGTGCACTGATCATCTGGTTTTGGGACCTTCGTAGGTCAGAAGAGGATTCCTGCAAGATTTAGTCTCCTATTTCAAATTAAGGACCATTGCCCATCTGCACTGATACCTCAGAGGTTCAATCCAATGAGGTGCCTGGAGAACTGGGACCTGGATTACTGAGATGGGGGTTCTCAGGGTCAGAATGAGATTGATTCTGAAAGTGCCAATAAATATTAAAGACTAGAATCAACTCTTTCTTTTAGGGTGAAGGGGTCATTTCTAGAGTGATGCCAACAGGAATAGAAAGCAAATAGAAAAAAAGAAATCCCTCCTCTCCTCCTGCCACATTCTGGTCTCCTTCTAGTGACCTCTTATTGGAAGAAATGGTAAGAACCCAGCTGACAATGGAGAAATATAGTTTGCAAAGTCCCAAGCATCAATATGAAGATTATAGAATTAGAATCACTTCATTTCTGGACTTGATTTACAGAATGTCTGATTCAGCAGATCTCAAGTAAGCACCACAAATCTTTATGTCTAAGGTATCCAATTGATTCTGAAGTTCAGCTAGATCTGTAAACCACTGATGGAGAACAAACTTTTCATTTTGTAATGAGGAAACTGAGTGAGAGAAGTGAAAGTTCTTATGGTCTATGATGGTTCATTTTATGTGTCTACCTGACTGGGAGGTTGGGTTCCCAGTTATTTCTGGGTGTTTCTGTGAGGATTGTTTGGGATGAGTTTAATATTGAAATTGGTAGACTGAGTATAACAGTTTGCCCTCAATGATATGGATGTGCCACTAAATCAGTTGTTCTGTACAGGCCCAAATACAGTAGAAAGGCTGACCTCTCCTCCTCCTCCTCCTCAAAAAAAAAAAAAAAAAAAAAAAAAAAAAANTCCCTGACTGTTTTTGAGCTGGGACATCAGCTTTTTAAACTAGAACTGAAACATCAGCTCTTCCTGAAGGGGTTGGGACTAAACCTACACCATTGGTTCCCCAATCATCAGTTTTCTGTACTTGGACTGGAACGATACCATCGGTTCTCCTGCATCTCCAGCCTGCCAAATGCAGATACTGGGACATGTCAGGCTCCATGAATGTGAATTTCTAATTCTTATAGTAAATCTCCGTATGTACATCCTATTGGTTCTGTTTCTCTGGAGAATCCTAACTGATAAATGGTTTATAACTCTGAAGTTCTGGCTAAATGTAAAAAAGCATGAAGACTTAATAAGAATGATATCCTAAAAATTTGCCATCAACAATCACTGCCTGCTTAGCATAGAGCATTTGTTCTTCCGTAATTGGTTTATTCACCCACTGGGTATAAACTCTGTGCTCCACATTAGCTTGAATGAAAACATAATCATGCATATTAGATAATAGTGATGCATTGTGTATCTTCTAAATAATTAAGAGATCACCAACAAGGTACACACAAAACATAGTACTTAACCCAGTGAAGTCTATCAAGTTACTAGTTTTTTGAAAGAGAAAGATAATGATAAATTGATAAACTATGAGAATGATATAAAGCTTACAATGATGCACCTGATAGCAAAGGGAATAATGCCCTAAATATACCTGCAGGGGTGTTTATTTATTCAGAACAAAGTAGGATTCAATATGGANTGATAGCAAAGGGAATAATGCCCTAAATATACCTGCAGGGGTGTTTATTTATTCAGAACAAACAAAGTAGGGTTCAATATGAAAAAAAACCCATATCAATGTATGAAATGAAAAAAAAATTCCAGTAGAATATAAGCAGCCTTATACCAGGAGGTCACTATCGTTTACTATGTGACTATGGAAAAGCTACTCTTCCTGTGTTTAACAAGCAGATTCGGTGGGGAATAATAACGTTTCTTCAGTATAAAGCACTGTCCTGAATCTATAGGATTTAGTTTTTCATAAAGTACCCCAGACCATTGATCAAAGGAACAAAATCCACACCAATGAAAGGCACTCTAAATTTACCCTATCCTCCATGCATAGCACAATTACTAAACTGTGAAGGCTACAATACCAGTGGAGAATAATTAGAATAATTGTATTTTAAGATTAAGATACAAATCTGGGAATATCTGATCACTTCTCTCCTGATGGCTTCTCTTCTCCCAAATGTATTAAGTATATAGTTCTTTCTCTTTCCCTCAAATATATTAAAATATAAACTATTTTTATTAAACTTGCTATTTCTTCTCAAATTAAAAAAACATAGTTTTTGGAGTTACAAGCCTTTGAAAAATTTTCCTTGAATTTCATACACTATTGTTATTCTACTGACAACAATAAGCAGAAATACACATGCGCAGGACTTTGTATGACATCTGGTGGTTAAGTGTGTACATGATGCCAAAGCTCATTTTTCTTTTTTCCAAATACATCACCAGATAACTTCCCCCAGGCTACCCATGTAAGGACAATGCCCACAGGACTAGGAGGCTCCCTTTCACCCAAACTGTCCTGCAGATCCATTCTTTGAACCCCAAGCTTTTGTTTTACACAAACATTAATAAATTAGAAAAGATAGTCTGATTGGAACATCCTAATCTCACCTGTTATCTCATTATTTTCTTGAGTAACACATGATGTCTGGGATAAGGTTGACAACTTGTAAGAGACCAATGGTGATCTGAGGGTCAAAAGGCAGCCTTCATTAACCCAAAATATTTAACATTACTTTAAATTTTACTATTAGAAGATTGTATCTTCTTTCTGTTACTATCACAAATAATTTATACATTTGTAACATTTGCAACATAATTTGAATTATTTCTGTGCTGATAACTCTCCATTTGCCTCAGATCCGGTCTCTGAATTCTGCAACCCCACATATTGACCACAGCAGGCTGCATCACTCAGCTGCCCTTGCTGCCTGGCTTCTTAACTGGTCTGGCCAGTGGGAGGTGCCAGTATGAGAACAGGTATCAGGAGGAGGTAGACAGTCACGGTATTTTTCCTTACTGCCTCCCTATTTGGGTGCTGTGCCTTTGACAGGAGCTGTGTCTGTCCATGAGCATGCCTCCTATCCAAAACCTATTTCTTCGGGGTTTAGAAACATCCCATTGTTAGTTCTGAGGACTGCCATCATCCTTCGGTACTCTCACCATTTTAATCATGCCTCTTTAAGTAATGGCTTTAATAAAGGCTCTTTACTTACTCTATCTTTATTTGCCTGGACCCTTAATGATCCCTTTCTTTTTTTCTTTTTAAAGATTTTATGTATTTGAGAGAGAAAGCATGAGCAGGGGGAGGGGAGAGGGAGAGGGAGAAGCAGGCTCCCTGCTCAATCGCAGGACACCAAGATCACAACCTGAGCCAAAGGCAGATGCTTAACCAACTTAGCCACCCAGGTGCCCCTAATGATCTCTTTCTAAAGGACACCCACTTTATGTTAAGGGGAATAAACCAAAGGAGGAGAGGAGGAGTATAAGACGGAAGTATAAGAAGGGCAATAAAGGATCAAGAGTCTACAAGGGTGGGCACAATACTGGTTTATTTGGGCCTGGGCTTTCCCAAAATGACAACATCTGGTTATGTGAAAGTCCCTACCCTTCAAATCAATATTCTGTGTCTGGGGTAATTTTTGTGCATTGCTCCATTGGAACTTAAGCTCTCTGAGAGGATGGTAGTTTGGGGGTTTTTCGTTGTTGTTGCTTTTTGACTGTTTTGTCCACTAACAACCAAATATCTAGAGTTGAGCATATAGTAACTGAGTTACTGTTTGAATGCGTAAGTTAATAGGCAGGTACGTGGATGGATGGATGAATAATCAATGACTGATTCTCTATTTTCTTTAAATGGCCTACATATCCTTAGATACTATCCTGACTATTTCTTGAGGACACAGTGGTATTCACTAAAGTTGTATTCAAGAAAAACAGGGGACTCTGAAGAAATGTGCTGTAGTAGGGAATGGTTCTACTTAAATACATTTAACCTAAATATGTTGTACAGAAATAAAGAAATAAATTAAGCTTCCCGGTTATTGCAAAGATTAAAAACATGCTTATATATTCACGACAACAAACATTTTATGAAGACAGTTGAATCTATATTCTGTCTTTTGAATTAGTTACTTCTTCATGTTTCTTATTCATGCATTTAATAGAATACAGAAGAATATAATGGTTAAAAACAGTGATGTGCTAATAAGTGTTTAAAACTGTCCCTCCAGGAACAAAACATAAAATTCAATTTATACCATTTGCTGATTTCTGTGGTGTAAATACTCCCACTAAATCCATAGTTTTCTACCGCTTCCTTAGAAATTTCCTTCCCACACTGCATCTCATTGACCCTGCTTCTGTTTTTACTTCTCTTTCTCTGACTACACATGGGAAAGATTCTTTACTTTTAAGGATTCATGTGAGTGGATTGACCCACCTGGATAAACTAGGATCATCTCCCCAGCATTCTTAACCCTAATGACATTTACAAAGTCCTTTTTGCCATGTAATGTAGTTACAAATTTCAGGGATTAGGATATGGACAACTTTGGGAGACCATTACTACAACGCCCACTATGTAGCCAATTTCAAGGAATAATGTGACATTGATTGGTGTACAAAATTCCTGAAAATTAAACAATCAGCTTATGAGCCAGGAGAAACTAGTTTTTGCTATTAGAGTGTGAGTCCCAAGTGCCTGGATTTGAATCTCGACCCTGCAGTTACCAACTATGTAACTGAACAAGTTACTTCTACATATCTCAAGCCTTATCTGTATAATGCCCATGAAAAAAGTATTATTTCACTGGGTATTTGTAGGAGTTTACAGCAATGGAGATAATACATGTAAGTAGAAAATGCAAGTACTTGGTATATGTTAACTACTATTTCTATTTTTATATCATTTTTTCATGTCATCACTGAGATTAGGAGAATAAATATTCCTTATCACAGTAAACTAAGATATTAAAGCCCCAGGTATATAGTGATAAAGGTTCAAACACTTGTTTTCTTCCCAAGGCACATGCAATTTATGTTCATAGTAATTATTCTAAATGTATCAAGAGGCTTGTGGGCCATCCAAAAGTTTAAAGAAAGATGCAATCAACTTGGCAGTGTTGAGTTACTTCTACTTTGTACTAGCCAAGTTCTTGGATACACTCTCATTAGAATTTTCTAGGAACTATAATATCAAGATTTAAAAAGAACAACAGACACTAAAGTAGACAGTAAATCTGGAATAACAGTTTGGTGGTGCAGTATAACCTTGGAGGAGAGAACAAGCTAGCTCATTTGGAGTCTAGTCCTCTCAGTTTAGACATGGTGAAACAGCAGGGAGGGGCTGAAGAAGCCAGGAAAGAAATTTCTTCTAGGTTCTACAAAATTCTGACAAAGCACTACCCTGAGCAAAGGCTAAGTTACAACATTTTGCATATTTGACAAGAGGCCAGGAAAATCACCCTATGTTTTTCTTAAGGCTTCTGACCAAATAAGTTTCCTTAAGGATTTTTCTCAAATATCCCAAATAGTCCCTATCTTTGGAGCCATCACAAGACTGCCAGATGGGACAAAATTCACTCATTCATTCATTTAATTGTTCAACAAATATTTATTATGAAGATGCAGAAATTATTCATGAAAGAAGCCAGAATAGGACAAAGCATGTATGAGGCCCAGATGGGGTATGCAAGTTTGCATGCTACTCCAGCTGGCTCCTAAATCCATTGATCCAAATGTAGAGAGGATTTTCTGATTTATGTAAGGTCATGGCATACTCCAGGCATTGATTCTCCGCTTATTCCACATGATGGATATAGAAATATGTGGAAGAGGCATCCCTCATCCCTAAAAGTTTATGACTGATGTGGGAAATATATGAGAAATGTCCTCCTGGGAGATCTAAGTCATGTTAAAGGAAAAGTCCAGTTATCACAAAATTTGAAAAGATCGGGTAAGCTTCATCCAATGATTCATGAATTCAGAAGCATCCAGTCTAGAAAATAAAAAAGAGCCTCAAAAAGTGGTACAAGGTGAGAGAATGTTACAGACCAATGTGAGCAGGAACCAGGAAGTTATCCTGGGCATTTGCTGATTGGTTAAAGCAAGGTTATGTCCCTCATATGGTGCAGAGGGAAGTCTGGGAGGGGGTGGTCANCTGCCTCTCTGCCTACTTGTGATCTCTCTCTCTGTGTCAAGTGAATAAATAAAATCTTTAAGAAAAAAAACAAAAAGTGGTACAAGGTGAGAGAATGTTACAGACCAATGTGAGCAGGAACCAGGAAGTTATCCTGGGCATTTGCTGATTGGTTAAAGCAAGGTTATGTCCCTCATATGGTGCAGAGGGAAGTCTGGGAGGGGGTGGTCAGGTAATTTGTGCTGAGCAGGCAAGCCTGATTGATTGATGTAGGCCCTCCTTTTTTGGGAGAACAGAACATAGAAACTTAATTAAGTTCTTCTGGTCTATGATGGGGCTTAAAATAAGTGAGTCCATCTTGAGTCCAGTCTGGACACTAACAATAATAAAAAATAGTGATCTAAAAAAAAAATCACAAGGCAGCATATGGTTAAACAGAGAAACCAGTGACAGAGANAAACCAAGTATGAGTTCAGAGGAGATCACTGTGGTTGGAAAAGCCATACAAGAGGGAAGATTTGAGATATATTTCATTTGGCTGAAGGTCAGAAGGGAAGAAAGTTTATTGCAGGTGGTGGAGATGATTAGCATGTGCAACAGGCCAATGGTATATGTGACACGTTTGTGGGACAGTGAGGAGAGCAGCTGGATGACCTCTCCTTCATTAAGAATTTTCTATTTTCAACCTAGGATAATAGATTTTCATTTCCATTGTCTCAACCACACGTTCCAGCTTTTCTTATAAAAAAATCAGAAATAAAAAGAAAAATCAANAGGATAATAGATTTTCATTTCCATTGTCTCAACCACACGTTCCAGCTTTTCTTATAAAAAAACTCAGAAATAAAAAGAAAAAATCAGAAATAGTCATAAAAACCAGCCATAGCTTTTATTTTTCTCACGTGTGGACTTTCTTGGTGTGGCCTCTACTAAAATTCTATTATTTTTTTTTAATTTCTATCCTCTACTAACAGCATAAGATAAACGAACCCTAAATTCGGACTTTCTGCCCAGGTTTTTAGGAATGCCAGATGTCAGAGAGCAAGACTGGCTGGTGGCGGGAGCTTTCCATGTCAAAAAACCTTTTCCATGTCATTAACCTATTTCTTTTTAGGCTCTTTGTACTGTTTCATGTCATTTCGGTGTGAAAAACAAAGTGTCTTAACAATACTGTATAGATAAAGAGGATTTAAAAAAATTATTGTTTTTCTGAGTTTTTTCATCAGTTTTATATCTAAAATTATACTTTACAGAATTCATTCTGCATTGAACCTAACATATGTTTCAGCATAACACAGTGATATGGTAAACATATATCAGATTAATCAGTTTGCCTAACAACCTTCATTTCCAAGGCAAAGATTAACTGTGATTCCTCTCCCATGTGGTAAAGAGGCTTCTTCCTTCACTCCCTGATTCTTTGTTGTTGTTATTGTTGTTATCATTTGAGTATAGTTGATATACAATGTTATATCAGTTTCAAGTGCACAATATGGTGATTGGACAAGTTTCTACATTATGCTCTGCTCCCCACAAGGGTAGCTACCATCTGTTAGCATACTATGCTGTCACAATACCATTGACTCTATTCCTTATACTGTGCCTTTTATTCTTTTTTTTTTTTTTAAAGATTTTATTTATTTATTTGACACAGAGAGAGAGATCAGATCATAAGTAGGCAGAGAGGCAGGCAGAGAGAGAGGGGGAAGCAGGCTCCCCGCCGAGCAGGGAGCCCGATATGGGCCTCGATCCCAGGACCCTGAGATCATGACCTGAGCCGAAGGCAGAGGCTTTAACCCACTGAGCCACCCAGGCGCCCTGTGCCTTTTATTCTTATGACATGCATTCCACAACTGAAGCCTGTGCCTCCCACTCCCTTTCATCCATTTTTCTATTCCTCTCACTCCCCTCTGGTAACTACCAATTTGTTCTGTGTATTTATAGGTCTGATTCTGCTTGTTATTTGTTTGTTTATTTATTTGTGGGATTTTTTTTTTGGTCCCACATATTAGTGAAATCAAATGGTATTTGTCTTTCTCAGTCTGACTTATTTCACTTAGCATAATACCCCTTAGGTCTATCCATGTTGTTGCAAATGGCAAGATCTCATCCTTTTTTATGGCCACATAATATTCGTGTGTGTGTGTGTGTGTGTGTGTGTGTGTGTGTGTGTGTGTGTGTGTGTGTGTATGTGAGAGAGAGAATATATAACATTTTCCTTTTGTTTGTCCATCAGTAGACACTTGGGTTGCTTCTATATCTCAGCTATTATAAATAATGCTGCAGTAAACAGAGATGCATATATCTTTTTAAATTAGTGTTTTTGTTTTACTTAGACAAATACCAAAACTAGTGAAATAACTAGATCACATGGCATATATATTATTATTTTTTGAGGAAACACTATACTCTTCCACAATGGGTCTGCCCATTTACATTCTAACAGTGTATGAGAGGTTCTTTTTCTCCACATTCTCACTAACACTTGTTATTTTTTGTCTTTTTGATTTTAGCCATTCTGACAGGTGTGCAGTGATATCTCATTGTGGTTTTGATTTGCATTTTCCTGATGATGAGTAATACGGAGGAATATCTTTTCATGTGTCTGTTGGCCATCTGTATATCTTCTTTGGTGAAATGTCTTTTCAGGTTCTCTGCCCATTTTTTAATCAGATTGTTTGGGGATTTTTAGGCGTTGAGTTGCATAAGTTTTTAATATTTTTTGGATATTGACCCCTTATCAGATATATCATTTGCAAATATCTTCTACCGTTCAGTCACTTGCCTTTTTCTGTTGTTGTTGATGGTTTCCTTTGCTACGCAAAAACTTGTTGTTTTGATGTAGTCGCAGTAGTTTATTTCTACTTTTGTTCCCCTTGCCTTAGGAGACTCATCTAGAAAAATGTTGCTACATCCAATATCAGAGAATTCATTGCCTGTTCCGTTTTCTGGGATTTTTTTATGGTTTCAGGTCTCACACTTAGGTCCTCAATTCATTTTCAGTTTAATTTTTGTGTGTAGTGTAATAAAGTCATCCAGTTTCATTCTTTTGCATGTAGTTGTGCAGTTTTCCCAATACCATTTACTGAAGAGACTGTCTTTCTCACCCTGATTCTTTAGTTCTAAAAGAGTAAGTTACTTTGCCGGGAGCAACTAGCCTGCTCCCATACCCAGAAGCCACAGGCAGAGAGCCTGATAGATTTTATAGGTATTCTCAGTGAAGTATTAAAATAAAACTCCAAAGTAATGAGGGCAGAGGTCTGGTCATGTCTGGTTTTGTTTACTGTTCTATCCCTAAGACTTTGCATAGCATATGCCTTACAGCAGACATTCAAATAATATATGCTGAATGCAAAAATTAATGTATGAAAGCTTCTTGAGAAAAGAACCTTTTTTTTAAATTGTTGAAGTTGCAGCATCTAGCACTATATCTGACTCTGTGTTGTTGCTATTCAATAATTAATGAAAAAGCAATCATGAATGAATGACCAAATGAATGAATAAAATGATCTCCATTGAAAAAATGCACAGCCATTCAAAATGCATGGATATTACCTATATTTTCTTCTGATATTTTGTCTAAGAAAAAAGATATCCAAAATTTTAATCTATCTGTGGAGTTTGTCATCCTAATATATCCAAATGGATACATTCTCCTTTGGCCTGGTGATCAGAGTACTATGGAAGTCCCAGGCTGCAAACTAATGAATGGGGAAGTACCACCCATTGACACTTGCAACCTGTGCAGGGAGAGATTGGCTCTGCATCTGTTACTGTTGCTTATGATGCCAGTGTCATCACAGGGACACTTACTGACTTTTCAGCTGCCAAAGAAAGTATGTTGGCAGACTCCAGGGAGAGATGGATGTGTTTTCCAGCATGTCTCTGCTGTTCAATTGTTAGATTAATGAATGGAGCAGATGTGTCTTTTAAGAAAGAAAAAAAATGATAGAGTGGGGTATCCTCTAAGCAAGGACCACGTCCATCAGTCTCATGCTTCTGCCAGAGCTCACGGCAAGGCACACTCCTGTTCTTACCTACTTGGCCTCAGTGTTCATCCAGGTGCTTCCTATTGGCTAGAAATCATCATTCAACTGTAGTGCCCCTGATAGTTAGTCATAAGGTTTCTGTACTTTGACTCCCAATTTCTAGGAAGATCCTGTCCAGAAATGATGTCTCTTATAAAGGCATTGACATTTAGATTTCATACTACTCAAGAACATTTTTCCCTGATCTCTGGGCAGACACTAATTGTACTCCTTCTGAAGAAAACTAAAGTAGAGGTATTTTTATTCTCCCATACTAGAATATGATCTTGAGAACAAAAACTGATATATTCATTTCTTTGTGCCTGAAAATAGTAGATGCTCAATAAATGTTTGTTGATTAGTGTGATAGGTGGATGGGTGGAGAGAGAGAGAGACGGACAGATGAGAAGGACCTGCAAATACCAAAACCAAGGAGCCCTCCATATGGAGAGTGTAAGGATAAATTTCATTTATTTGCCCAAGTCCTAGAGAAATAGAGATAAATAAAACATCTCTCCAATTCCCCAAGAGCTTACAATCTAGCTGATAACTGATGTAATGGAGATTTTGCTCACTCATTAGCCACCCACAAATAATTCCTATAAATGGAAATTCTAAAAATATTTTGGAAAAGTTGTACCTAGTTGGTGACTACAACAGCATCTTTCTAGCCAAGAATAAGCAGGGTGGCAAGTGAGGTGAGATGGTGAGGTAATCGACTGCCTTTGGCCTCAGTTAGGATAAGCCGTACTTAAACTGGCATATATGGTAAGTCAGAGGTGATTCAGAGCTTTCCCAGAAATCAGGCCTGGGATCATTGCCAGGCTAACCAGAAAATGTTCCTAAATTTGAAGGATTGACATTTTGTCTCTCTTTTCCAATAAAAAAATATTCTATACTATACAATGGAAATTTTTACTCTCTATGTTTATCTAAATTTTTTTCACCGGCAATGATAATAATGGTAATATATTTTCACTTACATTTTTTTTTATCTAGAAATTGAGACTTTTGGGTGTTTCATAAAAGATTTTGGTGAACCATGGCCAACTAATCTTCTACAAAGCAGGAAAGAATATCTAATGGGGAAAAGTCTCTTCAACAAATGGTGTTGGAACAATGGGACAGTCACATGCAGAAGAATGAAACTGGATAACTTTCTTACACCACACATAAAAATAAACTCAAATTAGATGAAAGACCTGAATTATGAGACAGGAATCCGTCAAAATCCTAGAGGAGAATACAGGCAGCAACCTCTTTGACCTCAGTTGCAGCAACATCTTGCTAGACACGCCTCCAAAGGCAAGGGAAACAAAAGCAAAAATGAACTACTGAGATTTCACAGGATTAAAAGCTTTTGCATAGCAAAGAAAACAATAAAAAAACTAAAAGGCAACCTATGGAATGGGAAAAGGTATTCATAAATGATATATCAGATAAAGGGCTAGTATCAAAAATCTATAAAGAAGTTATCAAACCCAAAATCCGAGAAGACAAAAAATCCAGTTACGAAATGGGAAGAAGACATGAATAGCCATTTCTCCAAAGAAGCCATACAAATGGTTAACAGACACATGAAAAGATGCTCAACATCACTCATCATCAGGGAAATACAAATCAAAATCACAATGAGATACCACCTCACACTTGTCAGAATGGGTAAACTTAAGAACTCAGGAAACAATAGATGTTTGCAAGGATGTGGAAAGAGGGGAGCCCTCTCACACTGTTGGTACGAATGCAAATTGTGCAGCCACTCTGGAAAACAGTATGGAGTTTCCCCAAAAAGTTAAAAATAGAACTACCTATTACCCAGCAATTGCACTACTAGATATTTATCAATGGATACAAAAATAGTGAATCAAAGGGGCACATGCACCCCAATGTTTATAGCAGCAATGTCCACAATAGCAAAAATATGGAAAGAGCCCAGATATCGTTTGACAGATGAATAGATAAAGAAGATGTGGTGTATATGTGCAATGGAATATTACTCAACCATCAGAAATAATGAAATCTTGCCATTTGCAAGATGGAACTTGATGGAACTAGAGAATATTATGCTAAGAGAAATAATTCAGTCAGAGAAAGACAAACACTGTAGGACTTCACTCATTTGTGGAATTTAAGAAACAAAACCAATGAACATAGAGGAAGGGAAGGAAACATAAGATAAAACCACAGAGAGAGGGCGCCTGGGTGGCTCAGGGGGTTAAAGCCTCTGCTTTCGGCTCAGGTCATGATCTCAGCGTCCTGGGATCAAGGCCCGCATCAGGCTCCCTGCTCAGCGGGGAGCCTGCTTCCTCCTCTCTCTCTGCCTGCCTCTCTGCCTACTTGTAATCTCTCTCTCGCTCTGTGTCAAATAAATAAATAAAATCTTTAAAAAAAAAAAACACCACAGAGAGAGGCAAACCATAAGAGAATTAATTCTGGGAAACAAACTGAGGGTTAGTGAAGGAAAGACGGGTGGGGGGCTGGGGTAATAGGGTGATGGGCATTAAGGAGGACACTTAATATAATGAGCACTGGGTGTTACATGCAAGTGATGAATCAGTAAATTCTACCTCTGAAACTAGTAATATACTATATGTTAACTAAATTGAATTTAATATATGAAAACCACCAAAAAGAAGGGTGCCTGGGTAGCTCAGTTGGTTAAGTGTCTGCCTTCAGCTCAGGTCATGGTCCCAGGGTCCTGATATGAAGCCCACGTGGGGCTCCCTACTCAGCAGGGAACCTGCTTCTCCCTTTCCCTCCAGCTCTCACTGCTTGTGCTCTGTCACTCTCTCTCTCTCAAATGAAAAAATAAGTAGAATCTTAAAGAAAAGAAAAGAAAACCACCAAAAAGGGCAGCGCTGCCATCTGCCACCTGCCTAAATGTCTGAATTTACCCATAGAAATCCCTATATTTCAATATTTAAGTTTTTCAGGCTTTCAGAGCCCCCTTGTGAGAGTGATAACATTTATTAGTATCAAGTAGTCTTCAAATTGGATTTTCCAGGTATATAATACCTGAGCCATCATGGCATTATCATTCTCTATCCTTCACCCTTAGACAGCTTATATGGCCTCAGAATCCTCAGGACAGATTCCTGGACAGCCCTCACCATGGGATTGGAATTGGCCTACAAAATGATACGTATTTGCTCTCCCATCTCTAAGTAGATTTAGTAAGAGCTGGCAGAGATCACGATATTCATCTGCTTTGTTCTCAATATAAGATAATGCAAATAATCACAGAAAAAAAATCCCTATGACAATTTTGGTATTATTAGTGATTCAAATCTTAAAGTCACTCTAAAGAAAAATATAGCTGTAATATGGGCTTCTTAAAACTCGAGAGAAATTAGTACTATAAAATTAAAGAAAAGCACAAAGAAATATTCATCTTCATAGGAACTGATTTTGGAATAAATGCTTCATATCCATTTTGAACATTGACATACAAGATCCCAGTGGAATTGAAGAAAGACACAGGCTCTGTCCTAATGAAGCTTCCAATCATAGAGAAAGTTCTGCTGCTGAGTTACAGAACCATAAAACACCATTAAGAAACCCTATAAAAATATAGACCCAGAACAGAGAAATTAAGAATTTTTTTCAAAAAAATTGGCAAATAACGTGGCATAGAATGGACACTTAACTGTTTTAATGAAGTGTTTCCCAAACCTCATTTATTCCCATACCACCTTCATGTTTAAAGGTTTTCATGTTTAGAGGTTTAAAATAAAATTGTTTATTTCAAAGTATTTTATGTTTGAATAGTTTTAGGTTTATAAGAAAATTGTGAAGATGGTACAGAGTTCCCATGTACCTCACACTCAATGTCCCCTATTACACTTTTTATTAGTATGTAACTGTATTTGTATATATATGTATATGTGTATAGTATGAAACTAACATATTACTCATATATTACTATTAACTGAGGCTTTAGTTTATTTGGAAATAGTTTTTACTAATGTTCTTTTTGTGTTACAGTATCCCATCCACAATCCCACAGTATGTTTAGTTATCATATCCTCCTAGGCTGCTCCTCTTGGCTGCTATAGCTTCTCAGACTTTCTTTGTTTTTGAGAACATTGACATTTGGGGAAAGTATGAGTCAGGGATTTAGTATAGTGTCTCTCAATTGGAATTTGTCTGATGTTTTTCTCATGATTAGGTGGGGTTATAGGTTTTTGTGAGGAAAACCACAGAGGTAAAGTGCCCATTCTCGTCACATTGTATTATTAAATACAATCCATATAACATCTCTGTTGATATTAACATTTATTTTTCTCTGCAACCTTATCTGACTAGTAGAATTCGGATCACACATTTGGTTGGCTGTTTATGTTTTTATAATTCATTTTTCACTCTATTTTGGTGTTTCAATTTGGGCAATTTCTGTTGACCTATTTTCAGGTTCACTGATTTTTTTCCTCATCTGTGTCAGGTCCACAGATGAGCCCATGGAAGGCATTCTTGTCCCTGCTACTGTAATTTTACTTCTAGCACTTCCATTTGACTTTTCCCCCTACTTTTCATCTCTCTGCTAAAATTGTCCATTCATTCATCCTTATTGACTGACCTTTCCACTAGAGCCCTTGATACATTAATCATGGTAATTTAAAATCACTGTCTGATAGGGGGTGCCTGGGTGGCTCAGTTAGTTAAACATCTGACTCTTGGTGTCAGGTCCAGTCGTGATCAGGGTCTTGAGATCAAGCCCCGCGCTAGGCATGGAGTCTGTTTAAGATTCTCTCTCTCCCTCTCCCTCTGGCTGCAACACACCCTCCAAAAAAAAAAATAGGAAAAAGGAAAAATTGCTGTCTGATAGTTCCAATATCAAGTTTATATGTAAATATGATTTTATTTATTGCTTTGTCCATTAACAGTATATTGTTTGTTGCTTACTTTTTTGTGTCATAATTTTTGTTGAAAATTTATCATTGTTAGAGGATGTAGAGACAGAAGGAAATAACATTTATTTCTGGAAGTGGGCACACCTCTTCTTCTGCTAGTCTTTTAGTGAGTAGAGGCAGGGAAAGGATTTTATTATTGCAGTGGTGCACTTTCAGGACTTTGCTGGCTTCTGTTTCCTCTCCTGTCACTGCTTATGGTGTGAGCTGGCTTACTGGATGGGTTTTCACAATGTTCCTGTTCTATCTTTAGCTGTAGTCCTTCCCTGCAACTATATTTCGGAGAGGCTCTCTCTCCACACTTTTGTCCCTTCCCCACCAGAAGGTTGCTAGTGCTTATTACTGAGTGCTTGCTAGTCCGATGGGCGAGGGAAGCTGAGTCCGCTCTTCACTTGATTCAGCCTCAGTCTTAGGCAGACTGTGTATCACTGCATCTCAGTGGTCCTTTCCCTCTCTCACAGGGAAGGGATGTCTTATGATCTAGGCCCAGGAAACTTCCTGCCCCTACCGAGATGTAGAGAGTGTTTTTCTTTTCTGTTTTCTAAGCCATGAAGAATCTTGGCCCAAGTGGCGGGATTTACTGCCCTTCCCTCAATAACATAGGGATTTTTTTTTTTCCACAGGTAGTAGCATCTAAGTGTACTTTCTACCTTTCCTGTAGTAGTGACTCATCCTCTTATCGAGAACTGGACCAAGAGGAATGCGTGCTTTCTTTTCTCACTTGCCCCAATCTTCTAACCTTTCTTGTGAGCACCCAGTGGAGAGCTATGGAGAAGAACCTCTAAGTGGGTGCAAATTCCCCTTGCATCTTTACTTTCTAGGGGTTCTATACTCTCACACTTCCTACACTCCATCTTTAGCAACTTTTAATTAAAATTTATTTTATTTATGGCTGAATTCTCCCTCCCAACTTGCATGGAAGCCCCATCTTCCATGATATTTCACTTAGGGTAGTGCTGTGGCCCATACTCCTTGAAGGTACCAAATGTTCCTTTAACTTCAGATTAGTTGGTTGACTTGCAACCTCATCTCTCTGATGGATTCAAGAAAATTTATGATTTTGTAGATTATCATGCTTCTTTTGATTGTTGAGTTATAAGCAATGCCTTTTCCAGATTTTTATATCCTAAGCAGAAATCAGAAGTCTCCAATACACTTGAAAGTGAATACATAATAGTTTTTTAATTTTCATCCATATTCACCTAGACTCATCTACTTTGCCACCAGCATTGTAAGAATCAGACTTTGTGGGGCTCCTGGGTGGCTCAGCCGGTTAAGCATCTGCCGTCAGCTCAGGTCATGATCCCAGGATCTTGGGATTGGGCCATGCGTTGGGCTCCCTGCTCAGAAGGGAGTCTGCTTCTCCCTCTCCCTCCTCCCCTCTCCCTCACCCAGGCTCTCTCTGTCTCTCTCGCTTACCTCTCTCCCTCTCTCAGGTAAGTAAATAAAATCTTTTTAAAAATGAATCAGACTTTGAAAAATGCTGATACACTGAAAGATAAATGAACTGGATATCAAGAAACCTGTATTCTACCCCTGCTTTGTCAATAATCAGGTGCACAGGCTATGGAAAGTTATTTAAATACCTTGAACTTCTCATATGCAAAATAGAAGTATCATATCATATTGATCTCTAAGATTCTTTCCACCTCCAACTTCTGTTATATTTCATATTTTTGGTCTGTAAACATATTTTTACTTGCTTATAATTGTACAATACATTGTTTACTGAATAAGGTTAAATTCAGAACTCAGAAAGGCAAATTTTCCCTATAAACAATCTACTGGAAGCAGGGTAGCTACTTGATAAATTGCATTGAATGCTAAGCATGACTTTAGAAAGTGAAGGTGTTAAGCAGACCACAAAAAATGCCTGTGCTTTACTGGCTGAGGAGTCCATTATTTTCAACAATTGATTAGATTATTGGCAAAATGTAAACAATAGTAACTCCACAAATTGAAAAATTATTTTAAAAGTAAGTTTTCACAGAGTGTCCATAGAATTGTACCTCAGAGTTCTAAGAGGAAGGTGAGTTTATAATTCACATGAAAGATCAAATTATCCAGAATATTTTCATAAAGTATATGTATTTAGGTGTTCCTTTTATTCATTTTTTAAACTAAAGGAAATATCCATATAAATACAATACTTATTTAAGTGCTAATATTAATCTTTCAAGATTTCAATTTAAGTCTTGATGTTAAGCATGAATAAAAATTATTTGATAAAGTTTTACTAAAATAAGAAAACACAAGATTTAATATAGTTTATAATAGCAGAAAGTATGTGCTAGCATATTTATTCCTTGGCTTGCCACCCCACTGGTTATCTCCAGAAACAATATCTAATTTTAAATCTACATTGAATCTCTTCTTATTCTCTGACTTTATCTAATAAATGTTGACATAGAATGTATGTGAGTGTCAAATATTATGTATTAGAAATATTTTCATTTATCCAAGTAAAATACAGGTTTTTATCTGACCATACCCCTCACCTGTCATACTAAACATTCCTTAATTCTTTGAAAGAGTAGTGCTCCTGACTGATCCATGGGTGGTTTCTAGGTGAAATGCAAGACAGAGTCCCTCAGTTTCCAAAAGCCAGAATTGAACCTTCTGGATGTGCTGGTCTTAAGCCCCTACCCTCTCCTTTGTGGTGTTGTGTCAAACCCAGTCAAATTTGTCCAGTGCACACTATTCAAAAAATATCAAGTATGAGGACACAGTGAGGCATATACAAATATATGAAACAGTTTTTGCTTTTAATATGCTAGCAATTTCAGGGAAAGCAAAGATAAGCAGGTACCCAGTATTATAAGGATGACTGCGAAACACAATACAAACAAGCTCTGTGGTCTCACATATTTTACCACACCTTTTCGCAGTGCTTTTTAGCAATGGTTCTGAAACCTGATTGTCAGAATTACCTGAGGAACCAAGTAAATCATAATCCAGCTTTGGGCCTAGGATTCTGAATTTTTAGAAAACTCAACAATGATTCCGATGATCGGCTGGGTTTCACAGCCAATATTTAATGAAGTGGAAACATTTTGTTTAACCTATTCCTTTCTTCTCGTAAGATAGCCATTAACAGTGTGGAGGGAAATTACTTTATTAATGCTAATGTACAGAAGAAAGGTGACTCTCTCACCCAAGGCTGGGGCTTGATGTTACCAGTATTTTAAAGAAAAAGAAATGATGCTTCACAGTAGCATCGGCATGGATGGACGTGTTGATTGCTTTGTTCCTCTTTCCCATGAGTGTCCAGCACTTGGCACTGTCCTGATCATGAGAATATGTTCAGGGTGGTCCAAGTACTGTGAAATGAAGGCTCTTGATCGTTGGCTTGCGTGAGATCCCTTCCCTTCAGACACATGTGAAAGAAGCTAGTATACTACAATCACGGGTCAAGATAGTCTGTGAACAAAGACAACTCATTGATAAAAGCAGGTTTGAGAGAATCACTGAGAATTAGTCTAAGAATTCTAAGGCCCCTTTTTATAGGAGAGGGTACTCTAAATCTCTCCAGTGTGAGAACAAATCATTGTGAGAACTAATATATTCACTCTATTATCTAATCTAGTTTGAATTCAATTTTGTCTTACTTGCAATCTAAACTCACTTAATCAATTTATTCATTAAATATTTATCGAGCACCAATTATCTGTCATGAACTGCTTTCAGCACTTCGGAAATACAAATGAACAAAAGGGAGAATCTCTATGTGTTCTGGTAACCAGCTGCCCACAGCTGTACCACAAGTTACTAAGAACCAAAAGTAACTATCTAGTTGCTTCTTTGCGGATGGGGCTGCTATAGAGTTCACTCCTGGTCAATAAGTCTAGTCATTGGATTAGTGAGATCCTTTACTCAATAGTGATTTATGGCAGCCTGGTGAACCAATCAAATTAATTAATCCACATTAATGTACTTTTTAAGTACTGGGCTCCTTTTTCCACGTACTAGATTATTGTCACCCAGTTCAAATACCTCTGCTTCCGGGAGGAACTCCCAGTGAGGATAAAGCGAATGAGGATAAAAAGTACTTCAACTTCCTAGAGAAAATGTCCTGCTATGTGTGGAAAAGGACAGACATTATTTTCACTCTTAGTCATGATTTTAGATCAGAATACATTATTTTGAAGTAGATGTTTTTTCCCATTGGCTGGCGTGTCCTTCAGTCTCCCATTTAAGTCACCCTTCACTCAATTCTGTCAAAACTTCGTCTCAGGTAAGGACTGTGGGAAGATGGTATCCAGGGCCCTTTTGGCTTGAGTAGCATCTGAATAAAGTCCGGTCTATCTCAAACTCCTGTATCATCCAACACCACGGGGGTTTGCACTCACTCCTGTACTCCGTGCCTGGCCCCGCTGGGGAACAGCTTTCCGCTGCCCCAAGACAATGACTTAATGATTCATATATTAGTGAGAATTTTGTTCAAAGTATTACCCGTCTGGAATATTTGTACTTTGTCTTATTTCATCTCAATAAGTAGATATATATATACCAGGTACATATTCAATTACAATGAGTTTTTACTTCATCGCCTTGCGGGACAGGCATGCTGGCACATGCCACAGGTGTGGTCACCAGCTCAACCCGAACGTTCCACCCTGCTTCCACGTAACCCTGTTATCCACCAAAGATACTGGACCTTTTTGAAAACTCTTTAAATCATTTGTGTTCACTGTTTGATATTTTTTCTTTTTTTTTCATATTAGTTCCTGTCAATGTAGATGCTCCAAAGACACGGCCAGCATAGTCGCTAGTAGGCTTTTTGGTATTTTCATAATCATATTCTTTGCTTTTTTTAAGTTTTTTTAATAAAGATTTTATTTATTTATTTGAGAGAGAGAGCGCACGCACACAAGCAGGGGCAGCAGCACAGTGGGAGAGAGGCAGGCTTCCCGCTGAGCAGAGAGCCTGACTCAGGGCTCAATCAGTCCAGGAACCTGGCATCATGACCTGAGCCCAAGGCAGACGCTTAACCGACTGAGCCACCCAGCCACCCCATAATTATATTCTTCAGGCTATAAATTCCCTAAGGAAAATTATTTTGGTTCAAGACCCCTTTCCACTCTTAAAAATGAAAGATTTCAAGGTGCTTCTTTCAATATTGGTTTTATCTAGCTATATTTATCATGTTATAAATTAAAACAAATTTTTGAGTATGTATTGATTAATTCATTTAAAACAGCAATTATAAATCCATTATATTATTATATGTTAACTTAAATAACATTTTCATTAAAAATAACTCTATTTTCCCAACAAAACAGAGAAGGCTGGCATTGTATAAATTATAGCAAATCTTTTTAATATCAGGTTTGATTTTTAAAAATACTGCTGGACTCTCATATCTTCTTTTATATTCAATCATCACACATCATGTACCCTTGGAAGGTTCCACTGAATACTAATAAGAGGAAGACAATGGAAAGGGAAAACAAAATATTTGTTACATTATAGTGAGTTTTTACTTCATCTTCTCAGGTCCCCTGGGAGAGTTTCAGGGACCCCACAAACACTACCACATTTTGAGACCATTGCTCTCAGTGATAATTAAACAGAAAGAAGCATCAGTGGCATTTCACTGTGCAGCCATCTACAAGAGCAAAAAATGGCATGGGAATGGTAAAATTTAATGCATAGTGTCATTCGTCCAGTGATGTAACTTAATATTTTTCTGTTCAGGGGCAAAGATATAGAGATAGACTTCCCCCAGCACCTCTAGTCCTGTTGCTACCAAATTCTTAGATTATGCTTGTGCAATCAGAATGGTTCTGATGGGTGGAATATGATTTGGTCTTCTTAACGTCTTTATTATCCCATCTTTTAGGAAGGGAGTTCATGTCTACTGCCAAGAACCCTTCAGGCAGGTAGGGAAAGTCTATAAATTCCATTCAAAGTGAAGTTTTCTGTGTTTAACATAAAATACATAAAATTACAAAGGAGAAAATATATGAAAATACAGGCATCAATATATTTTATATTGAAATATAATAATCTTTTAATAACTCACGAAGTAACAAAATCTAATGAGAGGAAAATAGCTGATATGTCAAAGTCGTGATGTGCATAAACTCTATTTCAAGAGATCTGAAACAGTCGTAAGGTGATTTGAAAATATCTCTGATTTCTATTAGGACAAAGTCAGGTACTACTATTATTTTTGTGGTTTGCTGCCTTCATTCAGAGTAGGTTAGTAAAAATGCAAATGTAGTCTTTTAATTCATCTTTTATAAACTCTCTGAATTCTTTCTATAGAAGCCATTGAGATCTGTGAACTCTAGGGTAAGGAATGTTCTGGAGAGCAGTGGTTCCCAAAACACGATCTTAAGACCAGGAGCATCACAATCACCTGGAGACTTGTTAGAAATGCAAATTCTTGGGTCCTACCTCAGACCTGCTGAATCAGTACTGGGAGTGGGGTCCAGTAATCTGTGTTTTGACAGATACTGATACCCATCAATGTCTTAGAAGGGCATCTACTCAGGAGCAAAGTATAACCTGCATCAAGGAAAGTGGAGGCAAGCCAAGTACATAATCAAGACCTGGAGCAAAATGAAACCTTTATTAAGGTCATGCAAAATTCCTGGCACAGAAAGGTGCATGCAAGACTCATGGAACACTAATAAAATAGAAGAGGACTTGGAGATCATCTCCATCTGTTCCGTTAGTGGTCTCTCGTTTCATGTGAAATGATAATTTCTCTGTGTTAATAAGTATGTTGAAAACTTCTGAGTGTCAGCATGAGGATTTTGGTTGAATTGGAAGGAAGGCAGGAAGGCAGGAAGGAAGGCAGGAAGGCAGGAAGGCAGGAAGGCAGGAAGGAAGGAAGGAAGGAAGGAAGGAAGGAAGGAAGGAAGGAAGGAAGGAAGGAAGTGTTACAATCAACTATCTGTTATGCTTATAGGTAGGGATGGGAGGAAAATATCAACCCTCAAGCAGTATATATCCCAAATACATCCAATATTTTTATCCATAAAGCCCAACACATTATGACAGAGTTATTAATGACTTGCCACAAGTCAACAGTGAATGAGTTTCAAAGCCTGAACGAGGAACTCAGGATATCTGATCTATTGTCTGATGTTCTCATATGTACTACGGCAGTAGCTGCATAGCCTGTACTATGCCATTTTTATATACTCTAATCCAGGCTCTTCTCCAAAAGGCAGAGTTGTTCCTCAGCAAATGTTACTTTGCTATCTCTGGAGCTTCCCAAGTGAAATCTGATGCCCCCTCCACACAGAGGGCAGGGAGAGACAGAAGGAGGCAGGCCACGCCAGATTGGTAGGTGGCAGGTTGAAAACGCAAGGGAATTTCCTTAGGCTGATCTTGAGAGGAGCAAGGTGAGTAGATCTCTGCACGTGCCCACTAATTCTGGAAAGTTTACATAGAGGCCCTAACTGAGCTGAGTCAGGTAGGCCATCCTGATGGTCTCAACCACATGTTTCTATCTCAAGTGTCTTAAAGGACCTTCTAGTGCAGGGAAGGTAAACAGAGCGTAAGTTCTTGAAACGGGGGAAAGGGTAAGGAACTTCCAGTTGCTGGGTCCAGATCACAAGTCTGCTGGTGGGCACATCCACTCAATGACCTCCTCCAGCAGCAAGATTTTATAAACAACTCAAAAAGGTAAACAACTTCTTTAGAGCTGCTTGCAGTATTCTATCCACTGACTTAGGACTGGCAATTTAAATTATTTATATGCTAGTCTAAAGAGTGCAAACCCCAGACAAGAAATGAGCAATTCTCTTCTAGAAAGATAACTTGAGACATTGAATTGAAACAATGTTACTGAATCCAAAGATAATTACACTCCCAAATAAATAAGAAGAAAGAAGGAGATTGTTTTCCTGAACAGAGACATGCAATTCAATGGGACAAGTTACAATGAAAGTGAGCCTGGGTGGAGGGCAGCCTGGCAGGGGATACTAATGAATAATGGAGCACTCTTCGAGGAAGACGGTAGCAAATCCATTACTTAGGAAGCTTAGAATAATGTCTCATGGCAAGATTTTAGTTCACAAAGCTGTAGGTTGGACGAGCCATTTGTAGCTTTCGCGCCTTATAAATTTAATAAACTTTTAAGACCGTGTTGTTTAAACCTTTTTATATGGCATATTGTTCAAACCCCTCTAATAATACCAAGTAACATTTAACATAGATCTTGAAATAGGGAAAGAATTCTCTTACAGGTCATTTACTTTCCATGTATTTTATTTAAATGATATTTTCTTACAGATACATATTATGAGTAGGGAAAATTAAAACTATTCATGAAGTTTTTGCTACAGAATAATACTAAGATTAAATTTAAAAAGGTCTTGGACAAAAATTACGGGGACTTGTCAAAAATATCTCAAACGGTCAAAGAATATTTAAGCTATGCTGCATAAATAAGAACAGAGGGAAAGCTTAGTGAGGAGAGGTCAAGGTTAGTATAGAAAATATGTGCTTTGAAATAAAAGACTGTAAGAATGAAAGTGCCCTTATATTTGTTCATATTGTTCTCATGAGAAAAGCTTTTGAACAGACTTTTGTGTCTTATATAAAGGAAAGAATGGAGAGGTCTCATCCAACCACTGCAGACACTTGTGCAGTCATAACAAATTTTTCAAAAATGGAAAAGTCTAAATTAAATGACTCATGACCTTGAAAAATATCTCATGTTCAAAGTCATTATGTTTTGGGTGGACCACAACTGCCACAAACATTCACCCAGAGTCAATAGATAACTCAATTAGCATATCTGGCAAACTTAATAAAACCCATAAAATAACTTCGAAAAGAAAGGACTTGAGAGGTCATGAAATCACAGGAAATATAATCATACGTTCTGAATTGGGAAGGGTGTTTAGTGATCCTG
The DNA here is from genome assembly GCA_002007465.1 of Ailurus styani. NCBI lineage: Eukaryota > Metazoa > Chordata > Mammalia > Carnivora > Ailuridae > Ailurus > Ailurus styani. Next base: position 2,587,290 of record LNAC01000005.1, on the reverse strand, counting down.
TATTATAACCATTTCTTATCATTTTTCCATTTCTTCTTGTTTTTCTCTTTTTGCCTTACTCTCTATTGACTGAGTGTATTTCTAAACTCTACCATTATACGTGCCTACTTTCTCAAGCAGATAATTCTGAAAGTAAATTTTACTCTAAAGGGCACCTGGGTGGCTTATCTGTCTTCCGCTCTGGTCATGATGCCAGGGTCCTGATCTTGAGCCCATGCATCGGGCTCTCTGCTCAGTGGGGAGTCTGCTTCTCCCTCTCCCTCCACACTTCTCCACCCCCACCCCCACCCCCGCTCAAGCTCTGTCTCTCTTTCTGTCTCTCTGTCAAATAAATAAATAAAATCTTTTTTAAAAAATCTACTTTTATTAATGACTCAAAGTTATCAACCTAAAAAGAGTGTATTGATTTTTCATTGTTGTGTAATAAATTACCACAAACTTAGTCACTTGAAAAATACCTATTTATATGCTCACAGTTTCCATGGGTCAGGAGTCTGTCACATTTTAGCTAGTCTTTTGTGTGACCTTGGTTTCAGAAGGCTGAATTCAAAGTGTTGGCTGGCAGTATTCTCATCTGGAAGTTGATAAAGGATATTCTTCCAAACTCCAACAGGCTGTTGTCAGAATTCACTTCCTTGTGGTTATAGGACTGATGTCCCTAATGTCTTGCTGGCTGTCATCACATACTTCTTTCTTCTCTAGAGACTACCCTAGATCCTTGCCTTGTGGTCCCCTCTATTTCAGGAATTGAGAACCATTGTCGTCTCAAATCTCTTTCATGCTTCAGTTCTTTCTAACTTCTCCCTCCAAGACCAATTCATGAGATTAGGTCAGGCCCACTTGAATAATCTTATTTTAAAGTCAACTGTGTCATGTAGCATAGCCTCTTCCTGAGAGTTAAATCCATTATATTTACTATGTTCACAGTCAGAGAGTTTATGACAGGAGAGTAGAAAATCTTGGGGGTCATCTTAGAATTCTGCCTAGCACAGTTTTATGGAATGATGAGAACACAGCCTTCGAAATCAGATAGGAAGGGGTTTAAAAACCTTACTTCACGAACTGTAATGTAATAGGTGCTTAATAAATACTTGTTGATTGAATTACGATTGAGTGAAAAAATGAACAAATAAACAAGGAAATGTATAAATAAATACCTAAGTTTCAAAACCTATTTCATCATCTGGGGAAGACCAATAATGGCATTTAATTGAAAAACACTTATAAAAATGAAAGGAGATTATACATAAAAAGTTCTTGGTTGGTGCCTGAATGGCTCAGTTGCTCAAGCGACTGACTCTTGATTTTGGCTCAGGTCATGATCAGGCTCCACACTCAGTGGAGAGTCTGCTTGGGATCCTCTCTCTCTCTCTCCATCTTCCTCTGCCCCTCCTTCTTGCATATTTTTTCTCTCTCTCATAAATAAAATCTTTTAAAAAAAGTTCTTGGCACCTAATTGGCACTCAGTAAATCAGTATCTATTATTAATCTTCCTACAGTGTCATAATATCTGGACTTATCATTTCTGTAATGACTTCTAATTTCCCATTTGCTGTGGCAGTTGGCTGTCAATACCAAGAGGAACTCCAAACTTTGAAGTTTTGCTGATCTTCTCATCATTTTTTCTTCTTTTGCTTTGTTTATAGAGCCTGTGGCTCAACTCTTTTTTTTTTTTTAAAGTTTCATAGCACGGATAGCCAATCATATTGTGTTCTTCCTTATGCTTGGTAAATTAATTACATCAGATAATAGGGAGTCACACCAACAAAAATATATGTTCCATACATCTTTTTCATGCTATGTGTCACAAGTAGGCTCTGGATCTCTTCCATGTATCAGGATCCAGGCTGATGGAAGAGCTTTCACTGGGACACTGCTGATCTCAGAGCAGAGAGAGAAGACACATGATGGAACTACTCAGTGGCTCTTAAAGCCTCTGCTCAATCATGGCACTCCTTTTCTTGGGTGCTCTAAAGCATCCCATCAAAGTTACTCAATGGGATGGAAACGTAGCATTCTCCCACAAAAAGGAGCAGCAAAAATTTTAGTGTATTCAATCACAATTCAGTGCTCATTTTTGTATATTTGACTATTTCCAGTTGTGCTGCTCATTTTTGCTTTATATTCAGGGGCTATTCTGTCGTCGCAACACTTTCGGTTTGCATGTTTGTGATGCTTTGTGGAAGAAGGAATATTCAGCTTATTTTAGAATTTATCTCGGGAGATATATTATTTTAGCAAAATCATAACTAAACATAATATTCTGAAAACTATCACCTGATTATTTTTAAATACTAATCTTAATTTAGAGATTTATTTTTAGTGTATATGAGCCACTTTTTGTTGTTGTTGTTGTTAGCCAGTTTCTTTTCCTGACCAACCATAGGAACACTCCATTCAAAACCTTTCAAAAATTAGAAGGCAATTCTTCAGAAATCACATCCATCAATACCATTTATCAGAAAGTTAAGTAAATCAAAAGTACGTTTATTTCATGGTACTATCAATCATTTTTACTTTCAATTTCTATTCTCAGACAATTTCAACAAAATTACACACATCAATTCCAATGATCCATAATAAATTGAATTGTTATTTCTATTGCATTGGTTGAAGAAACAGGCGGTACCATATAACATAAAGACCTGGATAAATGCAGAAATTTCTATGTACTTCATTTTTTCATATCAAAAGGAAATTGGGTTCTTCTGACTATTAGACTAGAAGTTAGCTCCAAAATTATGTAATATATTAACAATATATTGACCTAGATCAAATTATGCCCTCGAACCTAAGACAACTTTATTTTTTAAACCATGCAAAACACTTCTTAGACAACATAAAGGGATTTTCTCTGTAGTCCTAAATGACTCCTTAATTTTATCTGAGACACAGAGGCCCTCTAGTGGCAGGTTCTAGGCACTTGCACTGACTATTTCTAAAGACTATTTGAGCTTACAAGATACAGACAGGGCGACTCAGGTGGACCAAGCCTTGGGCCGCTTATAATTTTTGAGGCCCTCAGTGTCTGTAAAAATGACCAAAAAGAAGTCTAAAAATAATAAAATCTTTTACAGTGCATTTTAAATTCCTTATCACGCACACAAAAATAACATAGGATAGAGTTTTGCTCTTTAAAATGAGAAGAGGTCAAAAATATTAATTCACTTTAAGCTAGGTGTGCAGTCTATTAATGGGACCAGATTTAAAGGGATACAAGAATCCACTTCCAGGGAAATCTGTCCATCTTTGTGATTGTGGCACAGCTATTTTCATTAAGACAGACTTTTAAGGGCGCCTGGGTGGCTCAGTGGGTTAAAGCCTCTGCTTTCGGCTCAGGTCATGATCTCAGGGTCCTGTGATCAAGGCCCGCATCGGGCTCCCTGCTCAGCAGGGAGCCTGCTTCCCCCTCTCTCTCTCTGCCTGCCTCTCTGCCTACTTGTGATCTCTCTCCCTCTGTGAAATAAATAAATAAAATCTTAAAAAAAAAAAGGCAGACTTTTAAAACTCTGTGTTTAAATTCCTGTTACTACGAGGCCTGCGTCAAGTGCTGCTCCTTCCCAAGTATCCCAATCCCGTCTCAGCTCCCGACCCCACCCTGGTTCTTCTTGTGAACAGATAAATTGTCTCAAAATACAGCCATAAACTGAAAGAAAAAGTCTTGTATATTCAGCACAGAACAAAGCCTTCCCTGTTCCCTTCTCTTTTCCTCCTATGCTACTCTATGTTCTGTGCTGACCATGAGAAATAAAAATAAAATTGAGAGCGCTTAGGACAGGAAGTAAATAACTGGCAATGTCCTTAAACTTCCATGTGCATAAACATCCTTGAGGGATTCACTAAGAATACAGATTCCTCAGTTCTGTAGTCAATGACGCGGATTGAGGGGGCTGAGTTCCGTGAAACTGGGTTTTAAAACCCCTTCCAAGTTTTCCTGGGGCCATTTGGCGAGAAAAATGATTCTTAGCCCTGGCTGCAGAATCAACCGGACGGCTTTGAAATTCTGATTCCAGGAACCCACCCCAGACTACTTAGTCAGAATTTCTCAGGAAGGGGCCAGATACCCCCTGCTGATTCTAAGGTGCAGCCAATTTGAAAACTACAGGGGGCCAGCGCACGGAAGCATAGATGTCAGAGCCTGATCAGCCAGAGCCACACCTGAAGTTCAACAAAGTCAGCTTTAACTGACTCACTGCAGTGAGGGAGGTTGCATGCCCAAGGAACAGTGGTGTCTCAGTAAACAAAAACAAAGATAAAGTTATTTTCAGACATAGACACAGGGCGGGGTTGAGTACTTTCAAGGGCTCACGGCAAAGCAGAGCTTGTGTAAAGGGACTCACATTGGGCCCACACTGCGAATGGACGTAGGGCTCCGCTTCCTTGAAAACAGTAACGTTGAGATAGACGTGCAGTGTTGTAAGGAGAAACCTTCTCTCTGAAACTCGGCCCCTGGATTGTCAGTGACGCCTGCGTTTCTGTGTCAAAGGGCCTTAGATCCTCCAGGCAAGAGAGGAATATTTCTTTCTTACTGATGTGATTTCAAACAGCAAAGTTCATAGTAGTCTGTGATTTTGAAAAACAATGTTTGTCAGTGAATAAAAAAGCAACAGTTACTCAAAGAAAAGGACACTCTAGAGCTGCAGCGTGTTCTTGGGAGAAATGTTGAATCCTGTTAATTTTGTAGCTGGCTTCATCTCTGTCTGCTAATCTAGCCTGATAAATGGCAGGGCAGATGTTCACAGTCCAGGCTCACTTTTATCTTTTTAGACAAGACATCAGCCCCACAGGGTTGCTTTCAGAAGGAAACGGAACAGGGAAAGAGGGTCATAGCAAGTCAACACGTAAATGTCACTCACGTATTAATCCAACAAGATTTAATGAGTGCCTACGATGTGCTGGGACCGCTGCAGGGTATCAGAAATTCAACCAGGAACAAGACTCGGTCCCTGCCCTCGATATACTTACAAACTGATTGGAGAAAAACACAGATAAATAGGCAATTACAACAGAGTATGGAAGAGCCGTGACTAGACTTCAGAATAGCCATGAGCAAGTAATCTAGTCTTAGGATATTTAGGGAACTGGAAAAATGTAACTTGAGGTTGTGGAAGACAGAGGACTATGGGGGTGGGATCAGGAGGTGGAACCAGGGGCAGAAAGTGGTAGTAGGGGGATAAAAGACTTTGAAAACAGATTTATTTGGCCTCTAATCCAAGCTCTACCACTGACTGCATATCACTGTAAGTCTGAGTTGCAGGTTCTCATCTGGAAAGTAAGGATAATAAAACAGAGAAACACACATGGAGGGCCCGACAGAGTTCTACGTAGTAGGATTACATCAATGAACAAGGGACAAGCTCTCTGACTCTTAGAGAGCATGCACTAAGCTGGTAGTTTACCAAAAGTAAATAATAACCATACTTGAAAGGTAAATTATTTAGTATGTTAGGTCATAAGTGCAGAGTGAAGGAATTAGGTCACACCAGTAGCGAAGACCTGGGAGAAAGGGCAAGTTGAGAATCAAATGCTGTGATGCCTGTCAGAATGTCTGGACATCTCCCAGAGGCACTCTCAGGACACTGGTTCCAGCAGGCATGTTTGCTCAGCTAAAGGGGATATGAGCGCCTGCATGTCAACCACTACTTTGACTTCACTCAGCATTTCCCTTTTCTTCTGAACTATCACTATTGTACCTTTCGGGGGCTGACTTTGTACCTTCGACAAACTTCTCATTTTATAGCACAACTCTGGATTATAACTCAGAGGCGATTCCTCACTGAGACTATTTCTGGGCAAGTCATCAGACAGCTGTTGACATTCTCATAAACGCTGATACTGGTTGGGGAATTTGAAGGTGGGCCTTCTTTTGCTTATAAGGCTCTAAATTTCCTTGGGCTTTTTCTGCCCCCTTTCTTCTATGCCCTATTTCAAGCCAAAAGTTGATTGAAGCAGTAGTTCTCAACACTCAGACCCTTAAGGCCCTCGGCACCCTATTCTTTAGTCCAGTGAGAGCATTTCCATACTCTCCCAACACCCACCCCCCACCCTGGAAATGTGTGGAAGGAATTTTGCTTCTCATATTTACTGAGGTGAGGGGGTGCTCTGTGAATTTGGTGGGCAGGGTTCAGGGATGCTAAATGGTCTTCAGTGCATGATCCGGTTCAGGTTACTTTAAAAAATATATTTCATTCAAAATGTCAGTATCAGCCTCCACCACCCCGATGAATACTGGGTAGGAAAATAGAACTTTCCCCCCAAAATTTAGTTATTTTGAAAATTGGATTAAGAAGCCTTCAAAGTCTATCTAAATTACCTGTTATGATGTTTCTATCTTACTCTAAAATACTTCAGAATATACAATGTAATACGGTGTGTGTGTTCATTTAAGCTACATTTTTTAGGAATAATTGCTGTAATCATGAAGTTATGCTACAGATATAGTATCTATCTGATGAAGATAACTATGGTTTAACATTATAAGTTTTGTTAATTAGAATAATAAAGGTCAGAAGCTTTTATTTGGAATATTTAGTGCTTAATAATTAGCAACAGGATGGTTGTAATGGGTTTTTATTAGTGAAACTGATGTTATTCAAGATATGTAGATAGGTCTGAATGATAGAAATATTCATACCCCTCTGTGATATAAAATTATTTTTATTAAATTATTATTAATTGCTAGATAAATATCCTGTTTTGCAGCCACTACTTTGAAGGGTTCTTGATGTGCCTGAGTAACCAAGTTGTGGCAAAGTAGCTCTGATCATTGGTGACTACTCATATCTGCCGCAAATAACCCAATATTTATGCATCACCAGTTTTGTGTTTGGTCAGTTTGCAATACTTTCATAAGCTGTCAGTCTCTTAAACAAGTCTAAGAGGACATTTAACTAATCGAATTGGGACAAGTATCAGTGATGTCAGCATCACGCTTCCCTCTCACGTTCTGCTCCTTTCCCCATTCTCATCCTTAACATTCAAAACTATTCGTATCACTGATGTGAATGAGAAATGTCGTTTGGCAAAATATGAAGTAGGATAATGGAGAAACAGATATGTTCACTCCCTTTCCTTCTTCCCCTTAATGTGGTGGCGACATGCTATGGCAGGAGCCAAGCCAACACTCGACATTTGGATCCTGGCTATGTCACTCACTTATGAGCTTTAGGCAAGGCACTCAATCTCGAAACTCCAGTTTCCTCTCATAAACTGGAGGCTATGTGCCTAATCTTGAAACTCCAGCTTCCTCTCATAAACTGGAGGCTATGTGCCTACCCCACAGGGCAGTGGAAGTATTAAATAAGTCAGTGCTTGTGAAGGGCTAAGCATGAAGAGTCTGGTTCATTAAAGCAGATAAACTAGGTGTTGATCTCATTCACTTACTCTTTCTTTACACAGAAAACATACCCCTGGGGAACTGTCTCTTACTCATTTCTGTGCTTGTAGGGTTGAACAGATTGCCAGAACCAGAGTTTGTGTTCAATACGTATCTATTGAATAAATGAATTTAACAATTCTTACATGGGGATTTGGCTTTATTTTGACACTATAAGCTGACAAGCTAGAATCCGTCCACATGTCTGATGTATTATTTCTCCTTCTGACCCTTTTCGAAATGGCGATGTCAATAGAACATATTCTATCGATTAATAGAGAAATTACTGTAAAAAATTTAAGCCATATTTTTTTTCAATAGAGCAACTGAAGACAATTCAGGCTTATCTTGTATGTAGAATTTCATGTTATGTGCCTCAAGTTAATTCCTTTTTGTGAATTCTTAAAAATCCTGTTTTCATAAGAATCTTCATAACCTGATGATTAGAATATAAAATGGCAATTTGGTGGGCGCCTGGGTGGCTCAGTGGGTTAAAGCCTCTGCCTTCGGCTCAGGTCATGATCTCAGGATCCTGGGATCGAGGCCCGCATCGGGCTCTCTGCTCCGCAGGGAGCCTGCTTCCTCCTCTCTCTGCGTGCCTCTCTGCCTACTTGTAATCTCTCTCTCTGTCAAATAAATAAAATCTTTAAAAAAAAAATGGCAATTTGGTGATATATATCAAGAACCTTTAAAATGCTTTCAGCAAGTAATCCCAGTTCAAAAAATTTATCCTGATGAAATACTTGTGTAGAAAAATGTCCACTGCAGTATTATTTGTATGGAAAGAAAGAAGTCACTTGAGTCACCACAAAAGGGGAAAGTTTAAATTAATTATGGTAAACAATCATTGAACTCTTGGGTTTCTACCTGGAAGAAATAAATATATATGTTCACTAAAGGCGTGCACAGAGTGTTCATAAAAAGCTGTTAGTGATAGCTCCAAATTGGAATCTACTAAAATGTTCATCTGTAAGTAGACCAGATATGTAATTTGCAGTATGTTCATATAATGAACTAGTATGCATTAAGGAACTACTAAGGAGAAGGAACAACGTATTGCCACATGAACAACATGGATGGATTTTAATAACACAAAGCTGACTATAAGAAAGCCAGACATCAAAGAATATACACTACATCATTCTATTTTTAAAATTTTCAAAAATTGCTAATACTAAAATGGCATGACTATGAAATGGGATATTCTGCAGCTATTAAAACATTTAAATATATTAGAAAATGTTCATAATTTAATAAAGGATAGTAGTATTTAAAGCTGTATACATAATATATGACCCCCATTCTGAAAAAAGTCATATATATAAAAAAGATATATATATATATATGTATTGCTATGGGAAGTATCAAAGTCTTGATACAAAACACAGGATAATACTCATAAAAATTAAAGGAGGCTTTATCTTAAAGGATGAGCAGGGAATGGGAAGCCACAAGGGATAGGGCAGCAATAAAGCTGTTGCTTCCCCTAGTCCTGAAGAGACAAGAGGAAGAGCAGATCCCAAAATCCAGGAGATAGTTGCCCAGAGAGGAGAGATGGCCTTTGGGTAAAGGATACAGGCTGGTCCCAGTGAATCTGAAGGGAGGAAGACAGGAATATTCTAACTCACTCTCCTCTCTTCTCCCAGTCTCGTGCTGGGGCTTCCATTACCTAAACCCAACAAGAAGCCAGAGGAACCGCTGATGTGGTCCACACAGGGTCAGCTGACAGAGAGTGGGGGTGGGTGTGGCTCACTGACCCCACGAGGCCCGGGATCCCTATCAGACTGATTCCTTTGATAACCTAGGTGAGAGTCGGTGCCCAAGAGATACCCCATTTTTTCCTATATATACCCTTATATTATTTTACTTTGCAATAATATATGCCTGCTTTTTTTAATTCTGGAAAGATGTGTGTGTGTGTGTGTGTGTGTGTGTGTGTGTGTGTGTGAAGGGATGAGTGCCTGTGAGGGTATATACGTGAAGTATGTGAGTGGATTCATGTGTGAGAAGAACGGGCATTTATGAGAGTGTACAGGTAATACGCGTATTTTATTTATGTGTGTGCATGTCTGTGGAGTATGTATGTGAGTGAGCATATGTGGGAGGGGTTGATTGTGAATAAGTATGTGTGAGAAGTAGGGGTGGGCTGTGTGCTAAGATGTGTGTTTGTGACAATGTATGCATGCACATGAAGATGTACAGATAGACATGAGACTGTGTACGTGTAAGGGGTAGTTAGATGTGTTCAAGGGTGTTTGTGAAAGGTGTGTGGGAGGGTGTGTGTATGTATGGGTGGTAATGCCTGGGTGTGGGGGAGATGAAGACATGGGAGGGGGTGTGAGAAGACATGGGTGCGTGAGGAGATGGATGTGTGTGGTGGTATGTGTAAGGTGATGTATAGATTGTGTGTGCACATGAGCACATAGGTGAATATATTTATATACATCTATACACATAGCAATAGGAACATTTCCTTCTAGGAACAAAAGAAAAACTGGAAGGAAATACTCCAAAGTGTTCATAATACTAATCTCTAGTGTTGGAACAAGGATCCTGGCTACATCACTCACTTATGACCTTAGGCAAGGCACTCAATCTTTGGAATCTCCTTTCCTCTCTTCTAAGTTGGGACAGCGTACCTCCTTCACAGAAAAGTTGGGAGAATTAAATAAGTCAATGCTTGTAAAGGGCTAACCCTAAAGTCCTGGCTCATTATACTCAATAAACAACTCTACTTTTCTGCTACTTTGTATGCAGGAAAAACAATGAATATTTCAGTCTGTTTTCTTCATTCCAAGAGCACATGAAAAATATTGTACCTTTCTGGAAACATGTAAAACTAATACACATCTTGATGAACAAAATGTGTCTTAATAGGAATGTATTTGAATATTGGAATCCTCTTTTTTTCAATATGTAGCCAAAGAGGTATCTAAGTCCTTGGTTAATTTGTAGAAGGAAATCTTGTCTCTAAAATTCAGAGCTGTGTTTAATTTTTCATGTGATTCCATTAATTTTCTGGCATTCAATAATCAAAATTAATCACCACTGATGCTGACAAGTCAAGGCCATGAGGATCTCACCTTAATGAAATGGTAATATTAATGTAATACCCCATTCATATCACATTATTTTAGCTAAAGCTAAGGTCTCAAAGCTTCCACACTAGACATTGATAGGGATTATCAATGTTGGAGGGGCTTTGGTAATTATTTTTTTTCCTTTAGTTTTGTGTTTTTTACAGTTTAATGATGAACATATAGGGCTTATATAATAAGGTTTCTATGAAAACTGATTTAAGAGTAAGTTGTTTCCCTACATTAAAAAAGCCCTAAATTCTTTTCACTAGTACTTCACTTTCTCTGCACTGCCTCATTTCACTAATAATAAAATATGAGATTTTCCCTACTCCAAGATCCTTTTTTTAAAAAAAAAATAAAAGTTTGTGGCAGCAAATGGTCAATGTTATTCTATTTTTAATTTATTTCCAGCTTGTCTGTTTCCTTACTGACTTACTCTCACCAGCATCAGGTCTCTGCCAATTTATTTTGTATCGTTAACTGCAGTCTCCCCAGTATATGCATAATGTGAATTAGTTGCTTAGAGTCCTGCATGACCAGTTTACTTTTATGTAGATAACAATAAAAAAAGGGATTCTGTATATCATATCTTTCCTTCCCACCTAGAAAACAACCTCTGCTATTAAAATGTAAACACAGCAAACTCTATTACAAATGCTATTAAACGTGGCTAGACTCAAGACGATAATTCTTACAGAACACACATCTCTGAACCACGAAGGAGCCCTCAACCCCAAGAATGCTTTTTATGATTGGATTCGTGCTTTTCCACCTGTCTCAAATAGCACATCTATCACAGACTCAGTTCAAACAACTTGACTTGGAAACTTGCTCATAAGATACGGACAGAAACCTCCTTAAAACCAGCTCTGACCCTTCTCTAGGGCAGAAGAAAGAACAAGCTGGCGTTACTCCATGGTATCAAACCACTGCTGGGGCTCCGTGAACACCTTCTGTTCCCACTTGAATTTGAGCTCTTCGGAAAGATCCCTTCTGCCAATCATGCAGAGGTGACGAGCCAGAAGGCAAACTTTATCTGTGGATTTGGGGAGTGATTTTTTCCAGAAGCAAAGAAGTTCATGGATCTGCTCTGTGGGATCACCAGGGTGCTTCAGTCGGACGAGCTCAAGGGTGCTCCGGCGGAGAGGGAGGGCTGAGGACAGACGCATGGCGTTTTCTTGGGAGAGCTCCTCGGCCAGCCAGTGTAGCAGGTTATCCCACAGGGCTCCTGCCAGCACACGCCGAACACAAGGCATTAGGACTCTTTCCCCGGGGGCTGTGCTGATCTCACCCTCCACACCCGCTCCTGGAAAATCTGAGAGCTCTCTGGTTTGGCCTCTGAAGAGTGGAAAGATCTGGAACCACCCCCAGTGGACAAGTGAAAGGCTTTGAATCCCTGCCATTTCTGGGGTCTTCTCCCTGAGGGAAAGACTGATAAACAAGGATGAGAAATGCCTCTCATATTTCTAACTCCCCTGAGATCCAGAAGGGCTTGTGAAAATGAGTTTTACACCCTGCCCCGGATAGTCCAATTAACTAAAACTAGGGTAGGGGCCAAACTGGGGGTTTTTAAAAAACTCTGAGGTGATGCTGACACTGGGGTCCCCAACCATACTTTGAGTAGCACTATGTTAAAGGATATTCCTGGGTTCAAAAATATTTTTCTTAATTACTACTAATCTGATGCATAAATTGTACCAGCAGCTGCACAGTCCTCTCACCACCAGCTCCCAAAACACGCACACACAAACTCACCAAGATTCAACCCGATGAGCAGTTCTGTGGAAAGTCCTTCACACCAAAACATTTCCCCTGGTCTCTGGACCATTTACAGCCACAAATACCTCCTTTGAATATATGCTGTATCTCAGCATAATCACCCCCCCCCTTATCCTGTGACTCGTGCCTACCACCTAAACTCATGATTCCATTTTCCTCTTGTTTGGTTGTTATTATTTTTTTTTCATTGTGTAACTCTGAGCCATCACTTCCAGTAAGTCCCTGAGCCCTCCATCCCCTTGCTTCTGTGCGCCAGCCTACACCACTCTCCGGCTATCTCTTGCCTAGTCTCACAAGGGGCAAGAATTCTGCATCTGAGGCACCTGGGTGGCTCAGTGGGTTAAGCCTCTGCCTTCGGCTCAGGTCATGATCTCAGGACCCTGGGATGGAGGCCGCATCGGGCTCCCTGCTCAGTGGGGAGCCTGCTTCCTCCTCTCTCTCTGTCTGCCTCTCTGCCTACTTGTACTTGTGATCTCTCTCTCTCTCTCTCTCCCTCTCTCTAATATAAATAAAATATTTAAAAATAAAAAAAAAGAATTCTGCATCTGCCACCTTTGACTCCACAATTCCTTCCACCTACCCACTCACAGAAATTGTACATAAATTTACACTACGAATCATTGCCATTTTTCTAGGAAAGCTACTGGGGAAATGGAGTCAACACATGCTCACTCTTCCCTACTTCGAATCAACATTCTGCTTCCCTCGTGCGCTGTGGCCTCATGCTGGACGATCAGGTCTTCCTCTCCCCATCCACATCATCTGTCTCCTGCCATTGGCTGACAGCAGCATCAGTAACCCTTCTGATAATCAGTCACACGTCTGACCGCATGGTTCCTTAATCTTGTTGACCTCAATGACCTGTACTGTGATTCCACATAAGAAACTGCCTTTCATGACCAATCTTCATGTTTCATCCCCTTCCAAGGCATCAAGTTCTCAATATTACTGCTGACCACTACTTCCTAAACTTCCACAGCTGTGCTCTGTTCCTCCTACTTAATATGCTTCTTGCCCCGTCTCTGACACAGCGAGTCCTTAGATCCTCGTCATTCATCTCTGCTGAGTCTCACATGCGTCTGAAATATTAGAAGCTCGTGCGACTCCTCATGATCAGCTGTGTACGCTAACGACTGCCTTGCAGACATCTTGGAATCTGTTGTCCATTTTAGCTTTCATTGTTATCAATTTATCAATTGCCAATTCTGATTTATTCCCCCTGCACTCAACTACTGAGATGTCCAGGGTTATGAGACTAAGCTAAATGTCATCAACTCACCCTGGGCCCTGTACACCAGTCAAGCCTTTATAGCAGCTGACAAACCTGTTAAAAAATCTTTTTCCTAGATACAATTTAAAATTTTCTCAGCAATGACCCGAAACTTTTCTAGCATCCTTAAGCCCCAGTCTCACTCAACTTCACTCAGCCAATGTCTTTTTCTCCTAATTCACCCAAAGCCATTTGACCCGAGCTCTCATAAACCTCACTTTCATTTAAAAATCACTGTCTTACAAAATCTCACTCCTCCATGTTTACCAGTGTTCTTCATCAAGTAATTTCCCGTCACACCTCTTCCTTCAATCTCCTCCTTACCACACAGTTCTTCCCACACTTCAAACCTACCCTCTCCTTCCTTCTGCTACTGTTTCAAGGTATGAGGCTTTCTCCCCCTTCCCTTTAACCAAAAAAATATTTTTAGACCTAATGTGAATTCAATGCCACAACTTCATCATCTCAGCTCACTCCTCAACCCCTTCTTTAGTGGTTATATGCTGTCTGTTATAACTCTGTGGAATCCTCTTTCTGATCTTCCTAGCATCCTCCTAATTATGACTCAGAGCTAATGACTCTCAGTCTGCACGTTCTCTGATTTCCAGAAAGCATTTCACTCCTTCCCCTGGGTTCTATGGCCTGCACTGGGTCTCCTCCCCCTTCTCTTTCCCCTTTGTTGACTCTCTTCCTCCTGATTCTGTGAATTACTACTTCCTTTCTCAGGCCTCCTCTTTCTCTGGCCTCTCCCCTCAATGAATTCATTCAGGTCATGATCTCAGGGTCCTGGGATTGAGCCTTATGTTGGACTCCCTGCTTAGTGGGGATTCTGCTTCTCCCTTTCCTTCTACCCTTCCCCTCCCCAATTGTGCTTGCCCTCTTTTTCTCCCATAAATAAAATCTTAAAAAAAAAAAAAGAAAGAAAGAAATATCCCAGCTCACCTATATCTTTATCTTTGGCTTTGTCTCCCTAAGTCTTGGTAGAGCATTTGCAATCTTCATCTCCTAATTATCTATACCAGTATATATGAGAGCCAATCCAAGCTACAGGTTTCTAAAGTCAAAATCAACTTTGGCCTTTTTTTCTGTCTAGTTCTTTCTTCCTTCACTCTAGGCACTTCTTAGTGAATGTGACCACTCAGCTGAGTAAGCTGAAACACGTAACATCATTCAAATTTCTTGATGCTTCTTTCTTATCCCCCACACCCACATCCTAACTCTAAACATACCTCAGATATTTCCCTTCCTTGCCAGCCTTACTGACTCTCTCAGTCATGCCCTGCCTCTCTTTTCTGGAGTATTGCAGGAACCAGGAGTCTAACCCCTATCCCTACTATCAGTTGTGACCCACTTTAGTCCTCCATACAATTAACAGTTTTCAAAGTCTCATCTGATTTTACCTGTTCCTTGTTAATAAGTTTCATATAGGCTCCTCCTATTGTCTGAACATCCTAACTTGGCATTTAAAACTTCTCGTAGCTTTATCCTGTTCTGACCTTGTCTACCACCATCCTTCCTGCAGAAGCTTGGTTTTGAGAAACCTCACACTGTCACAACCTAGGACTTCCTCTCACACAGGAAAGATCATTGTACTCTTGTGCTCTCTGCTGGTTGCTGACAATGGCAAAGAGAATGCTTTTCTTTGGACATCAAATTCTTCAAAAGGTAACAACACTACTAAACTTGTCAGGTTTTCATATACTACTGCTGGTTTTTGTTTTTGGTTTTGGTTTTTGTTGTTGTTGTTGCTTAAGTTTTTTTTGTTTTTGTTTTTGTTTATTTGAGAGAAAAACAGAGTGAGCAGAAGCAGGGGCAAGGGTGAAGGGAGATGGAGAAGCAGACCGCCCCCCCCACACCAATCAGGGAGCCTGATTCTGGCTCTATCCTAGGACCCCGACATTATGATCTCAGCTGAACTCAGACACTGAACCAACTGAACCACCCAGGTGTCCCACTACTGCTGTGGGGTTTTTTTTGTTTTTTTTGTTTGTTTGTTTTTTTAGATTTGCTTTGCTGGGTTTTCTTGGTTTTGGCTTTGGTATGTTTAATTTAGTTTTTCTATATCACCTGCTTTTTTCTTTGAAAATGGTTTTTATTGCCTCTGAGATGGTGTATAACACCAAGGTTTATGGCCATCCTCACATTTAATGTAATTCAGTAAAGCCTGCACATTTTCTATACAATCCATAAAGGTAACCCCTGAATGAAATGCTACGCCTTCTGTGGTGGGCCTGACACAGTAGTCAAAGCAAACTCATTGATATTGTTAGAAGACCAAGATCAAATAATAAATTATTTGAAGACCAATAAATTATTTAGTGACCATTAACATTATAAAATGATTGTTTCAAAGGCTAAAGTAGAATAAAAATGTCAAATTCTACCCTAAAGTCTACATCATTGATATATAATTGAATTATGTATAACCATAAACAACTATTAAATTTTTGTTTTTCGTGATTTCATACCAACATACCTCTATTTAAAATCTATTGGCCTCAGGGCGCCTGGGTGACTCAGTGGGTTAAAGCCTCTGCTTTTGGCTCAGGTCATGATCTCAGTATCCTGGGATCGAGGCCCGCATCAGGCTCTCTGCTCGGCAGGGAGCCTGCTTCCTCCTCTCCCTGTCTCTCTGCCTGCCTCTCTGCCTACTTGTAATCTCTCTCTGTGTGTCAAACAAATAAATAAAATCTTTAAAAATAATAATAAAAATAAATAAAATCTATTGGCCTCAAATGTAGAGTTGAAGTGACCACACTTGGATCCACGATTTAATTTTCAACATTTCAGAGCAAACTGTAGTGTTTATTTACCAAACCAAGCAATTACTAGTTATCTTAGTAAAATAATCCTTAGCAGGCTTCATATTCCTTATAGATCTTAGCAATATTAATTACACCCATATTTGAGAATGTTTTGATTTATATGTGCATGACTTCCAAAGGAAAACTCATTTATTAGGCTGGTGAACGTAACGATTATTTAACTGCAAAGTCACTTTCTCTATCTTTTTTTATACAATTCACACTCATACAAAATATAAGAGGAAAAATAATGCCTCTGTAAGGAGGACTGAGTAAATATTTCTTACCTACAGGATCGGTAGGAATTCTTTTGGTACTCTGTGGACGGTTGATCAATTTTTTACACTATTGGAGGGAAAGGACACAGAATAAGCAGAAGAATTCATTAATTTGTGAACAAGCTACAAGTAAAAATCCACCTGAGCCTCACCCCTGCTTGAAAGAAGTACTGAACTGCACACCTTGCAAAAGCATATTGTGTATTTGTACATGCACGCTCGGCAATTGCTTTCCTAAGATAAGGCAAAATACATTGACCCAAATCTTTCAGCAAATTTGAATTTAAGACTACACATTTAAATATTAGTATAGAAATCATGTTAACTCTGAATAAATATTTTACAGCTAAAATTTGAAACTGTTAAAACCAACGAACATAGATAGAGCAAGCTACCTGTGTACAACAAAGGCAATATTTTAGAAAAGCCGTGATGGGAAGGCACCTTGCCCCAGCACTCAGCACGAGGCCTGGATTCTCTAACAATAACTTTTTGGGAATGAATGAGTCAATCAGTGTGCATACATGATGCCAAAAATAACCACGTTTTTGAGCAGATATTATTCTAAAACCAATATTTTATCAAGAATACTCAGATATATAATCATTACTTTTCTCCACTGNGCCTGCCTCTCTGCCTACTTGTAATCTCTCTCTCTGTGTCAAATAAATAAATAAAATCTTTAAAAAAAAAAAAAAAGAATACTCAGATATATAATCATTACTTTTCTCCATTGTCTGCAGAACAGTTTGTTCTCAGTGAATATGGGATCATGGAGACAACACAGGAGATAAAGGAGCAACATCTGGGTTTGGAAAACTGTTTGCTCTGGATAATTTATTTACCCCTCTGGTCTCAGCTCTGAAATGTGATTTATTAAAAGGAAAAATCTCAAAAACCTGCATACAAATGTTCATAGCAGCTTTGTTCATAACAGCCTCAAACTGGAAACAATTCAAATTTCCTGCAGTAGTGAGTTGTTAAACAAACTATGGGACATCCACACTATGGGGTGCTAGTCAGTAATAAAAGGGACCGATCACTGATACAAGCAACAATTTGCATGGGCCTCTCCCTAATGGTGGAGTGAAAAACTCCAGTCTTAAAAGGTCACATACTCTATGATTCCATCTATATCCCATCTTGAAATTATGGAATTATAGAGGTGGAGAATAGATAAGAAATTGCCAAGAGTTATGGATGGTGGGAGATGACCATAAAAGAGTAGCACAAAGAAGATCTTTGTGGTGATAAAAACTTTCTGGATCTTGAATGCAAGGGTTACACAATCTGCACATGTGATAAAATGCCTTAGAACTACATACACACATTGTATCAATGTCAACTTCTTAGTTTCCATATTGTGGTGTAGTTATGTAAAATGTAACCACTAAGGAGAATGTGGTAAGAGATACCCCAGATCTCTCTGAACTCTATTTTCCAATTTCCTATGAAGCCATAATTATGTCAATAAAAACCCTTTTTTTTTTCATAGAACAAGTTTAAATACCTTCTAATTTTGGAAAATACAGATAACCCGGAAGGAAAAAATACCTTCTACAGATAATTTTCCAAGCTTCATATAGGTTTTTAAAAGTCTGTTTATAAAACCTGACATAGATTTACATATATGCATGTACACTTGTGACAGAAAATGCTACATTAGTAATTTACAGTGGAAACAAGTTTTGCATGCATACACTGTAAGGAATATTTCAGTGATCCTACTTAAGGTACAATAAAGTTGGTGAGAAGCTAGTATTTCCCACTAATACTGTCCAAATGGTCAAAATAATATACACATAAAAGCATATGAACTAATGTATTTGGAGCCATATAGGATTTCAGAAAATTAAGACTGGTAATCAAAGTTAATTTTTTTAAACATTTTATTTATATTTTGAAGAGAGAGAGAGAAAGCACACAAGGGGAGGCAGGGGGAGAGGGAGAGTCAGACTCCCCACGGAGCAGGGAGCCTGACATGGGCCTTGATCCAGAACCCTGAGATTATGACCTGAGCTGAAGACAGACACTTAACCCACTGAGCCACCCAGGTGCCCTTCAAAGTTAATTTTTTTTTTAAGATTTTGTTTATTTATTTGACAGAGAGAAAGACAGCGAGAGAGGGAACACAAGCAGGGGGAGCAGCAGGCAAAGGGAGAAGCAGGCTCCCCACTGAGCAGGGAGCCCAACGTGGGGCTTGATCCCAGGACCCTAGGGTCAGGACCTGAGTCGAAGGCAGACGCTTAACAACTGAGCCACCCAGGCGCTCCTCAAAGTTAATTTTTAATGACAACATATTCATACAATATTTAATGGCACCAATTTTTATTGTGAAAATATCATTAACTATAAATGCCTCACTCCTATAAGAATGTTCTCAAGGGCAAATGGCTTTACCATTTAAGAGGTGAAAATTTTTTTTATATTTAAGTATTTTCCTCTCTAAACTATTGAATTGCCAAGTGCCTGATCAAAGGCAGTCCTCACATATGCTTCAATAATTTTCAAAATAAAAACTCTTTTTAAAAAACTTGCCTCACAACAATGATACAAGGAAAATCTGAGTGTGTTACACTAACACGTAGCACACTGCTGGTTCATAGGGAAGTTTCAATACAAGCGGTTAAACCTGAATATCATACTCTGTAGGTATTCTTGTCATAGACATCACATAAACATGTATATAAAATTTCCATTAAGAGGTTTTAATGAGGGGAAATTAGAGAATAACATAAGAACAACAAAAGTTCAAGTATATTAATATTGTGGAATTGCAAAGTAAGTACACAAAGTTTTTGAAACATCAACTATGTGCTTAAACCTTGCAAAAAAAAATAAGAAATAGCAATGTAAACAAGTGAAGCAGAGTCTGTCTTTCCCATCAGAGGGCACATGGCCCGGATTGAGCCTGAGATAAGAGACACTGTGTTTCTTTTTTGTATAAATAATTCCCCCCTCCCTCATTCCTTCTTTCTTCAGAAATATCTCATAGCATTTTGATGCACTGAGAGTGATTCTAGTGTTTAAGGATATGCGTTTTTTCACATACATGAAAATTCAAGCCCAATCCTTCTGATGTCCAACCATAGAAGTAGTGGGTTGGAGCAGCATGGAAATCTCTGGGTCTTTTAGACTTGAAGGCACTATGCTGGCTGCCTCTTCATCAGGGACATTCAGTGCTCCCTTCCCCTCCTTTTTCTTTCCTTTCCCTTTTTCTTTTTTTTTTTGGCATGATTTTTGTCTGTGCTATTTTTAGCTTACACATCACCTTTCAAATCTCACTCATGCTCAGTCAGCTCCAGGCAGAACAGGGAAGCTTCTGCTTGTCCTATGTCCTATCCCTTCCCACAGATTCCCAGTGGGACTTGAGGCTCCCTGGATGTCTTCCTTGGTGGCCTGGACTCTAATTTTGTCCTACCTTCCTCCCTTCCCTGTTCTAATCCAAAGTTGTCAGTCTGTTGCATCTTCTCAGCTTCTACTATTTGGTAAAGAAAGGTTTTCTATTCTAAGGTTTCCTGCTTTTATATTAATACTGTGCATTTTATTTTGCTGAATACAATTTCTTAAATGCCATGTTCAACATGTCATTACTCAGGGAGATTGTTGACAAAATGTAAACCTGGCTCCCAAACTCTCTATAATACACACCTACCTTGTAAAAGAGTGTAGTGGGGTGTAAGTAGTAGTTTTTCCTTTACCATTAGCCTCGCAAAGGCATCAGTATAAAATTATAAGTAATTCAGATACATATAGATGTGTCTTGTTTATACTGCTAAGTGCAGTGCAGTCCTCATTAACTTAAAAGTGGTTAAAAAAATTGGAAGCAAAGAATACCATTCACACCTGAAATGATACTGTGTCTTGAGTTTTATAGGCCATTGTTGTTAAGACTCCTTCAATTAGTATTCTTTCCATATTGCCTAAATACAACCCTGTTACTGAATTCTTAAAACTAAGCAAAACTAAGCATATATGTGCCATCTTGATCGTTTTTTATACAACCCAAAAAACCTGGACTTGAGCACAACTCTATTTCACATGGCTCCTACAAAAGTTTTCCTTCAGTATGCCTTTCACTATTCCAAGAACCTGCTATCATCAGTCTTGGCTCTATTTATTAGATTGGAATGTCTTTGAGAACAAAAAAAAATATAGGAACATATCATTCCTATATTAGTTCTTCACAGTGCTCAAAATGATATTGTATACATAGGGTAGTATGAATTGTTCATATCACGATATCTTCTCTTGACTTGAATGATCTCCTACAAATCCTACCATATTTTTAAGGCAGCAGTCATATTTCACCTCTTTTATTAACTGCTCTAGTCCCTGCTTTCATATTTAGGAATTTAGATACTATCACTCATTTTATCTTTTAACATAATGTTGTCTTGTGTTGTTAATGCCATTCATATATGCCTGTTTTCTCTCCCCAGTTTGGCTTTCGGTACTTTAATGTATCCTTTTTCTTTTTCAAGTAAATCAATAGCTTTATTAACATGGCAACTTTTTTCCCCTTCATAGTAGGGTTTGTACAGCAAATACTTATCAGTTCTGCTACATTAATGAACTTAAGGCTGAACTACTTACAGAACCTTGAAGATACCTATTCCCTGTCCAGTGTAGGGTCCAATGTAGACAGTCCTCAACTTTCTTCCCCACCCTTCAACAGCCTTTATGAATATCTCTTTCATCTTATGTCCAGAATCCCTGAAATGCATCAGGGGATTCCATCAACCTGTAGAGAATATGAAGATTTTGTCTTCAGTTCTAGGTCCCATGTCAAATAAAGCTGAGTTAGGCTGTCCAAACAGACTGACAAAACAGTTATGTCAGTTAGTGTGTCACGTGAAATTTAAATTTTGGACAACAAAACATTTCTCTCCTCCTTTGGTCTTACCCAGAAAGTAAGGTCTCAAAATATAGGCAATACCATCCTCTGCTCCTTCTTCCAATTCATTTGTCCCAGCCGTATCAGCCCCATTCCCATCCCCAGCTGATGTCCAATCCCTCATTCAGCTTCCTTAGCACTTGTTGAATGGAGTTGTCTTCTAGCAGTAATGTAACTCCTTCAGCATCTCTGGAGCTAGAGAAACCCAGTTCTGAGTCTATGAGTCACACCCAGACCCAAAATTCCGGGAACCTATCCAGCCACACAAGAAAGGGCAAAGCACCTCAACATTTAGAAATAACCAAAGTCCAGAAACAAATGCAAATCCTGCAAGAGTTTATAATCTAGACCCTAATTCTCTGGCGTGAGAGCATTTTCAAAAAGAGAGAAAAAATGTTACTTCCCCCAAACAAATATTTAATAACCCAAATTCATATTGAAGTCATCAACCACAGACCAACCATAACAGAAGTAGAGTATAAGTGAGGACAGCATGTAGACAGAGAAGAGAAAAAGAAAAAGAGAGAGAGAGAGAGAGAGAACACAAAAGGCTCTCTAGTTTCAGCTTCTCTGTGGTGTCAGTCAATCTCCGTCAGTTGACCAGAAACCACTGGCTGTAAACTTCTGATCCTCCAAGATGATTTACTTGCTTTTCTCTATCTCCTAGACTAGGTTAATCAATATCTCACTGCCATCTTTAGAATCTCTTTGGCCTTCTTTGCATTGTTTGGTCACTCCTCCACTCTACCTTTTGGATTCTAAAGATGATCCAGAGTGCTTTCCTTGAGGCCTTCACATTGGTTTTTATTTGGATGAGCAGGCTGTCCATTTTCCACAGGGGGCTCCTATTCTGTGGATAAGCTCTCCCCCACATGCAAGAGCAAACTGAATTGTCCTCCTGCATCTTCCTGATGATGAGAAGCAGGAATTGCTTGAAATCTTCCTAGACTCTAGCAGGTCTGACAGTTTGGTCTGGTCCAACAGTTTGATGATGACCAAGGGCTGCCTTTTTCCTGATACTCCAGAACTATAGCATCCATGTGAGCAGAGAAGCAGCAACAAAACAGAGACCCAGCTGTCAAGCAGAGCTCTGCATGTTGAGGCCCCTTTCAAGACGTGACTGTGCCTCTGTTGATTTTTTATTTTTTATACATATATTTTAAGATTATTTATTTGACAGAGAGAGAGAACACACAAGCAGGGGAGCAGCAGGCAGAGGGAGAAGCAGGCTCCCTGCTGAGCAGGGAACTGGATGCAGGGCTTGATCCCAGGACCCTGGAATCACGACCTGAGCCAAAGGCAGACACTCAACCGACTGAGCCACCAGACATCCCTGTGCCTCTGTTTAAATAAATCTTTAGGCCCATGATGGAGGTGCTTCTGCCCAGGGTGCAAGGTCAGAAAACCAAAATTTAACTAATTTTTGTGTCCCTATAAATGCTCTGCTTGAGCAGAAATGCAGTGTATCCAGCTAGTACCCAAAGGCCAAGCCAACTCTGGGCCTCTCACCCTAAACAAGATCAGACTATGTGGCCACAGCCAATCAGACATTTTTCATTTGTCTCTTCCTTGTTCTTTAGTCATCCTATAAAAGCTTCTTTCCTTCCACCCCATTCTGAAGTTTACTGAGACTACTTCATGTAGTATTAAATGAAGTTTATATCATCTCAATTGTCTTCTTTAATCATTTTTAATACCTCTTTATGGACTCGCTGCTCATAGACTCTATTATATTCTTTTCTGTACCCTCTTTTATATCGGTACTTATATTTACCAAATGGTTGCCACGCCATCTCAATAAATACACCACAGCCACGAGGACCCTCTGTGGACAATCATAGGGATTGTTATCATCATAAATTTGAGGTCTGCAGTTTCAGCAGGGACCAGGGCTGCTCAGCAATGTTTTTGTGTATCCCTGAAGATTCTCCCATGTTTCCCTTCAGTGGGTAGTTCAGAACTTTACTGCTTTGCAAGACCTCTACCTCACCCCTATCCGCCACTCTCTTGGCAAGGGGTTTTATCTTCTACGCACTGAGAAAATAAAGTAGTAGTTCTGAAATCTTAGGATTCATGCAAATTAATCTGAAATCAAATGGAAAAAAATAAGCTCACAGCTTGATTAAAAAATAGTAATAATAAGCTCACAGCCTGATTCACTTAGTCTCAGACAAGGCCATATTCATACCAAGCCAACTGGGTAACTCTGATATTGCAGTATGGTAGCTGCACTTAGAAAAACACTATCATTTAGGACCTACACCCATTATCAACTTGTACTCCAAATGGATCCTACCAAGCGCACAGAAGAATGAAAGAACTATCTTTATCCAAAACATGACGAAGATTTCTAATACCAGGACCAAAGTGAAATTTGGTTTGCTTCTTATATACCTAACACTGTAGGAAGATAGTACTCATAACCATGGCTAATTCATAAATTACCTCACAGGGGTCAAACAGATGACTTAGCTCTGGTGCCCACCTCCTCATCCAGAAACTCTAGCTCCTGGCACAGTCCTCTCCAAGTGTCCCAAGCAGTCTCACAGGCTTTATTCTCGTCAGCCACCCTGTTCTGCTAGGTACCCCTCAATGTTCAGCCAGGCAATGCAGCCACCCATGCACAATGGTTTCCCTTCCCGGGGCTTCCAAGTTCAGTGTCATGTGGTGCACAATGATGATTTCCACCCATACTGCACTTTTGCTCCGGAGGTACCATGTTAGCACAGTTGTTGCAGGCCAGTGGTTAGCTGGGGGTTTGTTCTGGGGCTCTGCCCTCGTTCTAACGCGTCGTGATTGGCTCCACACAGAGCTCTTGGTTGTTCCTAGTTTTTTCTGACACGAAGCAATTCTCCACTAGTGGCCACTCTAAACCCTCCTGGTATGTATGCCCTGTGGTGAAATGTGATAGAATGAAGAAAGTGGCTCCCTACCCATCATGTTACATGACGATAATGCTGATTGTGCCCTGATGTGTCCCAGAGTTTAGTGAAAGAGGTCTTCTGTTTTTAAATTAAAAGCTTTCTCTTTAGGACACAATCATGTATCCAAGGGGCTGAACTGAGAAATAGGTTCCACTAATAACTATGGCACTCTATTCTGATGGCTTCTTTTTTTTTTTTTAAAGATTTTATTTATTTATTTCACAGAGGGAGAGAGATCACAAGGAGGCAGAGAGGCAGGCAGAGAGAGAGAGGGGGAAGCAGGCTCCCCGCTGAGCAGGGAGCCCAATGCGGGCCTCGATCCCAGGACCCTGAGATCATGACCTGAGCCGAAAGCAGAGGCATTAACCCACTGAGCCACCCAGGCGCCCTTCTGATGGCTTCTGATGCTTCAAATATATATGAATAGGCTGTGTATTTAACACAGACTATTTAATATATATTTATATGTAGTTATAAAATATGTTTATATACTTAATATTACAGTTGACCCTTGAATGATACAAGTTTGAACTGCATGGATCCACTTATACATTAATTTTTTCAATAAATACAATATAGCACAGTAAATGTATTTTCTTTTCCTAATGATTTTCTTAATAACATTTGCCTTTCTCTAGCTCCCTTCATTGTAAGACCATAGTATTAATCCATATAACATACAGTGTATGTGTTAATCAACTGTTTATATTATCGGTAAGGCATCTAGTCAATAGTGGGGTATTAGCAGTTAAGTTTTGAGGGAGTCAAAAGTTACATGTGGATTCTCTCATCTCTGGAGGGGCCAACACCCCTAGCCCTACATAGTTTAAGGGGCAGCTGTATAAAAGTGTGTATGTGTGGTTTAGGCAAATCCACCCTGATCCCCATAAATGGAATTCTGTCAGGTCATATCACATTTTCTCAGTTATTTCAGACCCAGTAAACACAGGTTAATTTCTTACCCAGAAAGTACCTCAGCTTTCATATAAATAATCTTCTAGACTGGTCAACCCTCAGCACCCATTTGTCAGGCAAGTCCGAAACTCTCAAACTTGAGCTGCTTCAGTTATTTACAAATTCTTTTTCTTCTTGGTTATCTCATCTATCTTTGCCAAAAATGCTGTGAGGAAAATGAAGGAGCTCCTAACTGTTTTTTCCTTTCTGATCAGTGAGGATAGCAAGGTTCAAGAGGGGTTGAAGTCTCATGGCTGGGACCTCAGAGAGAGTGAGTGGAGGTTTGAACCCCGCCGTGATTAACCCTAAAGCTGGTGCTTTCTTCCCCTAATACAAGGCTGCTTGAGCATGTAGTCTCTGGGGTAAGTCTGAGCTTAAATCCCACTCTGTCAATTGTTGGTTCCCGAGAGTCAATTCAGGCCTCAGTTTCCTAAACCTTCAATTTGCTGTCATTATCTTGCGTATTTCTTAGGTGTATAGTGAGCTTTAAATGAAATAAAATAGTGCATTTTAGTTGAAATAAAATGAAATAGCTTAGTAGAGTTCCTTTCACACTGTGGGTACCCAACCAAAGTCCCTGGCTTTGTTCACCCCTCTCTTACAGAACTAGAGTCTCACATTGCTTGCAGAAAGGATTTATACATCTCTCAAATTCTAATACATAGGTGACTGTCCAAAGATCAATTTGTAACTGCAGTTACGATCTGTAAGTATAGCTTTATGTATAGCAAGAGGTGATCAGAGGGTTACCATGGCATAAATATACAGACCCTCCCTTTCCCGGTGACCTCACAACCAACCTGGGCTCAGGCACTGCTGACCGTCTAGTCTCTGACAGGGCTTAGAAAGAAACAGTGTTTCCATCTTCACCTTCATTATACCGACAGGGCTTAGAAAGAAACATGTTTCCATCTTCACCTTCATTATATTGTGCTTTCAGGATGCTTAGGATGGTGCCAGCATTAACTAAGTTAACCTCACTCTAGAAACGTGCAGGAAAACAAGCATGAGAAACAAAGCAGTGCAAACAACTGCCTTGACTGTTGCCTTTAGGGCTGATTTGTTTGATAACATAAAACATCATTGTGCACCCTCCCCCTTGCAGCCTAGGATTAATGTGCATCAAATGAGGGAGTTCAGCAAAGATGATGGGGAGAAAGTCCTGCAGAGATCACCACGATAATCCACTAAACTTAATATAAAAGTAAAAAGGGGGGGGCAGGCCAATTATAAGTCCGTTCCATTATTTCACACGTATTTTGAAGGAGTAAGTGGAAACAGTGACATAATAGGATGATATCTTTGAATCCCATAGGAATATCCTATTTGGGGGCACCTGGGTGGCTCAGTCGGTCAAGTTTTTGATTCTTGGTTTCAGCTCAAGTTATGATCTCAGGGTCATGAGATTGAGTCCCGTGTCAGGCTCCATGCTCAGCACAGAGTCTGCTTGTTCCTCTCCCTCCGCTCTTCGCCCTGCTCTCTCTCTTTCTCTCTCCCAAATAAATTAATAAAATCTTTAAAGAAAAAAAAGGAATATCCTCTTTTAAATTGGAACAGGTGCTAATTCTAAGAGCACCCACAATAATACTATTGCTATGGGCAGATATAGAAATAATAAGAAGTAGAGTTTTTCTCTTTAATTTCTACCTGTCTGCTAGTTTTTGGAGTCTCTACTAGAGAACCAGTTTTTATGTCAAGAAACATGAAAACTGGGCGCCTGGGTGGCTCAGTGGGTTAAAGCTGCGGCCTTCGGCTCAGGTCATGATCCCAGGGTCTTTGGATCGAGGCCCACATCAGGCTCTCTGCTTGGCAGGGATCCTGCTTCCTCCTCTCTCTCTGCCTGCCTCTCTGCCTACTTGTAATCTCTCTCTCTGTGTCAAATGAATAAATTGAAAAAAAAAAAAAGAAACATGAAAACTTTCTGACCCTTGAAGCACCATCTAACATGGACTCCAGCTTGCACTGCAGATCGACATCAGTGAAATATAACAAACAAGCAAAAATGCCATGCAGATGTCATTATTTCATATTTACCCTATGGCACTTTTGCATAAAGAGACTTTCACTGGTTCATTATTATGATATCTTGTGGTGACAACTCCTCCATCCAGTCTTAACTCCCACACCCTTCCTACCTCCACACACCTGCAGATTTTTCTGGTAAATGGGTCATTTATTTTGTAGTTGGAAGATATCCAAGTGAAAGTGTATGAGTATTAATGGGCCAAGGAAGTATATATAATTAGAATGTTTATGTGTATCTTTAGCACAGATTTTACTAGAAGACTTTAAGATACCCTAACTAAATACTGGCTTTCACTGCTTAGTCTTACTCTGTTTTAATCTTGCATAGAGGTCTCCGTAACTGAGTAAGTACTGCCATTTGCTTAACTTCAGTTCAGTTATGGCATCGTAGTAGGAAATTGTGTATTGTTGATCTTTCTAATGTACAACATCTATGGAATTCTTAATGGCTTTGCATTGTAAATAAGTTAGACAGAATATCAATCAAAGAAGTAATCTGGTACAAATGATTAATGTTAGCATAAAACTGTGCTGCAGTTATGGGTGCAACATTAACACCAAATCAAACCTGAGCTAGTATCAACGTGGAGCGAGGACATAACTGGTGTGAAAAACTGGGCTAGACTTCTGGTTTCCAGTCAGGCATGTAAGAAGCTAGAAGTTGCCACTCTGTCCTAATAAGTAAAAATGCTGAACAAACTGAAAAATCAACACCTCTTTTTAGATCCATTAGACAAGTAAGGTCACAGGGAGAACTTTTGTCGCCAGAATTGAGGAGACTGACAGGTGAATACAGAGAATCACACCTTACCAGAGCTGAAACCCATGAGCAGAAACTGCCTCCAGATCTATGCCTGGTAAGGAAACCTGAATTGGCAAATTGCTGGAGGCTTAATGTGAACAGATCTAAGAGTTAAAATCTTCAGAGAGACCCAGCCAAGGGGGACTCACACACTTTTGTAAATTTTATTTCCATGAACCTCAACCAGGTTCTCATAGTGAAAGCTAAGAAAAATTCCCCCTGCTCCCAGCAGGGAGAAGGGAGAAAGAACTATTTTAAAATATACCAGAGTTCTGTTCTTAACAAAGGCTATCCTTAGTAGAAACTATATAACCAGAGCCTAATTTGCTGGGGTTTTATTAGAGTCTAACTGACTGGGGAGGGCAAAGCCCAACACCAGTTCCCTCTAACTTTTTACGTGGAGGAAGGGAAATACCCAACTCCAGCCCCTTCTAGGCATCCCCTTCCCTAGGATGGGGAGGTTAGGCGGGAGGCTGAGGGACACATGGGAGGTTCATAGTCCATCCCTGTACATCCCAGTACATCCCTGTATAGTCCAGAGGTACAAGATCGCTGAATACGGAGACTTCATCGCAGGACTGCAGACTACCTCCCCTCACCCAAAGCTTACCACCACATTACTCAAGGCCTATTTGCAGTCGTTCCTTTTACCCAGTACATTGTGTTCAGTTATCACGGGGAAAAAAAATGACAAGACACACTAAAAGAAAAAAAAACACAATTTGAGGAACTAGAGCAAGCATCAGAACCAGACTCAGCTATGGCAAGGATGTTAGAACCAGCAACCAAAAATTTTAGAAAACTGGGATTAATATGCTAAGGGATCTAATAGAAACGTGGGCAGTAGCTAAGAGCAGATGGGCAACGTAAGCAGAGAGGTGGAAATTCTGAAGAAGAACCAAAAAGGGGTGGTAGAGATCAAAAACACAGTAACAGAGATGAAAAATGCCTTTGATAGGTATATCAGTAAATGGGCATGGCTGAGGAAGGAATTCCTGAATTTGAGGATTCTCAATAGAAAACACAAAGTTAAAAATAAAAGAGGGGAAAAAAAAGAGACAGAACATCCAAGAACTGCGGAACAACTACAAAAATCATAGGTGTAATAGAAATTCCAGAAGGAGAAGAAATATACAAAGGAACAGAAGAATTATATGAAGTAATAGAATTTCGGCAAATGAATGTCAAAGACGAAACCACAGATCCAAGAAGCTCAGAAAATACTAAGGAGGACAAATGAGAGACAAATACAAACTATCATTATTTCATTCAAAACCCATGATAACAGTTTGAATAACTGTCATCCCTGTTTCACAGATGTAACTTTTCCAAGGTAACATGGTCTTGAAACCTAGGTCTGTCTAACGCCCTAACAGAAACAGTGAATCATATTGCCTCCAGATAATAATATCAGCTACTATTTTTTGTTATTTACCATGTATGGATAATTACTCTAACCATTTAAAGTATATCATATAACCTTGGTATAGTCTACTCTATTCACAAACTTGTGAGATAGTTGTTATTATGTCTACTGTACAAATGAGAAAACTGATGCTTAGAGAGGTAAAATAAGTTGACCAAAAATATTTAAACTAACACTTGTAAGAATACAGATCCTTTATTTTTAACCTGTAAGTTAAAACTTGTATGTAAAATGAAGGTTGAAAGTTTCAGGT
This sequence comes from Ailurus styani, assembly GCA_002007465.1. Classification (NCBI taxonomy): domain Eukaryota; kingdom Metazoa; phylum Chordata; class Mammalia; order Carnivora; family Ailuridae; genus Ailurus; species Ailurus styani. The sequence goes on along the minus strand of LNAC01000005.1, from coordinate 2,557,423 downwards.
AAGATGTTCTTTCAACCATTCTAGTACTTCTTGTGTTACAGTAACTATTCACATAAATCAACTTTACTGGTCTGGACTGGGAGCCAGGATTAGGTGAAGGGAAAGAGCTCAGCTCAACTCCTAATCCTACTACTTATCAAACTTGTGATCTTAATGTATCCCCTCTGTGCCTCGCTGTCCTCATTTACAAAATGAGCATGATAGTAGTACCTGCTTCATAGTGCGATCGAAGGGAACGCTGAGTTTTTTTACAAGAAAATTTTATTTATTTATTTATTTTAAGTAATCTCTGTACCCAAATTGGGGCTTGAAATCACAATCCCGAGATCAAGAGGCATATGCTCTATCCACTGAGTCAGCCAGGTGCCCAAGAACACTGATTCCTATCATGTAACTTAAAGCAAGACATTGTATGTGGTAAGTGCTCAAAACAATAATCGTTTACTTAATATTTTTTAAGTATTAATTTACTTAATTGTAATGATTACTTAATATTTTTCTCTTTAAAATATTTTTAACATACACAAATACGTTTTTAAAAGAAACTGATATTTTAGTCATATGTGGAAAAACAATTTCACTTATATAACCAAATGGAAACCTTAAAAAATAAATATAATATACATTATATTTATATTTATTTATATACAAACATATATTTTAAAATACATATTTGCATTTAATATATAATATATATTATTTATATTTAATATATATAATAAATACAATTAAAACCATATTATGTAATTCTGTTGCCAGCCAGATTTCTGAGCTGATGAATTGTTCTCTGCTTATTAAAAGAGGGGAGCTTTTGTGTTAGAGAGATGTGAAAATATGCTAACGCTAACCTGAGATCTAATCAGAGGGTCAGGGAAAGGATTGGAGAGCGAATAACTCCCTCACCCTCACCGTGAGAACCCATTTTATTTAAAGCTGGTGTGTTACCATCCTTAAAAAAGAAGAAGGAAAAAAAAGCTCTTGCAATTTTGAAAAAAGCAGTATTACTGAACATTTCCTTTTATTTGCTGGGAATCATATCTTTTACTATAAACATGTGGAAAGTATTTTTGTTCTTTTAAAACTATAGCGAATATCTTAAGGAAATATGAATTATAAATCATCAAAAAAAGCAAGGAATGTGAACTTACAACCTAAGCCAGAGAAAGCAGGAGCCTTCATCATATGAAAGGAATAGCGATTATCTCTGCTCTAAAAAGAGGTGTTATGAACTGCTGTCACCACATGAGTTAAACAGAGGACCTTATCGAGCTGTTCAGAAGTGACTATGCATTTAACACGAAGATGATAGAGAAAGTCTGCTTCTGCCTCAGAAGCAGAAAAATCCCAAATAACAAAGGAAACCACCATCCGAGGCAATGGCAGCTCTATTTCAAAGCTCAGTTTCAACAAAAGGTCCAACCAGTCTGGCTCTCTGGAAGGACTAGAATTGCCAAACACCCTGAAGAGGCAAAGAATATGAGAGCCAATATGACATGATAATAAAAGTGACAGATGTAAAGTAAGCAAGGATCTAGCTTGCTCAAGGAACAAGGGGACATGGAAAAGCATGAAACAGGAATGACTTTGAAGTCTGGGTCCTAGCACAGCCTCTGGCCCAGAGGTGGTGCAAGTCCAGGCAAGTCATCTATGCTCTCTTACTCTGAGGCAGAGACCACAGATCCTACCTCCAAAGTATGCTGAGGGTAGGTCGAAATAAATTCCATAAAGGACATGACCTACCCTGAAAATTCAACCAACTGTGGCAGAGACACACACAAATACAACGCGTGGGCATTTTTTGAAACTTGTTTTTGAACATAGTAACTACGGAAAGCGAAAATTGAGTTAGTAGGTAATAAGTATTAAGTAAGTAAGGTAATAAGTATTAAGTGATAATTGCTAATATCCTTGGTGTAGTAATGGTACTGTATTTTTTTTAAAATCCTTACCCTCTTAGAAAACACAATTTTTTTTTTTTTACAAGTAAAGGGATACTGTAGCTTTCAGTGATTTGATTTAAGAGATTCAAACAAACAAACAAAAAAACCCGGTGGTATTAGATGAAACAAGAATGGCAGAGGCATCAGGCTGGCTCAGTCAGTTAAGTGTCTGCCTTCAGCTCAGGTCATGATCCCAGAGTCCTAGGATGATGCCCTGCTCAGCAGGGGGCCTGCTTCTCCCTTTCCCTCTGCCCCTCCCCCCTGCTCATGCTCACGCTCGCTCTCTCTTCCCCTCTCTCAAATAAATCCATAAAATCTTTTTTTTTTTAATGGCACAAGATGATGGGTCCATGTAAATTCATTATGTATTTTCTCTATTTTTGTGTGTGGCCGAAAATCCCCTCTCCCCCCCATAAACTTTTAAAATAAATTAAAAGACTCCAACATCATTCAATACATATCCTTTTGTTGTTTTCATCATGGATATTATTGTAATTGCACAGTCAGTGTAGAACTTCCTGAAGGCTTAGGCAGAAATGCTTGGCCCACACAATAAAAGGAAGTGCTTCTACACAGAGAAATCTGAAGACCAGCATAAACCCAAAGAGAAGTAAGATTAACATAAGGGGGGGGAGGTTTAGAGCAAGAAGAGCTGACCTAGCGTGGTCTAGCTTGGAGATACACCTAGAAATTAACTTTTTTTTTGGAAATGAAATCAGACTTCTGTCAATCCCAGAAGAAATCCCAATTCATATCTTTGTTTAAGCACAGGCCTTTCTTAGTCTTAAGCCTGTGTTCCTTTTCCTGCAGCCAACCTTATGTTTTTGTTTTTTTACTGCTTCTTTCAAATGCTTCTTAGAAAATGGCTCTTTTTATTTAGGGTTGTAATTTGATTGTGGATTTGTCAAGAGGACAGGAATAAATATCTCTCAGCCTTTGAAGAAGTCAGTTGTGAAGGAAGACAGCTTCAGGACCCTGGTAACCAGACAGACCAATTCAAGAAACCCCACTGATCTAAGGGGCTGGGACAGATGGCAGGAAGGGGCTTCCAGGGATGGCTACAGACAGAACATGAGCAAGGTTCTGGGTAACTCAGGAACTATGGATAGGGCATATATGGAGTCATTAAAGAAAAGTTGTCAAAATCTGTCTGGAATAGATAAATATAATTTTGAAATTAATGTCTCCATGTTCATTTTTTTTTTTAATCTACCAAAGGGCAAAGCAGTACATATACCACAGTTGTACTGATGCTCAAATGGCAAAATATACAGAGCACTTCCAACTTGTCTGGCACACAGCAAACACTGGGTAAGTGTCAACTATTGCTGATACACTTGACACTTCGCTCACTATTCCAAGCAATTCTGGCAAAAGCAGATGACTTTGATCCACAAATGCAACAATATGGAGACACCATTGATTTTAAAAGCAGCTCAACAAATCAAAGGTACACAGCACCATTCAAATTTATATAAACTGCCTCCTCTTTATTGTTTCACTTTTAAATTGTAATCCCAATACGGTTTTTGTCCATCCTGAAGACCTGTCCAAGTGCCTGTTCAACTCGGAGCATTGTTTTTTTCTAGCGTATTCTAATTTCTAGATTCCAGAATTAGATTCTAATACCTAATTCCAATATTCTTTTGTTGAATTTTTTCGAGTTTCCTGATTTTTTTTTTTTTTTTTTTTTTTTTTTTTTTTTTTTTTTTTTTTTTTTTTTGTTTTTTTTTTTTTTTTTTTTTTTTTTTTTTTTTTTTTTTTTTTTTTTTTTTGCTTTGTCTCATAGATAGGATAGATAGGAGTAGCCTTTTCAACAGAAAGAGTGATACAAATGTTACCAGGAAAGGCCGGGAGAGCCACAAACATCTTCCTTCCAGGTGTGGCCACAACTGCAAAATCCCCACATTAGTCATTCCTTTGAAGTCATGACAGGCTTTTGCTAACTGTAATTAACTATTAGCTGGAAAAACAAACACGTAAAGCTTTTGTGGGCTAATAAAACTCCTCCTTCAATTGCTTTATCAATTTCTCCAGCATGCATTCATTTATTCATTAAACAGTTCAACACAACATTATTGAATGCATACCCAGGAGATCGGATTATAAAATGGTACGAACTATGCCTCCAGTCCTGAGGAACTCAGTTACCAGAGGAGAAGCTAGGTATCACAGTGAGGGGTGCCACCATTAGAATCAGACAAACTAGATTCCAACAGTAACTTTGCCATTCTCTAGCTATTTTCCCTTGAACAAACCTCTCTATGCCTCAGTTTTTTCAACCACCTACCCTTTCAGTAAATGAGTTAATATGCATAAATCCTTTATCAAGTTACTCGTAGTGAATAACTTAATAAGTATGAGTAATTATCATTACTGTTAGGATTATACAAATAAAAATGATAAGAGACCATTCTTTGGCATCTTTTCAAAGTGCTGTGGTTACAGATCCAGGGCAGTGTCCAACTGTGCCTGGGAAATTTAAAGGCTTCTTCTAAAGAGATGATAACAGAGCTAAGTGTGGAGTCAGTGCTGTCCTAAGGGCAGCTGTGGGAAGAGCCTCTGAGGTAGTTAAGACCATAATGTGTAAAAGAAATGGGACCTTCCATGGCACTGGAGCAGAAGATATCAGTGGGGTAAATGCAGTATGAAGGGGTTGAAGGGAAAGAGGTGGGGGTCTGAGAAGGGCCTTATGCACCAGGGTGAGTGGCTCAGACCTTGACCAACAGATATAGAGTGCCATTTGATAAGTTTTAGAAGACTGATACATCATATTTGTTTTTGAGAAAACCACCCTGTCAGTTGTGTGGCATAGAGTAGTAAAGGGGGTTGGTGATGAGCCTTCAAGGAGAAAGTCACAACCATCTATTGTTTAGGGTTATGTTAGGGCGAATAGAGATGAAATGCCAGTTTGAACACAATTCCAGACTAAAGTCATTGAAACGCTATGTTGTATCATAGGACCGTTGCACAAGCCAGTGTCCTGGGAGCCACCCGTAGAAGTGCCCCTCCACAACGGCCTCTCTCAGTGCCCTGCCACCTCCAACCCCCCACACAAGTTCACTCCATCACCAAGTCCAGTTGGTCCCAAATCCTGAATCTCTCTCAATTTCACAGAGACAATCAGTTGATAGAACAAGGCATTCAAAGCCCACCATAATTTTCCCCCAATTTATTTCTAATGTGATTTTTCCAAATCTTTCTTGAAACATATCTTATGCTTTACCACTTATGCAAAGTGAAACTTATGCAAAGTTTCAGCTCATGCCATCCCTCTTGTGTGGAACCCACTGCCTCTTTCCCTGTTCTTTTCCAGAATGCAGAGATTCTCTACATGTGTTCTGCTTTGTGCAGTGTCCCAGGTCACCTCATCCACAGGAATCCCTCCCTTCTCTCAAATGTCCTAGCACTTACCATCTAGTTCATTCATTTGCAGTTAATCATCAGTTCCTGCCCTGTGATATTAATAGATCGTTGTATTCAATCATTATTTATCTGTTGCATTGTTTTATAACTTTTAAAGTATTTATGCTTTATTTCCTGAACTGGATTGTAATTTCCGAAAGCTAGGGCTTTGACCACTAGTACTATTATCTTTTAGGCCCTACATAATAGCTTATATATAGTTGGCATTTAATTAGTATTTATTAATTAACATGTTGGCTGATATTTCTACAGAAAAACATTATAGTTGTAGTTCATGAACTAGACATTGTTTGAATTAATGAACATCATTTTTTACTTAATAAATGTTATAATTTTAGGGAATTCATGTGTACACATCAATTTTTTGTTAACATTTTTTCAGAGAGGGAAGATTTTATGTGTTTCCTTTGTAACAGAATTCTTGAAATCCACAGGACGATATGGAGCACAATTCCCAGATTAGTTATTCTGCCCGTTGAGCAGAGAAGACTTTCCCTTGTGAGAACAGACAGTGAAGGAGGGGGAGTGAGGAGGAGGAGTGAGAAGGAACAGAGAAGGAGAGAGGGGAAGAATGGGGGAGAAGGGAGAAAGAGTGGTGAGGAAAAAGAAAAAGAAGGGGTAATGAGGAAGGAGAGTAGCAAGAGAAGGGAAAGGTTCTCTTCTGATTAAAATGGTGGGCCAAGCCCCTTCCAAAAAAGGATCCTGTTTTTTGACTAAACCAGTTTTGATCATTTTCTTCCTTAAACATCTCATATACAGTATAAAGTAGATTTTTTCAGGGACATGGTCAAGGCTGTCTATGAAGGTCATTCTGATGGCTCAGAGGAAGGTAAGATTGCAAGCATGGAAGGCAGGTCAAGGAAGAGCCAAGGAGAACCAGACTGCAACACTGGAAAGAGGGAGAAGGCTTTATAAAAATTTTTACAGGTTAAAAAAATTGACATGATATCTCTACTTACCAAGATTTTAGTGACTTTCTTCTATAATTGATAGGGGTGGACCATAAAGCAACATACATGTTATTATAATTAACTCTATGAGGAAAGCATGAAACTAAGTTACCAAAAATTCTAAAATCACCATAAGGTTCATGATGGCTCCCCTCCACCTACCCCCTGTCTAACCTACATAGACACATAAAAGCCAACAAAACTCTGCTTTCTCTTATCCAGTTTAATTTAAAAAGCATACACCTGGTAAAATCTGCTTTCTTCATAGCTAGCAATGGGATATAAAGTTCCATGTCATTCTTGAACCTTAAAGTTGTAGATTATTACAACTAAATAACCTAAGTAGAACTGAAGAGCTCATGAATGTAAAAGTTTTCCATAGCTTCGGGTCTTCTCATTTACATAGTCGAGACTGTTTTTTATAATATTTCATATGCTTAGATTAAAAAAATCATATTTAAAAAAAAGTCATTCCTGACAGGGCAGGGAGATAGTCCTGCAAGTCCAAAGTGGTGAGAAGGTGGTGATTGTGGAGCAAATGGTGTGGCAGCCTCTGCCTGCTTTCTCCCTTTGACAAAGCAAGTTATTTAATGTGGTGAGAAAGTTAAGTGTTGAAGCAGTATCATTATTTACTAGAAATCACATGCCATCTAAAAAAAAAGTTAAAAAAAAAAGAGGAAGTTCAGGCTAAGCAAACGTAGGTCAACAGATGGCTTACGTAAATATGTAGGTTAAATATGACTGGGAAAGTTGGGCCCCCGACAGAATCCAACAGAAAGAGCCACCAGACCCAGAAACCTTCTCTCCTTCAGAGCAAAACTTCCAAGCAGACAGGAAGACTAAAAAGCAGTCACAGCTCAACACAGCGCAAATAACCAAATGGCAGTCACCTATGTGACGCGATTTCAGAAGCACATACGTACACACACACCACTTCCTTCCACCTAAAGAAAATCTTTGAGAGTTTTTTGAAACTTGCCTTGTGTCTGCCAAAGAACAAATAGAAATGGTGTGAACTGAATTCACTTGAGTATTTTATAAAAAGAAGAAAGTTTGAAGCACAACTGAGGAAAGACTTAAAGACAAATCATCGTTCTTTTCCATCATCTGTTTTCACCTATACTGATGATGTGACCATTTTCAGAAGATCATATTGAAATGTGAATTATCATGAGGACCCTCTTTATCATTCACACCGGTTCCCCTCTCTCTGCCCCTCCCATGAGCATCCACCAGGGAGCCCTTGATTAGAATTCATGCCCAAGCCTCTCTGGTACTTACTGTTTCCCTCAGCACAGGGCTCTCTTGGCCACACAGGCAGAAGAGTTTCCTGTCAGTCACAGTGAAGCCATGCTAGCTACCGTACCCATAAGCACACACTGCAAATTCTGTCAACCCTCCAAAGCTAATTTATTTTCCTTCTTGACTCTTCTCACTTTGCTCTTCACACTTGGGGTATTTAAAATACAAGCTCTACTTATGAATTCATTCATTCAACAAAAAGTATTTGAGCACCTAACCCATGGCAAGCACTCTTCCAGGGCCTTATAATTCAACAATGAACGACAGATAAAGGTCCTTGCCCTCAAGGAGCTCATGTTCTCATTGTGAAGTAATAGTGCTCCTACGGAAAAAAAAAATAGTGCTCCGATGATAAACATAGTAAACAAAGAAATAAATGTTAAACAATACCAATGTTTCAGAGGAAAGGAAAGAAAAAGCAGAGCTGCTGAAGGAGGATCAGGAGTGTCAGGTTGTGTGGGTAGAAGTAGACCGCAATAAGAACTAGAATAAGAGTAGGCCTCAGAGAGAAGGGGAAATCTCATCAAAGAATTAAAGGGGGTGAGGGGGTTGGCCTTGCTGGTATCTGCTGGATGGAAGAACATTCAAGGCAAGGGGGACCACTAACATAAGGACCTGAAGCAGAAGCACGTGTGGCAAGTTCTAAGAACAGTAAGAGGGTCATTGTGGCTAGGGCTGAAAAAAGGGAAGAGTCTAGGAGAGAAGGCCCTAGAGTCAATGAAGGCCAAGTTCGTACACTATTTCACTGGGAGTGAAACTAGGAGCCATTGCAGGGTTTGGAGCAGAGAGAGGAAATGATCTGACTGATGGTTTAGAAGCTCATTCTGTTCTCTGAGTTGACAATAGTCTGTGGAGAGGTAAGAGGGAAATGAGACCATACATAAAGGAACACCACTGTATGTCAGTCCATGGGATACGAAAAGTATTTGTTGAACGGATTAATAGATGAATGAATGGAATATGGAGGCTGAGGAATGAGACACATTGTTCCTCACAAACACGAGGTAATGCGTGATATGTTTTCACATCTTTGGAAACCACACAGTACATTAAGGTTCAACATTAGAATTATGTGTATGTGAATGTGCATGTTTCCACCCATATACATATGTATAAATATTTACTGCTTGTCTTCTGTGTGAAAAGCACATTTGACAAATGCCTTCACCTAATTTACACTACATATACAAATGTGTGCACACGGTAGTGTTCATTAATGCTAACCTCCATATAATGGGGCTACTTTCATTTCCTGAAAAATAGCATACTTTAATACTGTCAAGCTGAGGTCAATTTTTTTTTTAATTCTGAACTTTATAGAAGGAATCTGCTCTTACAAACTAAAGGTCATGGTTTCAATTCCCACTTAGGTATATTAGTTTGAAAAGAGGGAAAATTTTCCATAGCCACAGATTTTTTTCCTCAACCCAAAAATCTTCTAGTAAACAGGCATGAAAAAGCCCAAAAAATTGAGTCTGGAAAGCCCTATACAAACGTATCTGGAAGAAAAAGAAAGGACCAATGGTAACAAACAGAAGATTGATATATGAAGGTCAGCAGACATGTAAAATGTACTATGTTTAACATGCCAATATAGTTTCAAGATTATCAGTGACAAGACTGAACAATTTTAAGGTTTGAAGAAATTGTCTCATTCATCTGATTATTCATAAATAATTATTGAGCATGTACTATATGCCTGGCACTGGAAATGCAAATTGAACAGGACAATATCTGTGCCTGGATAATAATTGCATGCATTTCCAACCAGGGTAACATCACCCTCCCAGAGAGAAAATTCACTCTTGGGCAAGTTGAAAAGATTTTGCACTTTTAATTTATAAAATACAAATATACACACTGCATATCTGTGATATTAAAATTTAATGGGGGAGGGTTGATTAGAGAGAAAAATGTCTAAAAAGGACTCATTAGGAGAGCCAAAAAAGTTGAGAAATATTTGTCTACTGGGAAACAAGTGATTATAATAAAATGCGGTAACTGCAGTGATAGGGAAAGTGGAGGGTACTGTGGGAACACACACGAAGCACACCAAAGTCGAAACGAAAGGGGGTGTCAAAGAAGGCGGCCTGGGAGAAGTCACACCTCAGCAGAGCTACAAGGGGTGACCAGTAGGATTTGTTCAGGCACACAGGTGAGGAACGGTTTGTTAGAAACAGGCAGAGGGAGATGATGCAAAAGATGTGGACAATCACTCACACGGACTTTTACTGAGCAAAATCTATATAAAGCCCTAAGTCATCTAGCTTGGTTACTTTGACTCACTGATTCATGGAGTCAGATAGGCCACAGAGAAAACACTGCAAACTGAAAGCTGAGTTTGTTACCTTCTGACCTCAAGTCTGTCCTTTCTTCCATAAGAGGCTTTCTTTCCATTGTTTGCCATCATCACAGTAAGGCCCCTCACTCCTTCCTGCCAGAGAAATCCAACAGCACCCCTTACCCCGACCTGTCTCTCACCAGTGTCCCTATAGCAGCAGAACAACAGAGCGGGCTGAGGAAGTCATGTGCTAAACTGAGCCACCTGGAGAATGTCCCCAATGTTCCCTTCCTCTGCTCTCGAATCTTCACATAGAAGCTTCAACCCCGCCAGCTAAGTATTTGTCAATGAGACTGTAAACCACTCGTTCAAGAGAATTTGAGTATTCCATGAAGTCCACAGTTCTTAAATTTTTAGAATCTAACGAATGCTACAGACCTCCCCCTCATTCATCCAGTTGCAAATATTTAAAGTTCCTACGATGTGCCAGGCACTGTTCTAATCACTGATGGTGCAGCCAGAATAAGGAGAGAAGGTCCTTCGCTCATGGAGCTTGCTTTCTCAAGGGACAAAGTCAAATGGAAAATATGTGAAAAAAATAAATCTAGTAATAGTTTTAATTAATGGTCAGAGTTATGAAGTAAATTTTAAAAGGCTCATGGGTTAAGGAGTGACTTTAGATAAGGAGATGGGGGAATAATGATAGGAGGTGATATGTGGGCTGAAACCCAAATGATAAAGAACCCAAGTATAGTGAGTAGCAAGCTCAAAGGCCCTGAGATGGAGTGGAAAATGCACAGATGGAAAACTGATAATGGGTGTACACTTATACAGCTATACTCTTCTTAAATATAATTTTTTAAGTATAAATGGTTTAATAGATTCTGCTACCCTACCTATGCCTTCCAGGAGCCCTAGAATCTCCTCCAAACCAAGAAGTAAAGAATTAATGTCTCTAGAACCCAGCACCTTGGCTGTCATGGCTGCTTTCAGTTTGACCATAACCCAGGTCATGTCATTTGTTATATAATTTTCCTGTCACCTATATACTAAAGCATAATACTCATGTAACTATTCTACAACTTCAGGGGTGTGCATAGAAGTCCTAAAATCCATCTGATGCCCTTGAGTTTTATCCAAATCCTGTTTTTATCTGCTAAAGAGATAAGAGCAGAGAGGGCTGCACAGGTGGGAAGCTGATTTCCTGGGTTTGCATCCTAATCAGACATTTCCTTAGCTATGGGACCAGGAGCAGGTTGACAAAAATTTCTATACCTCAGCTTCCTGTAAAATGAGAACAGCGATAATGTCTCATGTGCAGATTTAATAATATAGGCATGTAAATCACTTGAGAGACATTAGAAATTATTGTAATGGCTAGTATATGAAATATGAATCCCTGTTAAGCTATGCCTACCACCTCCAGTCCAATTCATTCCATTTCACCGTAAAATATTTTTTCTTCATTTTCATTGGCCAAATTTCTACCAACTTACAAAACTCAGATAAAATGCTATACCCACCATGAAATTTCTGCCAGCATCAGCTTCCAGAAAAGCTATTTTCTTCCTCTGAACAACTGTGAATACAGTTTATCCCACTAGTCTAATCATTTATTGTCTTACAAGGTGATTTTGTATATAGTTGACCCTTGAAGAACACAGGTTTGAAATGCATGGGTCAACCTATACACTGATTTTTTTTTATAAATACAGCACATTTACTGTAAATGTATTCTCCTTATGATTTTCTTAATAATATTCTTCTCTAATTTATTATAAGAATATAATATATTAAACATGTAGCATATGATTTGGGTCAATCTACAGTTTATGTCATCAGTAAGACTTCCAGTCAATAGTTAGCTATTAAGGGTTAAGTTTTGGGGGAGTCCAATGTTATACTCAGATCTTGGATGATGCAGGGATTGGTGCCCCTGAGTTGTTCAAGGGTCTGCTGTACATCTTTTCCATACTCTGCTAGATTGTAAATCATTTAGAGCAACACTGCCCCATAGAAATATAGTTTGAGGGTGCCTGGGTGGCTCAGTGGGTTAAAGCCTCTGCTTTCGGCTCAGGTCATGATCTCAGGGTCCTGGGATCGAGGCCCACATCGGGCTCCCTGCTCGGCGGGGAGCCTGCTTCCCCCTCTCTCTCTGCCTGTCTCTCTGCCTCCTTGTGATCTCTCTCCCTCTGTGAAATAAATAAATAAAATCTTTAAAAAAAAAAAAAGAAATATAGTTTGAGACAAACAAGTAATTTGAAGTGTTCTAGATAGTCACATAAAATATATTTTTTAAAGAGGTGAAATTAATTTTACGGGGCTGAGTGATAATGTATTTTATTACATTATTTATATTATATTCTGATTATATTTTTACTTAACCCCATAACTAAAATATTATAATTTATCATAAAATCAATATAAATAAATGATTAATGACTTATTTTGAATTTTTGTACTGCATCTTTGAAATCTAGTGTGTGTTTTACACTTAGAGCACATCTCAATTTGGACTAGCCATATTTCAAGTGCCTCACAGGCACATATGGATAGTGGCTTTCATTTGGGACAAAACAGTTTTAAGGCATATATTATTCTATCTCTGTATTTTTCATAATGCCCAGCATAGCACATACTATTTTAGAAGTTCAAATAATACTTGTCAAATTTATTAATTACTTTACTAATTAAATTAAAATCAGTATTAAAAATCTAACAGTAGGGAAAACATATTTCTGGTATTCGTAACTAAAAAGTGAAAACATGAAAAAATAATTTTAGCATATTTAAAGAATAAGTTTACTCCTTGGAATGATAAAATGAGTTTTTCAGTTATATTTCTCATTAAGAAAATACTTTAGAAGTACTAAGTCCTGGATCACTGAAGAAAATAGTATGCACCGCAATAAAATTATTTGTTTGACCTATTTGGAGAAACAACTCAATCCTATTTCCCTGATAAGAATAAGAATTTTAGGTAAGACTAATTCATCCTTAAGTGTGCAGGATTTGATAAATCTGAATGAAAGTGTTTCGAAGTTGTTTGCCTGCTCACCACATGACTTTTCCACAAATATGTTGTTCTCTGAAATATATTCAGTGTTTCCATAAATGACTTTCCAGTTATTCCAATGCAGTTACAGAAAATGAATGACACTATTTGCATAATCATTAAGAACACACTATCAGGACCAGCTCAGCTTGAATTGTTCCTGTTAGAAAGTCACTATGAAAGGAAGTGAAAATCTTGATAGGTATTTCATCACGCTAAAATTGTAGCTACCCACTCATTCCTTATCAACTTTAGATCTGCCTTTCTTTTTAACCTTAAGTATCCATATGCATGAAGTATAAATTATGGTAGAGAATTATGAAGAATTAACAAAGTATGGTAATTAGGGAAGTAAAATATCTTACCTTTGGCAATTTCAATGGCAATTTGCAAATTGGCAACTGATGATGGTTTTCATCAAGTATAAGAGATTGATCCAAGTTGTGGACTACCTTTTCCTTAGGTATTTTATAAATTACAATGGTGCCCTTATAATGAGGGCAGCTATAGTTTCCAAATTCATCCACCTCTTTGATTTGGAGTTCTAGCCTGGGTTTTCTTTGTAAATGAAAAGTAAGCTTGTAATCTTTTTCATAATCCTTCCCATTGCCTAAAAAGAAGTAAAATGTATTTTTCATTATTAAAATATACCCCTTTGTCTTATTTAGTTTTTAAAAACCCAAATAATTATTTCACTTTGTAATACAATTTAAGCTTTTTTGGGATCATCGCCTTTTGCCAAAATGTAAGCAGCAATAGTCCGAGACTGCAGATGACTAAAAAGGTTTCTTATCTGTAATTGGGTCAGGTGCTCTCTGGCTGCTTCTAGATCTAACAATCTTTGATTTTCTTTTTCCATTCCATTTCGCTATAACAAAAACTATTGGAAATATTCAGTTCTTTCTGTATTTAGAAAATTATTTTTACCTTTCAATAATTGTCTTTTTTCTTCTCTCCCCTAACTATTCATAGCATATGGGACACTATCATGACCTCACCATAGGCATTCTAGATGTATGGTATCCACAAGCAGCATGTGGCTTTTAAAATTAAAGGTGAAATTAATTAAAATTAAATAAAATGGAAAATCAATTCCTCGATCACTCCAGCCACATTTCAAATATTCAATAGCAACCTATGTTTATTATCTACCTTATTTGGCAATGTAAATGCAAAACATTTCTACCATCAAAGAAAAAGAGATATTTTAGCAAATTTTAAATGCAAGAGTTACTAGATTCATGTTACTGACATTTCTATTGAAACCTGATTAATTCCACCAGATAAGGGTATATCTTCTCAACTGCTCATTGAAAATACGAGAGCTTTGGTGGAGATAACTTTTCACTCATGGGGCTTTTACCAGGACAATTTTATGTTGTCATTGCAAAAGCAATACAGACACAGCCATTTGCCTTAAGGCATGTCTGCATTACCCTTTGCAAAATTGTAACAATAAGATAGTATGTTTCAAACTTAGAGAGCTAGACCCAAGTCTAGCCCAGCTATTTATCTACACTGTAATATTTATCTAGTCTTTTCACATCTCTGAAATTCTTGGAGGCTTATCTTCCTTACCTTCAAAACAAGACAAATAAAATTTACCTCCTAGGATTGTTCTGGGAATGAACAGAAATGATATGGATAAAATGATCAGCACTTAATATTTTTTAACATCAACATGAAGCCTCTATATAGAATTTGCAACTTCCTTCTATTCCTAGAAGCCTGAACGTTGACTACTCAGAGCTCTCTCTTATGGAAAACCTTCCCAATAAAATAAGAGTTCAGTGAGCAATGTAGATGACACCAACATTTTTCTCCCTGTTGGATTACTAGAGGTCATTTTGGTGAATCTCTAAAGTACAGTTAAATCCAGAATTTGAAGAACTCAGGTTACGAAAGGTGTTGAAGTATGTCTCTTCACATAAGTTTGTATTTTAGGGGCAACTTGGCTACTTGAACAGAACAATGCCTAGGACATCCTAGAAAAGGAATGACAAGCAGGGCTTGCCTTCTTAAAAGAGTTTTACTCTGGTAAAAAAAGAAAAAAAATTTTTTGGAGTCATTAAAATGTCACCTAGTAAATTAGGTAAACTAGAATTTCTAGATCACTGGAGTAACACTTGGCAAATTTCTATTCCATGCTACTAGAGCTGCTACTTTGGTCCCAATAGAGTACAGCTTAATAAATCTCTCCTTCTTTCCTTTGAAAGATACTCCCTGCCAGGTATTAAATTACTCCTAAGGAATAATTTAGATGTAGGATATAAAGATTGAGGGTGAGGCGTAGCTATGTTAGTTCAATTTAGATCTTAAATTTATCTGCCTCTCATTGCCAGTTAATTTTTAAAAATAAAGATCTGTAATTTAAATCTCTGTCATGTTTATATATGAAATAAAGATGAAATTGTTGAGGATTTACTCGTAATAAATAGCATGATCTTAATGTTGCAAATAGAAAGCACAGATTTTTTTTTAAGTTGGAATTTCATTGCTGCCAAGATATAGCACTATAATTGAATACCCCTTGGAAAAAAAAATTTAAAAATTTAAGAAAAAAAGGACAAGCAACACAAAGAAATTTCACTATTCTACTTTTTCTCCTACATTGTCATATTTAGAGAACTAAAAGCAAAGTTCATTTATTGCACTCCAAGATTACGAAATCAACCATCAGTTGACCTTTTGAGAACTTCTTTCTCCTCAACATATTATGTAATATAGTTCCTAGAAGACCTGGAATAGTAGATGTTCAATAAATATTTGTCATATGAAGAAATACAGAATTTACTTATATTTTATGTTACTAGATTACCTTATAGCAATATATTTTCTTCTCTAGGAGGGGAATTGGAATATTTTTCAAAGATGACATAGAAAGTACAAATGTAGAAATATATGCTTTTGCTTAGAGAAGTCAGATGAGTAAGTTAAAGTCTAGCAAAATGAAGAACCAGAAGAATTTTGTAAGAACCACTGGCTCAGGGGTTTTCTGTATTCTAACACATCTCCACCACCTCTATGCGTAAGCCACCACCATCCCTTGCTTGGTTTATTACAAAGGCTCATTAACTACTGTTCCCAATTCTTCTTTTGCCTCTGAGATTATAATTGTGTGGGGAATCTATTCTATGATCTAACTCAGATCATGTGACTCCTCTGTTAACAAGATGGCTCCTCATTTCAGTTAGAATAAAAGGCGTACTCCTTGCTATGGCCTTCAAGGAATACTAAGCACTCACCTCCTGTCCTAAAGTGTCCTCTCACTTCCCTTCATCCACCCTTTTCAGCCTCCTTGCTGTTCCTCAAAGAGAGCAGGCACAAAGTACTCTGAACAGAGAGTACTCTGTTCAGTAGCATTTGTAATCCCTCAGCCTGGGACAACCCCCCTGAGTTAGGATTATGGCTCCTTTCAAGTCTTTGCTTAAATGTCACTTTCTCAAAAAGGTCCTCCTTCATGAGTCTATTTAAAATTGCAAATCTGCCACTCCCTCTGAGACTCTTGATATCTTTTCCTTGCTTTCTTCATCTATAAGGCACTTCTCCTCCTTCATACTGTACATTTCACTTATTTGCTTCTTTGTCTCTCTCCAGTAGAATAAAATATACACAGGGGCAGGAAATTTTCATTGAATGAATAAAAGTGTGCTCATTCTAACATCCTACACCCATTTCTGGGAAGGGCACTTCCCTGGGCCAAAGGGCATTCAAGGCAACTTTGACACACACAGACCTCTTTAGGAATTACTAGATATGATGGGTCATGCTAATGTGTCATTATATCAAAATTTATCTACCCATTTCCTGGCACTTTCTGGATTTTGTCAGTATTGGGGGTTTAGATGACATGCGATAGGAGGTCTAAGTGCTGAATTAACAGCTCTAACCTGGAGAATGAAAGTGTATATTCAGAAGGATGCCAAAGGCTAATATAAAAAACCCAGGGGAGCACCCATCTTATTTTCTCTTAGAAGGAGAAATAAAGTACATGGCCTATGATCTCATTCAAAGGAATCATCTCTATTCTATAAAAATAAATATAAAAAATTTGATACTTCTCAAAGGACAGTCATCCAAATCCATTAATTAAAGTTTTAAATACTTTTAATTGTATAATTCTATAATGTTAAGTTCTTTCCTAAGTTTTTATCTTCCATTCTTCCAACAAATACTCCTCCTAACTGTCAGGCACTGTACTAGGTGCTGGAGATTGAATGGTGCCCACCAACAGGACAGGACCTGCTCTCAAGGGACTGTAGTCAGAGAAAAGGACATTTATCCAACAACTAAATGAATAAATGAAGATTGTATCTATGGCCATGTACACAAAAGAGAAGTAGGTAAAGATCTGAAAAAGTAAGATAAGAAGTGACATAATCAGGAAAGGTGGGAACACTCTTCCAAACATGACCATCAAAGTGAGGTATGAAAGTACAGTAGGAGGTAACTGGAAGTGGGTGGGGTAGATGGGTGAATAGGAGAACCCTCTAAGCAAACCCTAGCTGATTGCATGCCTTTGAGAGTCACGGAAACTATCACAGGCTCTAATGAAAGAATGAGGTATCAGTGCTTTCCTGGGAATCTTGCTCCTCTTACAGGGAGAAGAATCCGGTGAGGCCACAGATCTGAGCAGAGGTGTCTAGGAAAGGCAAAGCAGAAACAATCTGGTTCCTGCCCTACTCATTTCCCTCTAGCGAAGATGAGTTCTTCTCCATTCCTTACAATGAGGAATTGCTCAGGCACTGGTTTTCTCAGGCACTCTTATTTTAGCTTATGTCCCCCCTCCCCATTACGGGCAATAATACACTCAGTACCATTGCTTATGAGAAGCACAGTAACTCACTCCTGTTTAGGGCACTAGGTAAACAGCTGCTATTGCAAGTATTACAGGAAAATCACTGGCATCATTACTTTGGGTGGGACACTTCCAGTTTTTGACTATCTCTTCTTAGAGAGATTGTCCTAGAGTGGACACTGTGGTTTCTGTTTCGGAAGCCAAGTAGAAAGGGATCTCTTCTACCTTCCTTCCTTCCCCTCCTCACCCTTCCCTTTCCCTTTTTCTGATACCCTTGTCACTCACTCACTAGGTCCTGCAAACTGACTCAGATGGCTGGGATGCTGAATGCGGAAGTGGAAAAGACAGTTCACATTGGGACACTTTGGGTCTTATTTCTGAGATGCCAGAAAAAGGGCAGCCTCAGTTCAAGCTGCATCATTTTTGTGACAACAAAGAGCCAATGGCACTTCGCTTAATTTCCAGAATCAGAGAGAAAATAAGCATCATTAAAAATCAATGAGATCTGTATCAATTTATAAGTGAACAGAGAATATTACTTTGAGTGTATCATAAGATTCCTAAGCCAGAAATCCCCATAAAACCCATGCCTGATTTTTCCCCTACCCCCCCCCCCATTTTACAGGCATACCTGTTAGATCCTATTCCACATCAAGGAGAGAAGTTACAGAGGGGAAGTGGTTGAATTAGTAAAAAGAAATTGCCGGGATAGCAACTTCTCCAAAAATCTTTTTCTCTCTTCTCGCATATAGCTGTTTTCTCTGTGTTCTCCTTTTTCTTCCTTTTCTCGTTCTCTTCATCTTCTTTTACCTTTTTCTCTTATCTATTCCTTCACTTCTATCCTGCAACTTCTCATATCCATTTACACTGTTTGTTTTTCTTAGCATTGTCGTATATTCACCCATTCAATGCGTACCTATTGAAAGTTCTTGATGTACCGGGCTCTCGATTAACAGGCTCAGGGGTACACAGCAAGACATAGTCATCACCTTCATGAAATTTACATTCCGGTGAAGAACATAAGTATATGAATGAAAAGTAAATAAACAAATAAATAAAATAATTTCAAATTATGGTAAGATTTATAATGGAAGCAAAAAAAGAACCAGATAAATATGAGGGTGAGAGGTAAGTAGGGTGTGTCATCTCGATCAGAGAGAGGTTCTTAACCACTTTTGTTCCATGGGCCCTTTTGGAGTTTGGTGAAATCTATTGATTGCTTCTCAGAGTAGTCTTTTAAATATATAAAATGAAATAAGTAGAACTATAAATAAGATGATTATAATGCAATATAGTTCTATGCACACATTTCTTGGGAATCCACCAATCTCAGATTAGATTCTTCATAGGACATCAGAAAGTGCTTAGTTATTATTTTTAAGTAAAATAAGAGATAATTTTAAGGTTTTAATGATGGGATAATAAAGTAAGATTTATATTTTTTAGAGATCACTATTGTTTCTGTGTGGGATTAGATTTCACATGGCTAAGAATGGAAGCAGAGGAGTATTTAGGAGGTAACTGCCCTGGTGAGTGAGAGACGATTGTAGCCTGGACTCAGTCATCATGAGGAAGACTATTCCTAGAAGAATGTCACTTAGAGTCTGCCTGTAAGGGATCACACATCCCCTCCTGAGAGAAGAAAGAGGCTGGGAAGGAAGAAGCAAAGAAGTGTTTTTCTCTTCCCACTTTTTAAAAGCCTCCTCTCAGTTTTCTGGAAGTGTCCTTAGTCATACAAGTTTAACAAACTCTTTCTGAAGTTTGCAGCTATTAGCCCATAAAGGGTACAACAAGGTGTCTTTATACTTACTTGAAGCAAAAATATTTCCAGTAAATCTTAAAAGAAGTTGGTCTCCTTCTTTTATTTGGAAAGGACGCGATGGCTCCGGGGGACCACTGAAGGCTTCCAAGCGCAAGTTCCGAAGTACCTGGTTTAAATCTTTAGACGGCACCATGAGGATAACTACTCTCCGGGGGTTGTCTTTCTGGTGGCATAGGACAGCACAGACAGTGATGCTGAGCATGACTTCCTCCAGAGCTTTCACAAAAGAAACCAAATGGCTATTTTCCACATTGGAAGAAAGATGAAGCACAAGAAACCTGCGTGGGAGCAAAGAAGCATGATGTAAGGGCCACCTGCCACCTCAAAGGTATCACTGATAACAAGTAACACCCAAGGAAAGAGCCAATCTCATCCAAGCATTCTTCAAAATCAAGCATGCTCATAACCAAATAGTTAGATTCATGAATGACATTAATGAAACTCTTGGGTGTCAGGAAACTGTTCAAACCAAACCAAGTTCTAAACAGATGTTCATAGATGAAGCAATCATCCAGTCTCAGATCAGCTCTAAATATGGCAGCATATTTTAAATTATATTTTAACCAGCATTACCAGAGAGTATTATTTCAAACTATAGAAGAGAAAGATAATCAAGATCATCCATTTACTACCAGCGGGACAAAGAATACAGGTCATAATTAAGTGGGGATTAAACATTTTATCTGTCTTCTATGGTAAGGATGGTTATGAATGGACCCTGTTATGAGTTGAATTTTGTCCCCTTTACCCAAACTTGTATGTTGGAAGCCTAACCCCTAGCACCTTTATTTGGAGATAGGGTCTTTTTTTTTTTTAAAGATTTTATTTATTTATTTGACACAGAGAAAGAGAGATCAGATCACAAGTAGGCAGAGAGGCAGGCAGAGAGAGAGGAGGAAGCAGACTCCCCGCTGAGCAGGGAGCCCGATGCGGGCCTCGATCCCGGGACCCTGAGATCATGACCTGAGCCGAAAGCAGAGGCTTTAACCCACTGAGCCACCCAGGCACCCTGGAGATAGGGTCTTGACAGAAATAATCAATGAACATGAGGTCACTAGATATACCCTAATCCAATATGACGGGTGTCATAAAAAGGGGAAATCTGGACATAGAAATATGCATAGACAGGGAAGGTCATGTGAACATGACATTGGCCATCTATAAGCCAAGGGAAGAAGCCTGGAACAGATCCTTCCTCACAGTCCTCAGAAGGAATGAAACTTGCTTATACACCTTGATCTTGGACTTCTAGACTCCAGAATCATAAGCCAATATATTTCTGTTGTCAAAGCCACCTAGTTTGTGGGACTTTATTAGGGCAGCTTGGCAGACTAATATATACACCTTTCTCTGGGCTGGATTGCTGTCCTCTCACACATTTGCCACAACTGTTCTCCAGAGAATTACCCTACCGGAGGCCCTCAGCCAGAGCATCCCTGCACCCACGGACAAGGACTGACCGATGCAGGGGTGTAAAGCCAGCCTTCTTGGTCCTCATGCTCCAGAGCTTCCCTGAGGTAAAACTTCTACTGAAACCAGAGGTTTTCTGATCCTATTTCCTTGCCCTACTTTTTTATTTCATTCCCTTATAGGATTCACCTAAGAGTTTTCCCTCAATAAATCAATAAATTCTCATCTTAAACTCTGTTTCTGACCCAAGACAATTGTAGAGGTAAGATCTTCCATTTTAAAATAAAAGCTATCTTTAGCCATAGGATTGCCTTCTCTTTATGAGTGTCTGCTCCTCGTGAGCCTTAAAACTGTCTAAAACTCTTTTCATAATGAACTATCTAGAAAACATGGAACTGAGAAAGCAAAATGAGGACACAGAAATAACAAATTCAGTTTACATATACATAGTTATGAGATGAGCATAGTATGAACAGTAAATTACTGTCTTTATGGAATTTCATAAAGGTCCTATTTTAAAACTATTTGAGAGTTAAACAATACATCTAAGTTACGAGCTGTTTCCAAAAGCACTTATTAAACTCTCATGAATGAAATTATAAACAGCATATTCATATCAATTCTGGTTTACATTTTAAGGACACCCTGAAGAACTATTGCTACTCTTATTTGAGGAATAAAAAATTTAATCCTATAATTCCATTTCTACAAACATCACTTATAAATCATCAGGATATAGTATCATCAACTTTTAGTGTTTGATATTGTATTACCTCTCTAAATGTTCACACAATTCAAATGATACCAAGCCACTCTGCATGTTTCTCACGACCACGTCATCCAGCCCAAACCAGTCACTGTCTCGACTTCTGAATCCCAGTAATTTCAAAGATTCACAGGCATTGTTCCCAGGTTTTCCTATGGAAGCACTTTTTGTCCTATGTAATGGTAGCAGAAGAAAGACTGGTAAAATTTGTGTGGCATAAATCTTATTTAACGCATTCATTCTTTCATTAAGCGGATAATCCAATAACAATACATTGTGATATTCTATGTGCCAGTAATTAGGCCAGGCACCAGGAATACGAAGATAAGAAATATATAACCCTTGCTTTGCAGAAGCTTACAGGATTACAGCGTTATCCAAATACAGGACAAGGTGATCAGTGTGGTCATTAAGGGAATGTGCAGGATGACTTAGCAGCAGAAGGAAGGTGCTCAGGGAGCTTGCAAAGTGAAAATGTTAATATTTGTAATGAGCTTTGGAGAATGAGAAGCATTTTATTACTGGCAAAAGAGTTAAGGGAAAAACCCAAAACATGAATAAACTTGCTAGTAAGTCCAGATGCTTCCAGAGAGCCAAGAGTAGTGGAGGAAGCTGAGAGGTAAGACCAAGATTGCCTACTTTCAAATCCTGGGTGGATCTGCATCTTATTAATTATATAACCATGGGCACTCTCTGTTTCACTGTTTCCTTATGTATAGTATGACAATAATAACAGTATCTACATTACAGAGCAAAATCAGTATTTGTAAAGCACTTATAATTGTAGTAAGCGTTAATGGCATTAATATTCTCGTCCTAATTCCTTCAGCAGACATAGCAACTAGCTTTCTTGCTAGTTCTCCTTTCTTTTTAACCTGCTGTACTCAAATCTCCTGAAAGGGGAAGTCGTATATGTCATATGCGACTTTCCACCAGCCACAGCTGGATGGACTCACAGTAGACCAATTTTCAGCACCCTGCAAATTTTATCCTTTTTCTTTGGAATTTGTCTAAAGAGGCTCAGAGATTATAACTTGTCACTGTGTCCTTTAGCTGCAGTGCCCTGGGTTTTGAAAATAATAAGCACAGAGATTAGTAAGAAGGGGAAAGTAGAGGAGATGCTAAAAGAGATGAAGAGAAAAATCATGATGAAAGAATCCATGTAGTACTAGAGATGGAATAACTAGTCTTACAATAAACTTCTCTTTTCCCGAATTCACTTAAATGGGTAACTGTTACTCACAAAAGAAGAAAAGTCCTTGATACTGGCTATCTTGGAGGGGGGAAAAAGGGTCTAATGGTGCTACTACTCATGAGGGTTTCAGAACCATTTGAGCTAGCTGTTAAGAATGAAGATCCAAGAGAGAATCCCACATCTTTATTTGTGAATAGAATTAGTTATGGCAGGATGCCTAGGTGGCTCAGTCAGTTAAGCATCTGCCTTCAGTTTAGGTCATGATCCTGGAGTCCTGGGATTGAGCCCTGCATCAGGCTCCCTGCGTGGGGAGTCTACTTCTCCCTCTGTCCCTACTCTGCTCTCATACTCTCTCTCACTCACTCTCTCTCAAATAAATAAATACAATCTTTAAAAAAGAGAATTAGTTATGGCTTTAAAACTACCTTAATGTTACAAGTTGAACTGTCTTATGACCCATAAAATAGCAAGTAAATCAGATTTAATGTCCACTCTGAAAACTTAAGACTTTACTGGTTCCTTCAGGGAATTGACCAGTTTAAAATAAGGAGGTTGGTGAAGAAATAGCATTTCGTTTTTGGGTTTTGTTTTAAAACCACATATACAGTAAAATTTTTAATCTTTCGAAGTTAATAATTTATTAACACAGGAGGATACACTCAAACTGAATCCAAAACTTTGATCATTTACTAGAAACTTGCATAATTAAATATATCATTGATTTCTTTTTCTGATGACAATTCTTACTTTTTTTTTTCTACCAATGGCTTAAATTTTTGTGGGGACCTATAGATTCTTGGCTGTATTGAAAATGACCCTACTCCCAGGTCCAGGTGTATATAAAACCTGAGCCAAATAGTGCATTTGACATTCATTAATACAGTTTGCCAAAAAATCCAGTTTTCCCCATTCTGAGCACATGATAGGATTGCAGATCCTTTTTTAAAAAATATTTTTAATTTAAATTCAATTCGTTTATATATAATGTATTATTCATTTTGGGAATGCAGGTCTGTGATTTATCAGTCTTATATAATACCCAGTGCTCATTACAACACATATTCTCCCCGATGTCCATCTCCCAATTACCCCATCCCCCTACCCTCACCCCCGCCCCTCCAGCAAACCTCAGTTTGTTTCCTAAGATTAAGAGTCTCTTGTGGTTTGTCTCCCTCTCTGGTTTCATCTTGTTTCATTTTTTCCTCTCTTCCCCTATAATCCTCCACCCTGCCCCTCAAATTCCACATATCAGTGAGATCATATAATATTGTCTTTCTCTGATTGACTTATTTTGCTTAGCATAATACTCTCTAGTTCCATCCACATCGTTGCAAATGGCAAGATTTCATTTTTTGAGGGCTGCATAATATTCCATTGTATACATATACCATATCTTCTTTATCCTTTCATCTGTCGATAGACATCTGGGCTCTTTCCATAGTTTGGCTATTGTAGACATTGCTGCTATAAATATTCAGGTGCACATGTCCCTTCGGATGACTACATTTGTATCTTTGGGGTAAACAACCGGTAGTGCACTTGCTAGGTCATAGGTTAGCTCTATTTTCAACTTTTTGAGGAAACTCCATACCATTTTCCAGAGTGGATTTCACTTCCTGTCCCCTGTGGTTGAGTGAGGCCATATGACTAGTTTTGGTTAATGAATGGTGACTGTCACTTGGAGACCAAGCATTTAATTGCTCATGCGAACCTACCCAAAGCTTTTTATTCTGCTACCTGATAGCCAGAAAGTGGTTGCCTTTCAGCCTGAGTCCTGGAGAAGGACAACCAAGAAGCAGCCTGCCTTTGATGACAACACAGCATGTGTGAGATATAAAGATTGTAATCAGCCCTTGGGAATTCAGGTTTTTGTTAATAGGTCATAACCTAGCCTAACCTGCCCTATATAGTGCATCATCCTTCTGGTCCTAGTGATCTGTTCAGGGATGGGTTTGTAACTGATTTAGAGTGAGAATAATTCACAGGGCCTTTATGCATATCCATGGGGAAGCTTCACCTTTTCCACTGAACATGGAGTTATCAAGATGTAGTTATGGACAAGCCTGTCAGAGAATGGAATCGGCACATAGGAAGGCAGAAAGAGAAGAGAGAGACTAGGTTCTTTCTGGTTTAAGAGGAAATGTAAAGATAAATATATCCCCAGACTTTATTTACATGAACCAAAGAATTCCTTTCTCCTTAAAATTTCAAGTTTGCTTTAACTGACACTTAAAAAAATCCTTAATGATATGAAGATCAAAATTAGATTTCATTTTTTTCCAGCTTTACTGAGATGACATATTGTATAAAGTGTACAATGTGATGATTTAATACATATATATGTTATAAAGTGATTATTATAGTAAAGCTAGTTAACACATCCATCACCTCAAATTTAGACTTTAATATTATAATATATATATGCCTCATCTTGAAATTAAACAATTTGGAAGCATCCTTATTTCTCCCAGCTGTTCCTGACAGCTCTGCAAAAAAACTCATCCTTTTATATATGCTATTAGCAAACTTTCATATCTAGTATTGCCTAGCAGTGAATAATAGCACTTGCTCAGACTCCACAGGACATTCTGATGTATTAAGAGATCCTTAAAACATAAACAACCTTTATTAAATTAATTTGTTTATTCAAGAATAAATGACCTTGCTCTATCTTGAGTTAAAGACTTTTTCCATATCAAAATTCCAGGCATTAAGGGAATTATAACTGGCCCATTTGTGTTCAAGGGTTCAATTATAATTGAACAGGGACATTGAAAAACATGAAAAATCCCATTACATCCGCATGGATGGAAAGAACAATTTCCAGAATTTGTGATACAATTCCCAAAAAATAAAGTGGCTGGGTAGACAAAGCAACAGATGTCCACTGCCTTTCTCAGGTCTAACAGTGCCCCATACATTGTTCTGAGTTAAATGCTTTAATGCCACACAATTAAAAGACTCAGATTTTTCCCAAGCTAAAAAAGATCTGTTCCAAGGTTCCACAAGTAGAAATCGACATTGCTGGGAACTTCTCAAGGATAGTTTCTTTTTTAAATCCTTTTTTTCTGTAGCAGTTTTAGGCTTAGAGCAAAATTGAGAGGAAGGTACAGAGATTCACTATTTATCTCCTACCCCCACATGTGCATAGCTTCCTATATTATCAGTATCCCCCATCAAAGTGGTACCTTTGCTATCATTGGTGGACTTGCACTTACACATCATAATCATCCAAAGTCAGTATTCTACATTAGGCTTCACCCTTTCCGTTGTATATTCTATAGGTTGGAACAAATGTAGAATGACATGTACCCATCATCATAGTATCATGCACTATTTTCACCTCCCTAAGACTCTTCTGTCCTCTGCCTATTTGTCCCTCTTTCACTCCAACATCTGTCAAACACTGATCTTTTTATTATCTCCGTAGTTTTGCCTTTTCCAAAATCTCATACAGCATGTATCATAGGGTATGTAGGCTTTTCAGATTGACTTCTTTCACTTAGTAATATGCATTTAAGATTCCTCCATGTCTTTTTTGGCTTCATAGCTCATTTCTCTTTGGTACTGAGTAATTTTCTATTGTATGCATGTTGTCTATCCATTCACCCACTGAAGGGTATCTTGGTTGCTTCCAAGTTTTGACAATTATGAATAAATCTTCTCTAATATCTACATGCAGGTGTTTGTGTTGACATGTTTTCAACCCCTTTGGATAAATAGCAAGAAGTGCTTATGATAATAGTATGCTTAGTTTTGTAAGAAACCAACAGTTTTCCACAGTAGCTGTATCGTTTTGAATTCCCACCAGCAATGAATAAGAATTCCTGCTGTTCTACATCCTCACCGGCATTTAAGGTTGTCAGTATTCTGGATTTTGACCATCCTTTAAGATGTGTATTGATGTATCATTTTTTTAAATTTACATCTCAATGATGACATATATGGAGCATCTTTTCAGATTCTTATTTGCCAACTACATATCTTCTTTGATGAAGTATCTCTTAAGGTCTTTGGACCATTTTTTAATCAGGTTTTTTTTGTTTCTTATTGTTAAGTTTTAAGAGTTCTTTGTTTATTTTGGAAAACAGTCCTTTATCAGATGTGTCTTTTGAGAATATTTTTTCTCAGTCTGTGGTTCATCTTATTTTCTTGATATTGTCTTTCCCAGAGCAGAAAATTTTAATTTCATGAGGTCCAGCATATCAATCATTTATATAAGGAATCATGCCTTTGGTGTTTATCTAAAAGTCATTGCCATACCCAAGGTCATCTAGGTTTTCACTTATGTTATCTTCTAGGAGTTCTATAGTTCTGTGTTTTACATTTATGACTATAATCCATTTTGGGTTAATTTCTGTGAAGACTATAAGGTCTGTGTCTAGATGCTTTTTTTTTTTGCATGTGGACATCTACTTGTTCCAGCACTGCTTCTTCAGAAGAATGTCTCTTCTCCATTGCATTGTCTTTTCTCTTTGTCAAAGAGGAGTTGACTATATGTATATATATGTATATATGTATATATATGTATGTTTGTGTGTATGTATGTGTATGTAGATAGATAGGTAGATAGATAGATAGGTATCTATTTCTGGGTTTTCTATTCTGTTCTATTGATCTATTTGCCCATTCTTTCCCTAATACCACACTGTGTTGGTTACTATGGCTTTAAAGTAAATCTCGAAGTCAGGTAGTGCTCCTCTTCCAACTCTGTCCTTCTCCTGTGTTGGCTATTCTGGGGCATCATCTCTTTTTGATTTCTTAAGTTACATGGTAGTTTTACCAACCTGTCTATTTTATTCTTATGTGGTATGACACGTCGATTTAACAAATATTCTTGTATATGACTCACATGTTACATTTGAACAAGATCATTTTAAAACCAATAGCATTTGGGCGCCTGGGTGGCTCAGTGGGTTAAAACCAATAGGATTATACAGAAATAGCATTTTTCATGAGCAAAAATGTTTTCCCATCTAACTCTCTAAAATATTTTTATATAATATGGAATAAATTTTTACTTAATCAGTTAATGTCACCTTTCATTACTGTCAAGAAATCTTTTGTGGTTCATAATTAAATGACTCTCATCTTTTCCCAGAAATAATTCAGACATAAAGGAATGTGATGTAATAAAGACATTTAATTATTATTATTTATACTATGTTTTAGTCACAACTAGTTTTTATCTTTTTTACTTTATGAGGCATAAAGTGCTTCATTGTGTTCCTATTTCCATAGAAAATGTTCACGCATTTTTTCCCTTTGATGAAAGAATGTTAAACAGCTGGTATAGGGTCCCATTTTATTGTTGTTATTGTTGTTGTTGTTGTTTTAAGATTTTATTTATTTGACAGTCAGCAAGAGAGGGAATACAAGCAGGGGGAGCGGGAGAGGGAGAAGTAGCCTCCCCACTGAGCAGGTACCCCGATGTGAGGCTCAATCCCAGGGTCCTGGAATCATGATCTGAGCTGAAGGTTTAACGACTGAGCAACCCAGGTGCCGTGAATTTTATTGTTTTATGCTCCACTGGATAGAGAAAATGCATCTACCATATCTATCACTAATAACAACAGAGTATATTATAAAATACTAATTTAGCATTGTTAAAATGTTAGAAGGAATACTATTACATTTCCACCAATTTATTCAATTTATTTAATTCATGCAATGTTTTTTGAGCACCTACTACGTTGTGCTTGTGCTGAGTGATGCTAAATGGAAAAGAGAATTTAATAATACTATAGTATGATATAGGATGTGCACAAAGAATGGGACTGACACAAAGAGAGAAAAAATTCAGTCCCTCCTGGAGATCTTAGAATGTCTTGACAGATAAGGGAAGAGTTGAGCTACCACTTACAGAATAAATCAGAGTTCTTCACCTAAACATGGATAGAAAAAGGATTTTCTAGTACAGAGAGCATATACAAGGGCAAAGAAACAGGGAAGAAAAAAGAAATCTGTACTTTGGCCAATTGAATTGATGACAAATGGCCATCTTCCTGCTACATAGAAATACTGGACAAAAACTCTCTCTTTCTTACACACACAGACACAGAGAGAGTGAGGTAGAGGAAACCAAAAGACAGAAAAAAATCCCTTAGGTCTGGAAATTAACAAAATCTCAAACATATGGGTGCACCTGGGTGGCTCAGTAGGTTAAGCAGCTGCCTTTGGCTCAAGTCATGATGTCCAGGTCCTGGGACTGAGCCCCAGAGGGCTCCCTGGTCAGCAGGGAGTCTTCTTCTCCCTTTCTTTCTGCTGCTCCCCCTCCAACTCATGCTTACTCTCTTTCTCTCTCTAATAAATAAATAAAATCTTTTTTAAAAATCTCAAAAACTAGAATTATCTTCTCTCTCTAGTGAACATGAGCAACTGATTCTATGGATGCTCCTACCGTCATCAGTCTCCACCACACACACACCCTGCCCCACCAACCATGCATACACACCGGGTATGCGGGGGCTGGAGCTTAGCATATTATCAGGCACACTATATACCACCACTAGCTATTAGCTGGAACTAACTCAGTTATAAAACTGGAATCCCAAAAGGGCAACATTGGCCATGAAATGAGAAACAACAAAAACAATCAAACTCTCTTAGAACATTGGCTCAAGAAATCAACAAACACACAAAGCAGCTCTGGGCCGGAGGGAAACAGACAAAAAAAGCTGATCTGACTAAAAATCATTCTCAATACTTGGAAATGAATTTCTAAGGACAGAACTAGCATTATAGAGAATGTTCTAGATTATACCATGCTAATAGATAATAGTAAACATGTTAATAGGTAGGTGATAGAATAATCTGAATGAAACCACAAAATAAGTATGTTTACAATGATTAAAGAGATAAAGAAAGAAATAGGAAGCTTAATGAAAAACAGAGCATTGTGGAAAAAATATTTTTAAAATATAGCAATAGCCTTTTAGAAATGAGAATTACAATGAATGAAATGAATAGTTGAAACAACTGATTTAAAAAATAATAAAATATGTTGGGCGCCTGGGTGGCTCAGTGGGTTAAAGCCTCTGCTTTCGGCTCAGGTCATGATCTCAGGGTCCTGGGATCGAGGCCCGCATCGGGCTCTCTGCTCAGCAGGGAGCCTGCTTCCTCCTCTCTCTCTGCCTCTCTGCCTACTTGTGATCTGATCTCTCTCTCTGTGTCAAATAAATAAATAAAATCTTTTAAAAAAAAAAAAATAAATAAAAATAATAAAATATGTTTAAAATAGTAAAATATATGACAAGTCTAAGGAAATCACCTCAAAATAGCATAGATAGTATTAAAAATATTAAAGATTTGTGTAAGATGAACAATAGTATAGATTATGTTTAACCCATTTATATCTGTTTAATGTAACTGCTTATTTTATTTATATCATCTTTTCTCTTTAACATCACCATGCTGTTTTCTTGTTTGTTTGAGTTTTTTTGGTTATCCTTTGCCATATAAACTTTTCCTTTCTGCTTTTTGCTTTTATGAATGAGACTGAGGCAAGACTGATGTTAT
Organism: Ailurus styani; assembly: GCA_002007465.1. Lineage (NCBI taxonomy): Eukaryota > Metazoa > Chordata > Mammalia > Carnivora > Ailuridae > Ailurus > Ailurus styani. The sequence continues at coordinate 2,526,960 of LNAC01000005.1, read as the reverse complement.
TCTTTTTTACTTAATTCGTTTCTGCTGAATAGATTGCTATAGAATTATGTTTTCTTTAAATGTTCATTTCCATTTTCCATGTCATGCCTATGTAAGCATTGTTGCTGTTGTTTCTTTTCCATAAATGTATCTAGTAATCAATCAGCATTTTCTAAGTCAAGGCTTTAATCAGCATCAGGAAATTAAATTCAACCATGCCTTTGATTATTGTTTCTTTTATGGTCGTTTTGGTTGTTCCTTTGATGGTACCCATAATTATTAGGTGACATCACTTCAAATGATTCTTTATCATACCTTGGTCCCTTTCCATCTCTGCTTGTTATCTTTGTATCTCATCCTGGTGTCCTTGTCTCCTGGTGTATCCTGATGGCTTTCTGCCTCTCAGAAGTTTTGCTTACTGGATACTACTAAATTTCCAAAACAGATTTTTGTAATACTCTCCAGGGAACTGGGATTCTCATTATTCAAGTTATTGTGAAACCTCAGGACGATGTTCTCCTTCCTTATTTCTATAATTTTTTGTGTGTGGTTTTGTTCTGCTTTTAAAATATTTTCAATTGGTGTGGTTTTTCTTTTCTTTTTTTTTTCTTAAGAAACCGTGTACGACTTTTTTCCTTAATCTTGAATAAATATTCAGCCACATACTTCCAGTTTGGTAGCCGCTTGAATCTCTTTCTTAAATCTGGAGAGCAGATCCATGTGCATAATTTAGAAATCAATTTTCAGTGTCTAATCATTTTTACTGACTATCATTTATCTGGATTACCACATGTAACCTTCTCCTACCTGGGATAACTGGATTTTAAATGTTTTGAATTAATTAAGTGTATGAAAATGTGCCATTATCAGCATGATTTCTACTAGGGCTCTTATTGTCTCTATTCTTATCCCTATATTTATGGGAATTTCATTTTCATTTTTGACAATGAAAAATGCAATCTCTAATTTCTCTCTGCATTCTCCTCTGTCATTTCTGAGGGATGTGGAAGTATAGCAAAAGAGAAGCAAAGGAACAGTGATGTAATCAGTTCCAAAAATGATGTCTGTGTATTACAGAGATAAATTTATATTTCTCAGACTATGGGAATAGACAATCAGGGATGGACAAATTATTTTTCTATCATCTTTCTTGCAAATGGAGCTGTTTTGTTTTATGATAGAAAGTACATATCAGTCACAAATTATTTTTATTAATCCTTTGCCAACCATCCTCTATATACAGCAGAAATACCAGATTCTAGCCACAGGTTGCTGGTAAAAATCCATTCTAAGGATTAAGTTCTTGTCTTTACAAATATATATATGTATTTCAGGGAATATCTAAAGGAGAATGTCTTAATCTATTGGACTAGTACATTTTAAATTAGAAGCTCCAGGATATTTCTGGTTTTAAATCTTAATTTACCATTATATACAGAAATGTGGATTAACTAAAATACAACTGATTTTATACATATAAATCCCAAGTAGCTAAAGTACATATAACTGAATCACATATATATTTTTATGCTCTCTTTCACTTATCCAACAGGAGGGAAAGTTTAATTTCTTCTACCAGCCATAGCCTAATATTCTACTATTGCCATCTCCCTAAATTGCAAACATGGTGGGAAAGGACAAATAATCCACTCCTTAATTTCCAGCCTTGCAGCCTCAAACCAAATAAATGATGGCTTCACAGTCATGAGTAGATCTAGAGATATGTGGGTGCATCCAAGATTGCACCACTTGATAGATATAGATACTTGTACAAGTTCTTACTCATATTGAGTTTCAGTCTTCTCACTAATAACTTTTTCATTAGGAAAAGAAAAGTATTAAAACGAAAGACTAGGAATTAAGATCGGGATTATTCTATGTACCCTATTTGTTGTTAACCTGTCCTTTTGAATTTCATTTCTATTTTCTTTAAGATTTTATTTATTTATTTGACACAGAGAGAGAGAGAGATTACAAGTAGGCAGAGAGGCAGGCGGAGAGAGAGGAGGAAGCAGGCTCCCCGCGGAGTAGAGAGCCCCATGCGGGCTTTGCTCCCAGGACCTTGAGACCATGACCTGAGCCGAAGGCAGAGGCTTTAACCCACTGAGCCACCCAGGCGCCCTTGAATTTCATTTCTGGCTAGTAACTCAATATGTATATTTGTCTTACTGGTGGGGATTTTGTTTAATTATAAAAATTAGGAAAGAATCTACCTATCTGGCAAAAAACAGACTCAAAGTTAATTTGTTTTAGAAAAGTTCAGGTTAATTCTTTTTCTACATTAACAGAACACTCTTAAATATAGAAATTAAAATCACTTTACCACATCTTTATAATTTACCATATCATAATTTCTTTGAAAGCAAGAATTAATTTTACCTCTTCTGTATTAACCTTATCACATAGCATATATTTGGGCCTGTTACAGCTAAAATCATTACCTTTTGTGAATCCACAATATTTTATTTCTATATTAAAATGTTTCACTATATTTCAATACTGATATTTAAATATATGACATAAAATTACATTTTTCAATTATTTACATTTCTTTGTTTATCATCAAGTCAGAGATATTAAGATTTAACTTACCGGTTGAGGTATAAAGGTATGATCCTGTTTGTTGTAGCACTAGCTGTTTTTTTACGATCTATCTCAGATCCAAGAGTCTTTTTATCAGGGTGTGGAGAACAAGGTAGGAATACAGTGACTGGCTTCTGGAAAGGATGTATTGATGGGTGCTTAACATGGATCAGAGGGCTTGTGGATACTACCGGGTAGGAAGTATCTTGCTGTGTTTTTAAATATGCCACCAAAGATGGGTCAACTGGTTGAATCTAAACAAGGAAAAAATACAAATATTCATATATTTTAATAGCGAAAGATGCAAGTATCAGCACATTTCTAAGCCAATTTTCTGAAAACTTGATAGAACCTAGTTTTATACATTTCTTTGTGCATTGTTGATTAGAATCAACACTGCATTAATTTATAAAAAACACGGCATTTGGTCTCCCTTTTACAAAGTCTGTCTGAAATCTAGGTTCCCTGTCCTCTGTTATAAATAACTGAGAAACACTCTTAATTGTAGGCAACAAAATGACCTAGAAAACAAAATAGACATTTTACATAATTTCTAATTAGAACTGTTGTTAGATCAAGTGATCTTCAGAAACTAGAAAAACAAGACTATATTTGTTTCCTCTCACATAAGAATGGCTAATATAAATAGCTAGCATGATTCTAAAATTTCAAGTTTATGGAAAATATCTATGAATAAATTGCTCATAATATGGTTTCTTTGCTACTTTTTATTTTTTGCTAACCGCTTACAGTAACTGGGAGAAACAGGCGAGCATGGGAGAGAGTCCAGGCTTCAAGGACAGGAAATATGGAGAAAGTGTATCTTTTAAAATGTGGAACAATGCTCCACTCTATCTTGTGCATACCTTGCAAATAGTGTTTGTATATATTAAATCCTCATTCCAAAAAAGGGCTGTTTTATAATTAAGTATAATGAAATATTCATAATTATAAATATTTTAACTGATTAGCCTCCTGTTTGCCATCCTCTCAGATGCAAATCTTGACTCATATATATGTCCCAATGTCTGGCATCAGTTTTATCATAGATACTCAACATATGTTTTTGTCAATAAATAGCATCAAGAGACACACACACAAACACACCCAAAAGTAGCTAAGAATAAAGCGGGGCTTTATTTTGGAATGAGATTCACTGTGCTCTAAATCATCACTTTATCACTGATAACACTGTATGTTAGGTCATTAAAAGTGGAAGAGAAGAATTCATTTACTGATATATTAAATAGTTGTACCGTCTTTATCCTTTTTGGATCATGTTTGCTGACCCACAAAATTGATGAGAAGAAACTCACCAGTTTTTAATATTTACCTTTAATTGTACCAGCACCGGCGAGCCAAAAACTCCTGGAGGGTAATTTAAGGACACTCGGGAATCCGTGCTTGGCCTAAGAGTAAGGCCTTTCTTTGTTACTGTGAAGGACTCTTTCTTTAAACAAGACACAACAGAAAAGATACCCAACTTGTACACTTTCACTTCAGCACAGGTCCCCTGTGTGGATTGAGGACATGAAAACACATTAACACAACCCAGTCCTGGGAGTATCTGCTGTATATAATCTATCCACTGTCCCTGTAATCTCGCACAGTTGGGAAAGATTTCATTAACTCCAGAGGGATGGTCATCTCATAAGATGATGTAGAGGTAGATACTAGTTTCTCAGATTTGAACTACCTGATAGAAAAGAGAGAAATAAATATATTTTTTAATTTAAATTAAAGTCCCCCTGAAATGTATAGTGAAAGGACAATCACATATAGTGTTTTCACAAATATTAACTATTTTTGGAATCCTCTCTTCCTTTACCAGAGTAAACTTTAAATATTGGCCTTTATCCAGAAAATTCAACACTGTTTTAGGGAATTCCAAATGTCACCATTTGGGTAGTTTATGCAAAAGCTAGAGCACCTGTTCTGTCAGCAAATTCTTCCTTCTGACAATTCACAATCTCTTAGTAAATTCATTTTCTCTATTTCTCTCCATGCAGTGGGAGCAAATGACTACAAAGAGACACTTGTGTTTCATTTTTATATAGTGACATTTAAATTATAATGCATATATTCAGGCACATATTCAAGCTTTTTTATCACACAGAAAAGGAACTGAGTACATAAAGGAAAACAAAATTATCTTCTCGTATAATCACCAAAGCTTAAAATGAAGAGGAAGACTTAAAAAGTCATTTGGTCTATTCATGTCTCTCCAAACGCCAGCCTAGCTCCGCCCCAGCCTGAGTGGATAATCACGCAGACACATACACAAACATTTCTGGGACAATCACAATGGAGAATAATCTGTCATTTGAAAACTGACTAAGGAAGATATTCCACAGTATCACTTCATGAATCTGTCGTTGGGAAAATTCAGGGCGTGATGAATGTAGTTAATTGGCTGAAGGGAAAATGGTGAGAGGTAAGAAAAAAAGTCTTCCCGGAACTGATAGTGGGTTGTGCATTTAGAATACATTTGGCAGATGCTGGGAACCGGAAGTGTTTTTAAAGCAGGGGAGTGTCATGAACAGAACTCTGATGATGGTTTGTTTATCTAACTCCAGAATTAGAATTCTTAAATGTCGTATGAACCACACAAAATTTTGGAAGGAATCCAGAGTTTAAAAATTTTTGAGCTAAAAATAGGGATAACTACCATTAGAAAACTATAAAAAGTATATGCTTTTATATTTTCCAGTAGACAATGGTCCTCTTATTTTGTTCTCCTTTTTGCTCTGATGATCCATTTACAAAACATTTTGCTGCCCATTTTGTGAAAGTCACATGCACTATCAACAATTTTTGCTTTTTTTTTTTTTAAAGATTTTATTTATTTATTTCACAGAGGGAGAGATCACAAGGAGGCAGAGAGGCAGGCAGAGAGAGGGGGGGGGAAGCAGGCTCCCCGCCGAGCAGGGAGCCCGATGCGGGCCTCTATCCCAGGACCCTGAGATCATGACCTAAGCCGAAAGCAGAGGCTTTAACCCACTGAGCCACCCAGGCGCCCAACAATTTTTGCTTTTATAATGACAGTCACACAGACTGGTCAAGATTAAAAAGCCACAGTCAAGGGCAATGCAGACCAGACTATTAGATATACAGCCTTCCTGGACTAAATATAAAATATGCTAGTGACATGAATTGGAATAAATAATTAGAACAGGTTTAGCTTTCATATTCTACTGTATAACCTTGTTTGTAACTCAGAAAAGACACAAATCAGAAAAAGAAGAGATGTATTATAAAGAATTTCTTATTTAGTAGAATTTTAAATATTTTTTCCTTGCCCTTGTCTTCAAATAATGACAACTTACATAAAGCTTAAAAGACAAATATTCTGTTTAAAAATAAATGCAGTGGCCCAGAGAAGAATCTTTAACCTTAGTTCCCATCAACTCTATGCTGAGTTTAGTAACTGTTATAACCTGTCTTCAAAACATATGAATTTGTGACCATAGAGGAACTCAGAGTTACTACAATAAACTCAGCCATGAAAAATGGTAATTTATGAACTACTAACACGTGTTTATAGGCTTCCTTTTATCTTTGTAAGTGAATTTATTCATTTAATCCCTATGACCCTATCAGCTGGACACTATTATTGTATTCATTTTTCAGATACAGAAATTGAGTCATGGAAAGTTTACTTAATTTACCCACACTAACATAGCACGGAAGTACAGGAACCAGATTTCAAACCCAGCTTATCTTCCTCCACAACCCACATCCTAACTACCACATATACTGTCTGCTGTGTATGAACAAAACACAATTTATAGACTTAAATACTATCTCAAAGCACACACATACACACACACACACACACACACACACACAAATTGTTCATTTTTTTTTTTTACATATTTTCCCAACTCATGAATGATAAAAAATAAAGCTAGTATTATCTGGGGAATCCAGCATTCTTAAGTTTAGACAGAGATCCATAACATTTAAATGTTAGTCTATTGGTAGTCCAAGACATGAAGCTAATTAAACCATGATTTTGATTTTGTTTCCCAGGTGAAAATACAATATTTGCTGGGTCCTAGACCCAAGTTTTTCATTCCCAAGTTTGGCCAATAATTTCTCCTCTTTGATCATAAATTTCAAAAGATAGCAAAAAATTTGTGAATTTACTGGCATTCATCTAATTAACCCTTCCATTTGTTACCAATGGAACAATTATAGCTATACACAATCTGGTAGTCCAGGTAATATTTAGTAGAGGAGTCAAACAGCAAATGTAGATGTAGCCAAGGATTTACCAACCTTATAACTTCCTCTCATTCCTTCCAGTGAATTTGGGGTTAGGTAACTTGATTGAAGGTTTATGTCAGACATTTTCACCATGATGTCTCTGTAATTTCCCCTGTAATGTGCAGTAAATGGAATTGCAATGCATATTGGAAATGGAATTTTTTTTTCCATATCTGAACACTCAACAGTGATGACATTACTGACCAACTCTTCACTATCACTCACTATTAAAGAACTCATGCTGTTAATTATCCGGCATTCTAGATGTTGTAGAATATACGATGGTGCCGTAATGTAACAAGACACTTGGGAGCTGGTATCACTCAGCATATCGAAATACCTGCAGGAAAAAAATACGTAATTTTTCCAATTATTTATGTACTATATGGCTAAATCCAAAAGAGAGGGAAGCAAACCATAAGAGACTCTTAACTGTAGAGAACAAACTGAGGTTAATGGAGAGAGGTGAGCAGGGGATGGGCTTAAATGGGTAATGGGTGTTAAGGAGGGCACTTGTGATGAGTACTGAGTGTTGTATGTAAGTGATGAGTCACTCAATTCTAGTCCTGAAACTAATATCACACTCTATGTTAACTAACTAGAATTTAAATAAAAAATTTGAAAAAAAGAAATAAAATATAAAACAGAAAGAAAGAAAGAAAGAAAGAAAGAAAGAAAGAAAGAAATACAAGCTCTAGAGTCACATTGTCTTCATGTGAATCCCAACTATTCCACTTACTGACTCTGTAACCTTTAGCAAGATACTCAACCTCTCTGAGCCTCAGTTTATTTAACTGCAAAATTATAATAAAATAATACCTGTCTCATAAGAAGGCTGTGAGAATTAAATAAACTACTGTATTAAGTAATTAAAAAGCTATGCTTGGCACATAGGAGGTATTATATATATGAGCGATTATTACTATTGTTACTATTGACATTACTATTATTATTTAGGTGGTTGATTTCTCAGTTTTGTTCATTTTACAACGTGAATCTAAAGATTGTTAATGCTTCTTGATAAACCAAGTACTTATACCTGAATCATTTACTAAATTTTGAGGAAAGGGGATAAATACAAATCAGGTATTGGAATTATCCAAACTCATTATGTCTAATAATGTTTCTTATGTTTTTTAGAAAACCTGAGAGAGGTATGAAAGTACTGTGAACTTATGATTAATCATGATAATTAGAAGCAAAATATTTACAATCCTTGAAGAAGCGATCCAAAAGCTTATTTTCACCATTTGTTGTACTCTTGCTTTTTATAGCCAGCACCTTTGCCAAAGCTTTTAGGGTTTTACACATTTGAGTAAAATTTGAGATCAGTCATTATTTGTTTGACTTTAAACATCAATAATTACTATTAAAATACCCAATATTTTAGCTCTCTCTATGGACCAGATTTTAGGTTACACATTGTTTCTTTTTTTTTTAATTTTATTATTTTTCAGTAATCTCTATATCCGACATGGGGCTCGAACTTGCAACTCCTGGATCAAGGTCTGCATGTTCTACTGACGGAGCCAGCCAGATGCCCCCACATTGTTTCATTTAATCCTCACTAGGGAGTCAGACAGGTACTACTGTCATCATCTTTTACAGATAGGGAAACTGAGGCTTAGAAAATTTCACTTGTTGAAAATCACACCAATGATAAATCTACAGAATCAATAATTGAATCCATCTATAGTTAGCACAAAAGCCCAAACTCTGACATAATATCCTCAAATTATTCCAAAGCACTGGCTTCTTATCCATTACAAACTGAAGCTAATACCTAATCCACAATAGTTTGAAGATGGATTGAGATAAAATATTTAAACGTCTTATAATAGTGGGTTAGCATAAATTTCATGCTCAATAAATTAGATCTCTACGTTAAAATTATCAACTTGAGTTTCTCCTTTCTACTTCTCATTTCTTATCAGTGAAATGGCTGAAATATTGACAATGTCAAAGATAAATGAGAGGATCAATATAAAATAGAGCAGTTCTAGGATAATCAGGTTTTAACTATCTTTTTAGTTCTTAGTGAATTGAATTCTATAATGCCCTTTAACATAGATACCTTTTAAAAATGTTGAAATTGCAGAGAAGTTTATTTATTTATATTTATAATTCTGAACCTGTAAAGTTGGAAGGAAAATTACCCAGTACATTGGTTTGTTTGTATATTCTCTGATGATGGTACTTCAAAAAATGTTATAATTGAGAAATAATTTCTCAATTGTTTAATGGAGAATACAGTGACCCAACCTTGTATAACTTTAAAAATGATTTTCTTCTATGCCTTGGAAACTATCTGCACTAAAAGACTGATGGATGAAGTGAGGAAAGAGACCTGTAAATGCTTCTGTTTCCTCTAGCCTTAGTCAAATAGATCTAGTCCAGCAGCTAAAGTAATCAGATTGGTTTATGTTACTCTTGTTTCCCTTTGAGTCTATACACACTAGAACAACGACACTAGAAGAAATAGGTTTCTTACAGAAAGCTATCCAGAGAGGAATCACAACAGACTCCCAACGAGGTTTTGCTTATGACACACATATTTTAAGTGGCCTGATGGCTTCCTAGCCTGAAGGATTGAAAGGACTAGTCATCTTTATAAATATGCAAGCCAAACACAATCAGTTTGGGTGCTACAAAGAGGAAATCATCAATGAGGGAACACCTAAGGGAGGTGTTAGAGGGAGTGGTTCAGCAGTGACTCATTAGTTGATGCTTTGAGTCATTTCTGAATGTGAGAATATGAAGTGTTAATTTTTTCTCAACTGAAATGGGCAACCACATCCACATATTAACTAATTTAAATAGTTGTTTTGCAGGGGCAGTAATTCTTTAAAACTATGGGGTCTGTCAAGCACTGAATGTACTTCCATAACCTCTATAAAATTCATTAGATTCTCAGCCCTGTAGGAACCTCACAGCTAACCTAACTCAGCCTCTTCATTTTATTGATGAGATAGCTAAGGTCAAAATAGCAAAATAAGTTGCTTGAGATTGAAGACTCAGTTGTGGTGTTGTCCTGGAAATTGTATTGTACTCCTGAAAAGAGCATCACACGTCATGGCAGAGAGGGGTTAAGTGAAGGTTGGAAGCATGTGGGAGGTAGAGAAAGTGAGGGTTGTTGAGAGTGAAGTCGATTAAACACTCACAATTAGCTCAGCATGAACATCTGCAAAGGAGTGTGGTGCTAGGCTCTTTATGTGACTTGACCTTACCAAATAATCCCAGGAAGTATATGTTATTTCTGCAAAGAAGAAAATATGGCTAAGAAATGAAGCAAGTTGACCAGGGTCACAAAACTAGTATGTAAAAAATAGGAGAGATAAAATTTAAGTCCATCTGATTCCCAAACCAATGATTTTTTTCATTATTCCCCATTGTTTTCTAAGAGTGTGATCTTTGCAGGAAAACTATGGCTATAAATATTTTATTTTATTTTATTTTATTTTATTTGGACAAATAGGGATGATTATCCCCATGTATACGGGAGATAATTCATGAGGTATATCTGTCAATTTCAACATTTTTTTTTTTAATCAAGGGCTCTTTGAGAATCTGGTAAAAACTCTGGATTATCTTCAAGGAGATAAAATAAATATGAAACTATACACTTAGTTCTAAAAACTGCCTAAAGCTTACCCATGCCCCCTAGGGTCTACAGACACAGATTAAGAATTTATGATAATTTATAAATAAAATAAATGTGAGAATTTATTTGAGGATACAGCTAAAATAAATCTGAGGCTATAAAATTCTTTCCTAGTATTTGAACTCTCCACAGCATCCTAGTTTTTATTATAATTGAAAGAGTAGTGATTTAGAAGACTGTTCATGTTCTGAACAATTGTTCATTTAAATTACTTTCTTCTATAGTGGATTCCTCTTCCTTTAAAGAAACATTTAATGTTTGCTTTCTAAAATTTTAAAAAAATATTAGTAATAGCAGTCATATAATTTTCCTAGGAGTAATTTAAATTGAATTATTGATTTACAATATCTTTTGGAGATCTGAAATGGAAATATAAAGTCCTCATCATATATAAATACTATGTATAATAACTACAGAAACATACATATCAGCAGGCATATACAAGCACCTCTCACATTACATTTACTTACTCCTTTTCCATTATGTTATTCTTCTGCTTTAGACTCTCTGAATCATTGGAAAGAAGACTATTCAGATACTTGCTGGAGATATCACGTGTTATTGAGGATGTGGTAATCTTTTCTCTTTGGCTCTCTGAGGTCTCTTGAATTTCTCTTTCTGTTGTCTGGATTATGTCATGCATCTCTTCCCTGTTGCCATTTATGTCCTCAACAGTCATGTGTACTGTTTGTTTATCATCTTCATTTTCAGCATTATCTGGGAACATTTTGTTCTGTGACTCCTCTTGCTCTGTTACATCTCCATTCAATGAGGTATTGTTTTTTTTCCCCACTAATTCTGAACTCATATATGTTTTATTTTTTTTTAACTGGACCTGGTTTGTACAAGGACTTTGCTCTCCATTTGTGGGAGAAACAGTAGCTGTTTCTATGACATTTTGTTCCCCTCTTGCAGCAATGTCTGCTGCTTTGATATCGTGAATGGTGGACATTGTCTGCAGTGGGGTACATTCATCATGCATGCCGCATAAATTACACATCTCCTTTTCTTCTTTCTTTAGAAGTGTAGCAGTGCTCCCCAAATATTCATTTATTTTCATGAGGCAGTCTATGAAAGTAGAGATTTCTGCACACACACAGATACATAAAAAGAACAAAATACAAAACTGAAATTATATTTCTCCACTGACATCTAATGAGGTATGGCAAGATAAACTTAGAAACCTACCAAGACCCTTACCAGGCATTTAAGCCTATCTCCCTCTTGAAGGAGAAGTCATTTGTGCAACTGTCACTCTTTTAACACATTTAGGAATTGGGGACAAATTGCTTCTTACTGTAGTGGCAAAGAATAAGTCTAATCCCCCCTGCTCATAAAAATGCTTTGAATATTTGAAGGCAGACACCGTGACCCCGACCACACCCATAAAACTCTTTAATTAAAGTCAACATCTTCCTCAATAATTCCTTGATGGTTATGGTTTTGAGAATTGTTCTCCTTTGAGTATACTGTATCGTTTATCAATAATCCACTTATAATTATTTTTTTTAATTTAGCAAAACACTTCACATGAGACTTGGGTAGCCTGCATACCACATCTACACTATTTCTACTGGCGCAGATGTTATATTTTATTAGGTGCTTTGTTGGCTGCTATAAGAACTAAGCTAGGTTTACACTTTTCCTCCTGATGACCTTGTGATCATTTACAATTTTCAAACTGGCCTTCCAAAAAATAGCTCTAATTGTACAGGTTCTGATTCTCTGATTAGAACATATACTGGCTTCTCAAAGGCTGCTAAACCAAGTCTAGCCTCTTCATGCTGGTGTAGACCCTCCCCACGGTGTGATTGGATATAGTCTCTCACTCAGTCCCCATGTCCTGCCTTTCTCTTCTTTGTCCATCCTTCCTCTGAGGTTACAGCTCACAGCTGAGGTCATCTGATCACTTCTTGCAGTCTTAGCGACTCTCCAATCTTTAGAATTCAATTCTGAACTAAGGAATATGTCCAATCTTTAGAATTTAATTCTGAACTAAGGAATATGTAATTTTTTTTTTAAAGATTTTATTTATTTATTTGACACAGAGAGAGAGATTACAAGTAGGCAGAGAGGCAGGCAGAGAGACAGGGAGAGGAGGAAGCAGGCTCCCTGCTGAGCAGAGAGCCCGATGCGGGCCTCGATCCCAGGACGCTGAGATCATGACCTGAGCCGAAAGCAGAGGCTTTAACCCACTGAGCCACCCAGGCGCCCAGGAATATGTAATTTATAGCCCCATAGGTCAGTATTTAAAGAATCATCATTAAATCATCTTTTTACAAGTATGGGTTTATCTTTGGGCTCCAAGTCTGACAACTTGTGTTTCTTGTCTTGTACCTAAGACCATCTTTATTTCGATCTCCTCTTCTGGAAGCAGGGTCCTTATCATTTTCCATGAATAAGTATTTGTCTCAATATGTTGCCTAGGACCCTATTAAGTTCTCTCCAGAGACTAGAGACCTGGCTACAAGCTCCAGCTGCTATTGTCTGGGTCATGCTGCCTTTGGGCAAATTTCCCTGATGCCTACCAACTGCCCCCTAGATAATTTCTTAATATTATCCCCTGGATTTCTGATTGATGACACCTGCCCACTTGCCTTGACACTATATTATTTAGAGCTGGGTTTCATGATACCACCCATCTTTTTATCTAGAGTAACTGTTGTTGTCTGAGATCATATTTATTAGATATAATGTTCTTCCTGCCATACTTCTCAGGATCCATAATGGGGACTATTCCCAAGAATCTTCTCCCCTCTTAGTATGTGTGGGAAGGGGGTCCAGTTCTATAGCTCAGCCCAGCGCAGTCTTTCTAGTGTTTTTGCAATAATGGTTTCAAACTCAAGTAAATATATAAACACATATATACACATATAAACACATAAATACATATATAAACACATAAAATATCATATTCCAATACAGAAAAACTGCTTGTTCTACTTCAAACTAGGGATATTTTCCTACCTTTAATCTTGGATCCTGCTAATAATACCTTTGTCTGGAATGCTCTTTCAAGATTCCTAATTTCCCACTGCGTAAATCCAATTCATTCCTTAAGCTTCAGTTTAAATACAGCATCTGCTCTAGCAAAGTTCCCTATTTCCCACTCTGAAAATGGAATCTTGCCTGCTTGTGAGGCCTTAAGGCAATTCCTTTGTATGTCTTTAATGGAACTGGCCTTAAAGTCCCTTGCATTATTGTGCATTTGTCTTACCTTATTCCCCCTCATACATTGTTAGTCCTCTGTGGACAAGACTCTATCTTAGCCTTCTTTGCATGCTCCTTCGTACATCTCAAAGTGACTACCTTACCAACATTTCTTAGAGAAAGAATAAGTCAACAAAATACTTGCCTTGTCTCTGAATACATTGATTCTCCTTGTCAAGCAGTACATACAGCTGCTGGCAGGTAGACTGCAGAGTGCCCGCAGTGTGCTCCAACAGTTGGTGAAGGGCCCCACTGAGTTCTTGACCCAGAAAGACCACTGTGGCTAGCCAAGTGGCGCCGCCAGACCCTTCCCCGGGGTTCTCACCAAGAAGGGCCTGCTGTAGCATCAGGTTTTGTCTCCAAATCTGCCTCAGTATTTTGCCTAGTTTACCTGAGCCCATGTCCTCTGAATCCATTTATGCTCCAGAACTGGAATGCTTCTTTTCTGCCAGCAAAGCCTAAAGGTTTAGCAAATTCAAACTTGGCGATGGTGCTTCAAATCTAGGAGATGATCCAAGTGAGCCAGGCAAGTACTTTCTCGCAATATAATAGTTTATTCAGCTTCTTGTTGACCAGTGAAAAGTTACTAGGTGACCAAGGAGGGGCGGTCCTGCACCCTGGGTGCCATTGTATACAGAAGAGATTAATCACAGGGATAGAACAAGCTCATACCATCCCACTCGGCATTTAAGTTTTGAGGTAACAAAATACAGATTCTGTGGTAGGATGAGATTACCTTTATTAATCAAAGATAAGCTGTTTAACAATATTACCAATAAAGTTCTTTTTTTAAAAGATTTTATTTATTTATTTGACAGAGAGAGAGACAGTAAGAGCAGGAACACAAGCAGGGGGAGTGGAAGAAGGAGAAGCAGGCTTCCCGCCAAGCAGGGAGCCCGATGTGGGGCTCGATCCCAAGACCCTGGGATCATGACCTGAGCCGAAGGTAGACACTAATGACCGAGCCACCCAGGGCCCGCCAACAAAATTCCTGTGTGATATTTAAAAATACTTATGAATGAAATAATACAATGTTTGAATTGCTGCCAAACAATCTGGGAGAGTGGGAGTGGTATGCAGATCAATTAGGATGGGCTGTTACTTACTTGTTGAAGCTGGACATGGTTACATGCAGGGTCTTCACAATTCTCTCTAATTAGCATATATTTATAACTTTTTATAATAAAAAGTTAAAAAAAAAAAGATTTCTCTGCTGGGGCAAGTCTATTAGCATTGGTTAGGGAAGTCTAATTAGTACCTTCCTATAGGGCAAATCCGCAGTGAGATCAAGATAGGTTCTCGGACTCTTGATTCTATGATAATTTCTCTCTAATTAAATAAAATGCTCCTTCACTAAAATAAAGCAAACCTGAAGAGTGACTTTCTCTGAACTAGCAAGGACTCTGCACCATGTATAATTAAAAATCAAATGCAGCAAGTTCTCGTCACCACTGGCCTCTCAGTTGGCAATTATGCGTGAGGCTGTTGCAACACAGGACTTGATACAGGAGAACCTTGGGGGCATGGGGGGGGTACCCAGGACAGCCTGCCTCCTCCCCTCCAATCCCGCCCCTCTCTCCTGATAAGAGAGAACACAGCACCTGAAGGACAGAGCAGTACATTCCACATGGGCTCGTGTTCTCTCAGAAGTACTAGATGAAGTGAAATCTTTCCAGAGCAGAGCCAGACCGCTGCCTCCCACAGCCATTCCATTATCTCATCTAACAAGGGAATTCTTAGAGCCACACTCCTGATGCCTGGAAAACAAGATAGGGAAACAAAACCTAGTTAATAAAAAATAAGGAATGATATCACAGGCCTAAATACTGCCCCAACTGCCTGTGGTTTGAAGAGTCTGCAAGGAAAGGAAAGGAACAGTATGCAGCAAGGTACCAGGTTGGTGTCAGAAGTAGGGGTGCAGTGAACCTCTGATCACCAAAAAGGTGATTTTTTTTGAGATACAAGTTCATACAACATCATGGATCACATTGTTTTAATATTTTATACCTTCTTCTCAATACTAAACATTTTCTTGTCCAATTTTCTTCACTCTTCCCTTCTTTTTTTTTCTTTTCCTTTAACTCATGAAATAAGTATTTAGTTCTCAGTAATAGTGTATATAATGGCTTTAATTCAGTGTCATTTCTGAAAACTTTCTATAGCATTTACTGCGGCCTGGGAATGGGGCCTTTTAGGACTTGGGAGAGACACAGACACATAACAGATAACGAAAATGCAGCTCAGCCTGTTTTGTGAGGTAGAGCAAAAATAGAAAAAAAATATCATGCAAGCTTGGAGGAGTACAAAAATAATTCTAATTAGAGGCCTGGAAAGTGTTTGGAATAGGAGCTAAAGAACGATCTAGATTTGAGCAGGCTAGACAATAGAGAAAAGGCACGTTGCAGCATAGGAAATAATCACACAATCAAAAGTGCGAAGGCATGAAATGACCTAATGTGATAAAAAATGGGAAAGCATGCTTTAGAGGAGGATTCAATAAGGAGTCAGAGGAAGTGACAAGAGTCTAATAATTCAGGAGCATCAGGAAGAGAAGTTGGGATTTTGTTTGTCAGGCAAAAGGGAGACATTAAATATTTTTAAACCAAGTTAAAATATGACCAAAGCTGTGCTGCAGATGGTTAAGATGGTAGAGACCCAAGAGGGAGGAAGCTTGAGGGTCCATGTTGGAGTAGCAACAGTATAGCCATGGGAAGGGGGTGCCTCGAGAGGGGGTTTGCTGTCAAGTGATCGGAACTTACTGAATCATTAGTTAGAGGGACAGGAAGCAAAAGCATTGAAAATCCATTCATTCATTTACTTGAGAAATATTTATTGACCATCGGTACAAGAACTGTGGTCGGTGGTGGTAGAATGTGACTAAAACTTTTAGTTTGGATGACTGACAAGATGATAAAAAAAATTCATTGAATTAAGGAATTTAGGGGAAGAAATTAGACTGGATGGGGAGACAATTGGATTAATTTGGGATTTGTGGAGTTTGAGATAGCTTAGGACAGTTCTTTGAAATGTACTAGAAATTAAGAAGAAAAGTCAGAATAATCTTGGCATATTTGAATGTCATCAGCAAACAGCTAATGGATGAATCCATGAAAGTAGAAGAGATCAATGCAGATTTATGCCATGCAAGTTTTAAGTGTTGAATAGAACTGATAGTCAAATGCTGAACACTGGACCAATACACACTTTTTTTCCCTTCTAGATACGTGGGAAAATTCTTTCTCAGGGCAGGGGGATAAAACAAAACGAAACAAAACATTTCTCCTTAGCCTCCTTGATATTTGCTATCCTCAAGTCCAAACTTGCTCTCTGTCTGGCTACCCAAGAACATGTAATATTTGCAAAGTCAGACCTACCACAGGCCAGGCTACCTTTACTTGTTAAAACAAGCATTTACATGTTCCTGCCTCTTGTTTTCAATGAACTGATGTCACTAACCATGGAAAGAACCGACATTTGCCATCAAGATTTGTGACCCACAGACGTTCACTACAAAAATTCCTCTTAATGGATTTGACATTTGATTAGCATCTTCATTGTGGTACGACCAGTGTGTGCTACTAGTTAAGTTATCATCACTACTAAGACTTTCTTTTACTTTCTTTACTGAGAACTGTTTGCTTCCACTGATATGAAAGAAACTCATATGCAGTCGTGAACTCATACAAAACATTATGTGGTTGAAAAGCAACAGTTCCTAACATTAAAAGCATCACAGTGAGTAGAGATGAAATTCAAGTTGAGTAGGTTCATCACTGATTTACTACCTGAGAAAGAAAACTCTGCAAGAGACTGAGGAACCTGTTGATGAGAGCCAAACAATGTAGTTTGGAGCGTGATAAAGTACACCACTTTCCATGGAATTTACAGTGAGTAATGGTTCATAAGTCAGACAGAAGCAAAATAGTTACATATGCTTGAGGTATTATGAGTTAATATTATAACTCCTGTTATCTGATTTTGTTATTTTCTTTGAGTGCCTGCAGTTGCCTACATCAGAAATAAGCACAGACTAAATTTGCCCCGTTTGAAAACTCTTGTTGAATTTCTATTTATCTTTTATCTGTTTCAGGCAAGCTCATATAATTGCATGATGTGTGCAAGCAGTAGAAAGAATAGTCTTTTTGTCTTTGTTTCCCCCAGTAATTTGTTACAGAATTCTCAGGGTGCTTATCAATTTTTCAAAGTTTTTAAAGAACAAGTGGAAAAAAATGAAGCTAAGAATTCTGGTTAAACAAGTAGGTTAGATAGATACTCCCTCTCTGCTTTCTCCCAAAATGCCGCTGAAGAGGATAAATAATATATAAACCATCAAGGACAAATAAAACAGGCGCTACAACCATAGACAAAAGATGTCACCAAATCTGTACTTGTTGATCTTTTGGAAGATCAAAATCAGATGGACAAGTTAAACGACTTAACTGGGCAAAGAGAGCACCTCTAGGGTATAAAATAGGCCAGTTCTTGCCATGGAATCTCAGAAGGGACCAGGAATTAGAGACATTCAGCACCCCTGACTGTGAGAGTGAAGTGGGAAATATAAACAATGCATTATTGAAACTCAGTTTTGGGAGGAGGTAGATTTCTAAATCCCTTCCTCAGCCTCAAATAGCCAGAAAACGCTCTCTCTCCCATGTATCAGAAACTAGAGATTTTCTCTATGAAGAAGCTGCAGCAGGGAGGTAGGAGGTCTGGACTGAGCCAAGAAATGGAAGGAGGTACTATGATGATGACGAGGGTTAAGTAAAATGTGACAGTGTTAAGTAGCGAGGTCCCCCTCTATTATTCTGCTCTGTTCCAGGAACTGAGGGCGGCAAGCATAACCTCTCAGGCAGATTGGAGGTGTCCTCTCTTGAGTAACTGACCACCCAGAGACAAAAATCTATCAATAGTGGAGCTTTTAGTGCCCCTCTCCCTCCTCCCTACCCCCAAAAGTTTGCCCTGCCTCCAGGTCATCAACAATGAAACATCCAGTTGGTCCATCATAAGGCCCATCTGTGCCTATAAAGTTCTCTAAAGATGCTCCTAATGCCTCACTTTTAAGAATGGAATGACAGAACAAGGGAGTCAGGCACTGGAAAAAAGTCTCTAATACAATGTTAGACACTTAAGCAAGCATGAACAAAGAACTTGAAAAATTAGAGCAAACACAGGGAAGAGGAAAAACTATCAAATAAAGCTATAATTAACATCCTTAGAGCCTGAGATACAAGAAAGCAACGTACCTACAAATCAAAACAAAGCAAGAGATTTTCTAAAAACGGGAACATTTGGACAATGAGAAAGAACTCACATAAATGTAAATAGGATAACAAATTTTTCAGACCGATACATGGGTAGAAATAAATAGTTGAGGAAATCAACCCGAAGGTCAAACAAAAAGACAAAGAGACAATAGGGGAAAAGGAGGTTGAGAAAAATTGATGGTTTAATCCTGGTGGGCCAACTACTATGAATACTGGAGAGAGAAAACTGAAGGAAGTAAATTATCAAAGAAGTAATAAAAGAAAGTTTCCCAGAACTGAAGAATTTCATATTCTGGATAGAAAGGTCCCAGAACAATACATGCAAAAAGAAAATCATAACTGGTCATGGCATAAGGTATATTTAAAACCCCAAGAACAAAGATCCGAATAGCCTCTGAAGAGGGAAAAAAGGTCACTTTTAAATCAAAAGGCGTGAACTTCTTAACAGCAACACTAAGACCTAGAAAATAACAGACTTGTGACTTTAATATTCAGAGGGAAATCTCTTTCTTAGAATTCTGTTTCCCCAAAATGGTCATGCAAGTGTGCAGGGATACAAAAAAGAAAAGTTGCTATGATGTGGTAGAAGGATTGGCTAACAGTATGGTCATAATCATATTGCAATACTGTGCCATTGTGATTTATCATAAGAAATACATATTTGGTTTTAGATCCCATTTCTGGAACAGAGCTACTAAAATGTTTGGTATTTCGTAGGCAGTGAGAGGTGTCCTTTGTTATGTTAATGAAGTGGCTTTTGGACAGTCCCTGAGGATGAGGTGAGGGCTGGTTGTCAAAGTCTCCCCTGCAGGGAGGCTAGAGGGGCTGGTGGCTGAATCAATTACTAATGGCCAGTGATTTAATCAATTATGCCTAGTAATGAAGCCTCCTGTCAATTATATTTCAATACAGCTGGAAAAAATAAGATATTTTTTAAAGTTTGAGGGGTGGGGATGCCTGGGTGGCTCAGTCAGTTAAGCGTCTGCCTTCAACTCAGGTCATGACCCCAGGGTCCTGGGATGGAGCCCCTCATGTGGCTCCCTGGTCAGCAGGGAGCCTGCTTCTCCATTTCCTTGTGCCTGTCACTCTGCCTGCTTGTGTTCTCTCTCTCTCTCTCTCTCTCTCTCTCTCTGTCAAATAAATAAAAGCTTAAAAATAAAAAAAGTGTGCAGGTTGGGGAAGGCATTTTCAGGTATGCACATATCAAAAAATTTGCCCCCGTGTACGTTTTCTTGGAAAGTACTAGGGATTCTGCTCATCAAAAGCAACAGAGTTAACAGAAGAAGAAGGTCCTGGGAATCGGGAACTAGAAAAGCCAGCAAAGAGAGGGGCAGATGAATTAAATGCAAAATGAAGTCCGGAGTGGCAGCAATGTCAAGGGCCTCAAGAGCTCCTAGTCTGGGGTGCGGCAGTCATCTCAGAGTCCAGGAGGCCTGTCTGCAAAGGGAAAATAAAACTAAAGAGCTATCTGATGTTTCAACCACTCAAAGAGAAGTTTTGCAATTCTATTGGAGAATTTGGGGAAAGAATTATATATAACTGAGCAAATGAAATAAAATGAGGCAATTAATAAAATGAAATTCTAAAGGAATGTATACATAATCATAGTATACTATATATCCCTGCTATGGATAATATTTACATAGCCATAATAACAAAAATAACTATAATTACTTTTAAGTAATACGGGTGATATTAGTACATTACCAGGAGGGTACAGGAGACACATATGTGGAGAATGAGTATAATCAGATGCATATGAGAGCAAAAGGCTTATTTCTATGGCAGGAAGTCAAATATTTAAAAATAAATCAAATATTTAAGAATAAGAAGAAACTAATATTTAGGAATAAATATTTAGGAATATTTTTAGCAGAAGAAACTGCTAAAAAAAAAATAAATAAATGTGACTGCTCCTGGTGAAAATTGTGGGAAAGAGGAAAGCAACTCCAAGCCTCTAAGGGCTAGTCTGGTGCTCCCTGCTAGGTCTGGGTGTTGTTAGGGACTGGCCTGACACTCACAGCTAGGCCCTGGTATTCTCCTGTTGAACACAAAAAATTTCACAGAACATCGATATCCTACAAGGACACTCTGTGACTATAATAAAGTGAAGCAAAATGAAGACCACTCTGTAAACATGTCTAAACGCAAGCAAGATAAGAGCATTGTCCTAAGCACAAAATACCAAACATCTCCCTATTTCAGCTCATATGACTGAGGGCCACTTCTTACCAACAGTAACTTTAGTATTTCTCTATTCTTCCCTCCCTGTAGGTAAGTTTTACGGAAATACCCAATTATTGAATTTCTAAATTCCTAAACAACTTCTTATCCACTGCAAGAAATGACCTCCAAATCATACAACCAACACCCAACCCTATAATAAGTCTCTTTAACTGAGACATCCCATGGCTCCCCGTGGTGTGAGTTCTCCTTCACTGAAATGAGTAATAAGCGCTATCTATTCAATGACCGTATGTTCTTGGTGGCCTTTGACTGTAGGGCATTGACAGACACTTGGGTACTTCAGCTGGGAGGAGGGAAAGGAGCAAGTGCTATTGATTTTCTTTAAAGTTGTCATGATATTGATTCTTAAAGAACTATATACATGTAATACTTTGATACAAATGAAATTTATATATTAAAAAAGAACTAACACCAAATATCGCATTCACGTTACAGTTGCAGAACATAGTCACATCAAGTGGGTTACTTCAGAACAATGAACACATATTCTTATTGACTTTATAAAGAGTATTTTGTCATTTGAAAATGCTTGGAATTCAGTGGCAGGTGTTCAAGAATGAACTTGAATTAAAAGTAGTCAGTTGCACTTGGCATGATCCTCAAACAGAGGTGGAATAATCACCACCTGGTAATGGCCCCATATCAAATACTTCATCTGGAGCACAGAGCCCTTGATACAGCAGAAGGTCAACAATGTTTGACGATTAAGACACTGGTGAAATGTAATAAATAATCCATGCATCCTTTAAAAAAAATATAATCAGACTATTCTCCTTAAAAAGTAATTTTTAAAAATTCCTTAATATTATCAAAACCTTGGCCAGGGTTCAAGTTCTCAATTGTCTCATAAAGTCATCAACACCTTATTTTTCACACAAGTTTTAAAAATGGGCTCCAAATCACATCCAAATAGACAACTAACTCCCTGTTAATGATTTTCATGTGAGGGTGCCTGGGTCGTTCAGTGGGTTAAAGCCTCTGCTTTCGGCTCAGGTCATGATCTCAGCGTCCTGGGATCAAGGCCCGCATTGGGCTCTCTGCTCAGCAGGGAGCCTGCTTCCTCCTCTCCCTGTCTCTCTGCCTGCCTCTCTGCCTACTTGTGGTCTCTCTCTCTCTCTGTGTCAAATAAATAAATAAAATCTTTAAAAAAGAAAAAATATTTCTAAAAAAAAATGATTTTCATGTGAATTAAAGAAACTAAAAAACTCATTGAAAAAAATGCCAATAAAAATGGTGATACAGCAATTTATAGGTTTGAAACTTATCTTTCATTTTTGCCATTTTTATGTGTGATGAGATGTGAAAGTAAGGGCTGATTTAAACTAAGGCACCAGATTTACAAAATTACAGCAGACATATTTACAGAAGTAGTTACATTCCTTTATATGTAAATAATCAATCTTTACCATTAAATTACTGTAATTACTGAATTTGAGATGTCTTGTCATACCTGGGAGTCTAATACTGCAAGTCCTCCGTTGGCAAGTTCTGTAGTCACTACGTAAAGAAAATGGTCTGTCAGACTATCAGGGACTATGTTCAAATTGAAAAGTAATTAAGAGTATTCCATTATTTGGTTAGCAAAACCTCCTCTTTTAACAGCATTAATGGCCACCAAAATTAATACCAGGGTTTAGATTACTGCGTTGCAACACTTCTCTGTTGAGTCATTGATGTGTTTGTAAGGATTCTGACTCTTTATACAGTCATGGGCTGATGACATGAAACCAGTGAATTAAGTTTTTATGTGAAATAAAAACGAGATAGTTCTCCTCTCTGCCAAACTTTTCTGAGACACATTTTCAAACGAGGGTGTGCCAGATGAGTTGCTACTATGCAGTTTATAGTATCCCAGTATTTTTTTTAAGATTTTATTTATTTATTTGAGAGAGAGAGAGACTGAGCATGCGGAGCAGCAAGCAGAGAGAGAAAAAGGTTCCCCCCCTGAGCAGGGAGCCTGATGCAGAACTCCATCCCAGGACCCTAGGATCATGACCTGAGCCAAAGGCAGACGCTTAACTGGCTGAGCCACCCAGGTACCCGTGGTATCCCAGTATTTAGAATGTGTTTCTATACCTTCCTCACAGCTTGACTTCTTCCAGGTTGTGATTCGAGTTAGTTCTGGCAAAAAGAAAGGAGTACCTGAAAGAAGGAGAATTCTAGAAAGGAGAGAAAAGAAGAGTCTAATATAAACTACATATTCCCCCAAGTTCACTTCCAGGTTCCCTCCTTTCCTCTGGACAGTCATAACATAATCTACCAATAGAATATGACTGTGCTTTTCTAGATGTCAATTCCACAAAGTGACCCTTCACCTGTACTCTAAGACATCTCTTAGAAACCTTATTCTTAGACATGTCTCATAAGGACTCATCTCTTGGGAAGTGGAATTGCCGTCTTATTCCTCACACTGCAAAAATAAATTTGCAAGAAGCAAATTCTTCGGCAGGAACCATACCCTCCACATCACGGAAACTCATTTTTGAAGTGGAGATGGCATGCTGAGGGATGCATCATTTGCTGCTTTTTAGAAATAATAGAGCTCTTCCAGTTAAATACGGATAGGCTAAGACCATCTCAGAACGCCACAGTATCATCATCACCAGGAGAACAATATTACACACATTCAGTCCTCAAGTATCTTTGTAGCTCAGAAATAAAATTCATGATAAACAGAAAGTAGTAATATCTTCAGAACCACAACTTTCTCCCCTCTTAGACCAGTGTTATCTTGACACATTGATCTGATGCCTTCAACTGCTGTCTTAAATTATGTACATCTACTACAGATTTTAACCATGTCCAATATCAGAAAACATTATCAATCTTTTCTTTTTCTGTCACTTCCCCTCTCATTGCTCTGATCTCCAGTTTCTGCACCCTAGGATCTCAGCAAGTGGCAATGAACGGACGAAGATGGCCGTAACTGGCCCTAGGCAAGTGTTTATATTACGAAATTATCACTGGCATCTCCTTTCTGGAACTATTTCCATCTTGCCTCTCCCTTTCAGCATATCTTCCCTGTTCTTTTTCTCTTGCTGCCTTGAATCAACTGCCAAGAATCCCTTGGGTAAACCCATTTGCAGTAGAGTCTTGGCAGGTCTGTGAGTTTCCTCACCAACATTACTTATTTTTTATTTTTATTTTTTTAAGAATGAATCTGCAGTAGTACCTCTCAGTCTATGTGTTAGGGCTAGGAACATCATCAGGAACATTTCTTTTCTGTCCCTTTAAACACTGTTATTTAGCAATGCATGGTTTTTTACTGTTTTATTTCTTAATTCAGAATTAAGCTATATAATCCTTCTCGTGAAGGATTCATCTTTGTTAGGACACAGATGATCCAAGATGGTGCCACGTTTTAAAGATGCCTTTACAGTTCCTGACAGACCCAGATAACAGCTCCACTGCAATCCCAGGTTCCCATAGTGAATTAAATCTGTTTCAGGTTATTTAGGTCACATACTGCATAAACGCCCTCTCTGTGTCATTTCTCTGTAAAGAGTGAGTATGCTTCAGTTTTCTTTATAATATACATTTATTTTTGGAGCTCATTAAACAGGTTACAAAAATTTAAATAGGTCTAGCCAGTAGACAGAAGCTAGAGCTGAAGTTAGAAGTACTCTCTGTGGTATTATCTAACACAGGATGAGGGTCGTTTTTAACTCTTGGCTGCTACCTACAAAGGAACTAAGAGCACTACTTGAAAATCAGGTCTGAAAATCAGGTCTATGCTTTTCTAAATATGCTGTGATTGCTTAAGAATATTAGTTTTTTTTAAAGCAATAGACAGTGATTGCTCTAAAGCAGTCCTTGTCCAGGTAGGGGTGGGAGTAAGAAAATTCTAGTTAAATAGTGTAGTCCAATTGGTCTTCCCCACCATCCCTTCATACTCCCTTATGTGGCAAATATGTGGTTGTAATCCCTCCTTGATTTTAAACTGGTTTGTATTTTTCTAAAGTCTAAGATCATTCCTGGAAAAGAATAAACTAGGTGCTTAGGGATTAATTATTTAACTGCATTTTAGTAAAGGTGCCATGTGAATTCATTCGATCATACAGGACAGTACAGTAAGTCAATAAGTACGAGTAAGTCTCTGTATGGGGAACTTCTTTTTGCTCTGAAAGAGTTAACCCCTCTGTGCCTCATTTATGTCCTAGGTGGACTAATGCTCACAGGAGAAATATGTCAGCGTGTTCAACACTAGAAGACTTATTTCAAATGTACAAGAGAGAGATAATGTATCCATCCATGGAAAGGACTGACTCCTCTGTATGGGTACTTTTGAAAGCCACAATTTCATTAATTAAATCTTCACAATTTTAATGATAGCTGTGAATAGTAAAAAGGAACAATTTTGAAAGAATTGATAATTACTAGTTCAGTTACTGGTAGTACAAGGAGCCTTCAGCTTTAGCTTGTGGGATAGGCAATAAGATTTTAAATATACATTTTTTAACACATATCCTCAGTAAGAAATTCTACATTTTTAAAAAGTACCAGACTCCCAAATATTTTATTGTACTTCACTTGTTCTCACTTCAGCAACAAGCTTTAAGCTTAATACCTGGAACAGAATCTCAATATTCTTAAGAACCCAGAAAGTAGAGCACTTCAGTATAGATAGCAGGGAACCTGTTAGGAATTAAAACATACACACACACACACACATGTGCAAACACATGCACATGCACGTGCGCGCACACACACACACACACACACACACACACACACACACACACACACAGGAGAAAATACTTCCAGGATGATTTTCAAGAGGAAGAAGTGATCCGTGGGAGGACTATTCATGTGAGTGTATAAGTGTGTTTTGAGGATTTTTGCAGCAGTTGAAATCCTTATCCTTGTTCAAAGGAAGAAATAGCAGTGTGTTTGCATGACCTTGTAGACTGATATTTTGAGCCATTACTTAATCCAGCAGCTGTGGCAATGCCCCTTTGTATGATACAAAATAAACAAAGAAGCAGAATATAATAAGGCAAGTGAATTCTTGAGCAAGTCGGCTCTGTGCATACAGCTTCAGCTTCCCCAGAATGTTAACTGTTTCAGTGTGAAAGTGGTGATAGCCTCTCTACCAGTTGTGAGATTTGGGTCAATAATAGACACTGCAACCTATTTGGGGGCAACTTTAATCATCACCCGTGAGCCATGACGAGGACAAACAGTGAGATGAGATCATCAGTCAAAATCCACTTGAGAAAAGCTAGGTGTTTATCACCAAATCTCTGTAGGATAAAAATGAGGACAAGTGACCTGCCCATCTACGTATTACAGACAGCAGGAACCCCAAAGTGAGATATTTGCCTGCCAGTATTTATTGTGTGCTGAGTACTCTTCTGATCCTGTATGTGACTTAAAAGAAATAGTTCTTGTCCTTGTAGATCTTTTTTAAAAAATTTAATTAATTTATTTATTTGTCAGAGGGAGAGGGAGAGAGCACAAGCTGGCAGAGTGGCAGGCAGAGGCAAAGAGAGAAGCAGGCTCCTGGCTGAGCAAGGAGCCCGATGACGGGACTCGATCCCAGGATGCTGGGATCATGACCTGAGTGGAAGGCAACCGCCCAACCTACTGAGCCACCCAGGTGTCCCTGTCCTTGTGGATCTTAAAAATCTAGTGGAAGTAGCCAAACATTGCATTTAATAAAAATCAAAGGAAACCAAAAATTTGCATCGAAAGAGCAAATTAGTCATGTGTTATCCAGGGTTTTAGAAGAATTAATGCTATAGCCTAGACAAGGAAAGGAAAGGGAAGAAATGGTGAACAGCACAGGCAGGCAAGTGAGGCAGGGGATGCTAAATATAGATCAACTTAGACATCCTTAACTGCAGCTACAAACCTGTGGCAAAGTCCCTGGCTTGCAGAATGAGCAGTGGAACCACAGATGAACCCAGAGCACAGCAGTCAGGAGGACTTGGGGGTGAAGCCATCCCCAGGGATACAGCCGAGCAACCACGACATTGTTCCATTCATCATGTAGGTAGACCAAGCACATCCTGTTTCTGTGGGGACAAGAACTGTGACATAGCTGACATCTTGAACTTAAAAAAATTTCCTCTAGATTATATACTAACTTTTGTTTGATGATGAGTTTCTTCTGCTCAATCCTTGAATCTCTTAGGCTGGCGAATAAATGAATTTGGTTGGCCCAAAGAAAACTCCCTGGGTGTGAGTTTGAATGAAAATGTAAGCTTGGTGGTGTTTTGGTTTTGGGGGGCGGGGTTGGTTTTGGGTTTTTTTCTGACCTACAGTGTGGAAGGCACTGGGAGAAAGTTTTTCTGACACCTGGTACTTCTCTAGGGGGTCCTGGGATTTCTGCTACTTCTCTATGTTAATTGCCAACATGACATTTTTCCCTACGTTTACTCTCAAATGATTTTCTAGGATATAAAAATGGTAAGCCAATGGAAGTATATAAGCTAATTACTTCTATCCCCTTTCAGTTAAATCTTGAGATTCAAAGGTTTGGATCTCTCATAAGCCTTCAGAAAAGTGCTGTTTTTGTCCTATGGCTGATTGCATCTGCTAGATAAAATATAGCTTCCTTTGAGGTTTTGAATGATATATGCTTTGGAGAGCGTCAGTACCAAGATAAAATGGAGGTTTATAGCACTTTGTAAGCTCAGACTCAAGGGATTTCCCACAACTAGGGAGTTCCTTTTTAATATATACAGGAAAAAAACAGCAACCACCTTCAAACAACTGTATCCTATACCAGAAATACAACTGGCTTCGAAATATATATATATATATACTTACACACACATTCTAAAATGTGTTCCTTGTATTGTAGAGAAATAAAATCCATCCATTTTGGTGAGTCCTGATAACTTTCAGTTTTAAATCCTAAATTGAGCAAGATAACCTACAAATATGTTCACTTGTTACAAATGTTTACCAAGCATCTACTATGTGACAGATACTCTTTTAGGCACTGGGCACACAAGTCCCTTTCTTCATGAAACTGATACTGAAGTAAAAGACTTACATCCTGTTTGTGTTGTTCAGCTTACCAAGAAAGGCTCACTAGCTAACTACTTAAGATAGACTTAAATAAATAATTTCTAATGTTGTGTATTCTGCCTTTATTATGTATTTTTGTTTAGAGTTTATCTTAGTGGTACAGGTAAAAAGACAGTTCGCAACCTGTTGCAGCGTGTAAAGGTTATCTGATTTTTCACAACAAAGTTAATACCAAATTCTTTCAGAACTGATTTTTTTTGTTTATCTTGAGTGCTAGAATTGTTAACAGTTATGCTTGAAGCAAATCACTCCATTTCAAAATAATTATGAAGACTATTCTCCCTTGTTACCAAGCATAGTAGCTGTTTTGATGATACTATACCAAAAAGTGTGTTTTTAAACTGGTTATAGTTTCACAAAACATTATGATGACTAAGAAATTGCAGATATATTTAGTATCAATGTTTTCCCCATAATGAATTTGGTCTTCTGACTGGTTAAATGTTCATTTTCATGACATCAGATCACTGAATGGAATTTTGAGTTCTTGGAACTTCAAAAGGCTCATTATGTAATATAACATTCAAATCTAATTTGAAAGGAAATGCTTCACTAGAGTCCATTTCCTGAGCCTGTGTTGTAAATAGATGCAAGTTTGGATACTCCCTCTTGCTAATGCCTCTTTTTGGCATTCCTGTATATGTTCTCTTATAATTAGATATTAGAATGTTGAAATCCAATAAGCTTAAACATAAAAGGAATTGTACGATTCCAGAGCTGGAAATCTGAGTTTCCCCTAGTCCTACCTTCTTACTTTATTATGAGGACACTGAGGGAACAAATAGGTGCAGAGGATGAGGTGTTACTACAGAGCTCTCCTGCTGCCTACTAGTTCCATTTTCCAGTTCTGGTACATGGCTCAGTCTGGAAGAGGAAAGATGTGTTCTTTTTAATAAAAAACATGAATTATAAACTCCATGTGCTTCCTTGAACTAGAACTATTAAATTATTAATAATTCCTTTAAGTATTATTTATTTCTAAAATTTGGTCGGTAATTTGTTACCATGGTTTGAGTAATCATTTATAGATATGTAATCATATATATAATATATGATAACCTATGTTATAATTATATATATAATTTATTTACAAAATTGTATAGCCTTTTTATTCCTCTTCATTCCAAAACAAATCCAAATATATTAGCATTCTTAAAATAAACTCATAAGCAATAAGATCATTATAAATAAAACCAGAAATCATACAAGGAAAAAGGGGGGGAGGGAATGACCAGAAAAGAGGTAAGTTCATTCTTTTTTTCTTTTATTTTAATTCCAGTATAGTTAACATACAGTGTTATATTAGTTTCAGGGATACAATATAGTGATTCAACAATTCTATGCATCACCCAGTGCTCATCACAAATGACCTCCTGAATCTGCATCATCTGTTTCCCCCATCCCCCCACCACCCTCCCCTCTAGTAACCAGCAGTTTGTTCTCTATAGTTAAGGGTCTGTCTCTTGGTTTCTCTTTCTGTCTTTTTTTCCTGTGTTAATTTGTTTTGTTTCTTAAATTCCACATATGAGTGGAATCATAAAAATTGAACTTAACATTGAGCTTCCATTGCCTTTCCTCAAGGCAATGATAGGATGAAGGGTTTTTGGTCTTATTTTTAGATGAAAACAGGTGGAAGACATTTCTTGTACTGAATTCTAGATCATTTCAGCATATAGATCTTTACGTAAAGGATACTAAAATAATGAATAAGGTCTCCACAAGAAGCTTTTTAAAAAGCATCAAAATTCCTTCATAGTTCTTATATTGAGTCCAGTTAAGGCCATTTGAACATTAAATTGTATTACTGGAAAATAATTTTGCTTTAGGGCAAAGAGTATTAAGATATTAGATACATGTATTACTAATTGAAGCAAGAATAGATTTGAATACAATTGAAGCAAGAATAGAATTTAAAGCCATTGAAGAAATGAAGATTAGCTTACCCTCTTAAATTAATTAAATGAGGAGGCCATTAGATTGATGTGGCTCTAATTCTGTGGTGGCCTATATAAATAAACCAAAATCTAAGCATATAAATGCCTCAAGATTATACAATTGAAATGGTAAGGAAAACCAATCCCAAAAGTCAACTAGGCTTTAAGCTCTAGCCAATCAAATAATTCCCTTTCTTTGCTTCTGTACTTCATTTAAGATTTTTGGGGAGTGCTAATCGTGGGTTAGGTGCTACCTGATTTGAATATATTTTTGCTCAAATAAATCCTTAAAAATTTGTAATGTGCTTCAGTTTATCTTTTAACATTTCTTACAGTCTTATTCAAATGTAACAACTATGCTTTAGGCTAGAATCGATGCCAGCTCGTTCAATATTGCGTTGTAAACAGCAGAATGAAGTATATCTCCACCTACTTGGATTACCTGGGACTGCGTGGGAAAAGTTGATACTCTTCCCAGGATATTCTTCTCACTATGCCTTCATTCCAGCCAAAGTCCCTGTAGGGAGACATGAAATGGGAGTGGCTTTCCTGGGTTTTCATCAGTGTAGTCTCAGGAAAACAGGATTTTCTCCTTCTAACTATAGGACTCTGTAGTCATCGCCTGGCTTCTGTGAGGTAGGGCAGGTTACATAAACCACATAAACTCTACAGGCAGTTTTTGTTGTGGTGTACTCAAATCATGAAGGTCAGTTTTTCCAAATTAACCATCAGTTTATTAATTTTCCCTTTTTCCTCTTTTTGGTGTTAGACCTTACTTTCTTAGGGTACTGACATTTCTCTTTTGCACTCATGTTAGTCCATGTCCTCCAAGAAGTAAATACCAGTATCAGATTATCCACACTAGAAATTTATTAGGGGAAATGCCAGTGAGCGACAAGGGTAGGGACCTGGGAGAGACTGCATTTGGGTGAAGGAGAGAGAAAGGGAAGGAAGGAAGGAAGGAAGGAAGGAAGGAAGGAAGGAAGGAAGGAAGGAAGGAAGGAAGGAAGGAGGGAGGGAGGGAAGGAAAGGTTGAATCTAGATGGGCCTTGCAATTCTAAGGAAAGTTCAGTATGGCAATGGCGATCTGGGAGGTCTTGAGCCAAAGGCTCTGTTGCGAGAGGAATCCTGGATCTCCTAGGAACAGACCTGCCTTTGGATGGCCGCCACACCCAGTCACTGGCTGGAGGCCAGGGGAAGGCGTGGTCAGCATTTGGCAGCCAAGGGCAGCATTACTTGTACTCTCAGCAGTCGGAGATCCAAAAGACACATTCTCAGGGCCACCATAGCAATGTGCACATAATAGCCTTAATTTACCATGAACAGAGTTATTTATACTACTTTCTATTTTTGTGTATTTAATATATAAGAATAATCACTTTCTGAATGTTCACCATGTGACAGACACTGTTAAAACCTTTACATGCATTATGTCATTTCATCCTCACAAACACCCCGTTATTATTCCCATTTTACAGATTGCTTAATAAGTCTCTTGCACAGACGGGCTATGATGGACTATTATGTCATCTTCATTACACGGAGAACCATGTTTCCCAGAATCCCCTCATCTATATGGTCCCCCTACCTATAGTTAGCCAAAAGAAGAACCTGCAAGAGATTTGAAAATTGGAAGCGATGCAGCAAACATTATTCTCTGCAAGTTTTTTTGCTGCCTGATGAGGTGATAAACAGATGAAGCTGTGATCAGTGGGTTCCAAGAAGGTTCTAGTTCTCCTCTTCTCTGACAGTATATCTTTTTGGCCCTGATGATCAACAGTGACCTGACCTATACCTCCAAACTCTTGACTTTGGACCCATAGTGTTGGCCTCCACAGAAAGAACAACTCTCCACAAGTCTCCTCATGGGATCTCCTCATAGGATTTTAAGGTTCTAATTTAGCAATTGGCTGTACTTGGCTTCTCAGATTGACTGTTTGCTAACTACTCTGATCTTCTAAACTCTAGACTTCTAGACTTTCACTTCTCCAACTCCTCCCACAAGTGTAAAGTCTAATTCCTATCATAAATCCTTTTTCCCAGAATAGTGAGTTACTCTCCTCCCCTGCATGAACCCTGACTGATAGAGTAACAGGGCAAACATCTGTTGAATGAATGGGCAAGTTAGGCCTAGCCTAGGGATTAAGATGTATGCAGTCAGTCTTCAGAGTCCAATACCCTTTGTTTTGGATTCAAGTGAGCACAATTCATTTGCTTCAAATACAAAATACATAAGAAGAAAATGTGACTACAAATTATTGAAGTTTAAGTCCTTTCCTGGTAGTTTCCCATATAAGAGTTCATCCAACTACGCGACAATGTATGAGACACGAGGCCAAATTTTTGCTCCCTGAAATTAAATAGGTATGATAACCTATAAATATACCCAGTTGAGACTCCAGATTTGCGTGTCCTAAAAAGCAGAGGATAACATTTTAGTCAAGAAAATTTTAAGAGCAGGCATTCTCAGGCCTCTAATATTAAAAATGTCTCATATGTCTATAATTGCCTATAAAATATATCTCCAAGAAACTGAATTGCGTTAATGTAATTACTTAGTAAATACATATTTACTATGTCAATATGTCAAATTGAGTGTTGAAAAATATCTTTAAAAAAGGGCTTTGCCATAATTTATATCAAACTTTTTTTCTGAGAGTAATTTTACAATACACTTTTCTTTTATGCTTTTCAACTTTAATTTTTGAACAATACAGAATCAAAATGCCTCAAATGTATTTTTCTTTCTGCAAGGCTAAGCATGGTCACCCTTTGCTAGCTGATGTCCTATTACATTCTGCCAACGGGAGTCACTAGTGGGAGTTCAGAAGCTAGGGAAAGGGAAGGGCAAGAAAGTACCTCCCTCCTCTTTTTTAATTTTTCCCTCCGCAACGCCTGGCAGTGGCAAACTACTCCAAAGTGAGTGTTTATTCTCACTCCTTTTGGCACTTCTAGAACAAGACTCATTGATCGCCTTAAAGAAGCCAGCACGGACCAAGTGGACCCCCTGATCAGAGGTCTGAGCCTGAGCTCTATGAGGCCCCTCTGAGCTGCTACTCTGGGAACCTCCATCTTTTGCCTTTTGTTCCCATAGCCCTTGGGGCAGTACTTGCTTGTTCTCATTAGCTCTGAGTTTACCCCTCCAATACTTGTGTCACCATTCCTTATATTCAGTCTTTCTTCTTGAAGCACTGAATGTGAATTCTGTTTCCCTGCCTCGACCCTGTCTGATACATTCATTATTACACGGTTTCTAGCAAAGAAGAGGGGTTTAGATCTTTCCTGTCTCCTTCTTCCCCTCCATTATTTAGGAGTGTTTTTTTAAGGTTTGCCTTAGATATCCTCAAGAAACATCCCGTTGGCTACTATGGGGTACCTGCGATTTCCCTCAACTTCTCAGTTTTTTTGTGATATCTATTGTCAGAGCCTGCTGAAAGCTATGAAACTCCAATCCTGCTGATATGAATTAAAGGTGAGGTCTTCCTTGGTGGTCCAAATGGTGATCCATTCTACTAATTCTGTGGCTCCATAGACTGCCCACTCCTTGCCCCCAAAATTTCCAGCATAATATAACTTCCACTCTCCAGGGCTGCTTTCTTTGAAGGCCTTTACATATTACTTTTGTGTTGGGTTTTTAGTATCTTTCAGACTTGAAGGGCACAGCTTTCACTTACAGTTTTATTTTATTACAAGCGCTACCCTATGGCAGAGGTCTGAGTCATGGGGCTGAGCTGAAGGGCAGTCCGTGTCACTCACAGAGTGAACTACTTAGAATTACCTCCACTTTCACAAGAGGGGAAGATGTCCCACCCCCATGCCTTCCCTACTTCAACCAGATGATCAACAATTGTATTAGTTTCGTTTTCATTTCCTCTGAAGATTTCATTTGAATAAGGGAGTCTTCTGCTACAAAAAGATTTTCAAAACTACTAGCATAGAGCCTCTAGGTGCACCCAAACTTATCCAATTACAAAGATAAAAATACCTAGGTTTCAAGCTGAGGCCACCATTATAAATGTAAAAAAAAAAATTTACGTGGTCTATGATTCTTAGGATTTAATATAAAAATTTCTCTCAAGCTTTATAATCTTGGGAAAAGAATAAGTATGCTCTTTATTTGTTGAAGAATATTGCTGTGTGCACATGGTCTCCTAGGAAACACAAAGCCTATGTTCCTTGGAATAGTAGTTATGGGTCCAAAGAACCTGGAAAAAGTGTGAAGTGACATTTAATACTTTGGAGGTCCCAGAGTACAAGAAAAACTTCCATCAGTTAAAATGATCATACATCAGAACCCCTAGATTTCCCTAGTTAAACAAGAGAAAATTAAGAAATGTATTGAGCTTCACATATCTCTAATAAGACATTGTACTTTGCATTAATATGCATTAGTTCCAAGGAGTAAGTGGAAATTGCATGTGAAAGGGATTTGAAAGCTGTGGATTTCTAACAAAAATGACATGTAGATATGTGCAGTGCTCTTCTCAATAAAAGTGAATACCTGGGAAAATATTTGAAAATATAGAAAAGAAAAGTAAATGCAAATACGGAAACTTAAAAGAAATCAGAACTCTCTGTAGGTGGGAGCTATATAAAGACAGGATTTCTTAAAAATTGACTTATTTGGGGGTGACTGGGTGGTGCAATCAGTTAAACATCTGACTCTTGATCTCAGCTCAGGTCTTGATCTCAGGGGCATGAGT
Source organism: Ailurus styani (assembly GCA_002007465.1). NCBI lineage: Eukaryota > Metazoa > Chordata > Mammalia > Carnivora > Ailuridae > Ailurus > Ailurus styani. The sequence continues at coordinate 2,492,072 of LNAC01000005.1, read as the reverse complement.
TTGAGCCCCTCGTTGGGCTCCACACTGGAAGTGGTGCCTATGTTTAAAAAAAAAAAAATTGATGTATTTCTTTCAAAGTGGTTAAATTCAATATACATTAGTGTCTGTTAGTCAAAATAAGAAAAATGTGAGAAAATTTTATTCTTTAAACATTAAGCCATTTACTTGTGATAGTTGCAATAATTTCCGTGTGGTTGCAAAGATTATTTACATTTTTTTCAAAGGAAAATGGTTCTTTTTTTAAAGATTTTATGTATTTATTAGAGAGAGAGCATGTGCACAAGTTGCGGGGGGTGGGCAGAGGGAGAGGGAGAAGCAGATTTTCCCCTGAGCAGGGAGTCCCATGTGGAAATTTCCACCCTAGGACACTAAGATCATGATGTGAGCCAAAGCACACACTTAAACTGACTGAGCCACCCAGGCCCCCCGGGAAAAATGGTTCTTTGTAGAAATTTGTGAGGTCTTTTTTGTTTTTGTTTTTGTTTGTTTGTTTGTTTGTTTGTTTGGTATTCTGTCCTCACAGACTTTGGAATGGATGGCTCTAATGTAGACTTTTCTCTCATACATAATCCAAGGTAATCTCACAGATAGCCTGTTGGCTTTCATATGTGTATTTAGATGAAATGTGTATTCTTTAGTGCCTATGGTATGATTTTTATTTAGGGAGTAACACCTTACTCATATTTAGTTTTCTTATTTATGATCCATTTAATCCAGTTGACTGTTAGTACTTTAAATGAATATTCCTTGACCCTTATAGACATGTATCATTCATGGACTCATCTGCATAAGTTTAATGTTGAAACTTCATGCTTTAGCACAACCTACATCTTAATAGCACCATAGAGACAGAGCAAGTATTTTGATCTCTAGATTGGCCCCAGAATAATTTCTAACAACTTTGTAATATTTTTGAAGATATTGGATGTATCTTCCATCATGACAGAAATATCCACCCTCACCCATCCTTCTGAAGAAAGAATGTTTTGTTGACTCAGACTTCATGCTATTCCAGCCAACTGGCTCTCCTATTCAATTTCTAGCAGAAAAGATTGCCTATCATAATCTATTCTAAAGCTAAAACACAATTTTGGGTAGGGATCTGTAATTCAATGGTTTACAGCTAATGATTCTGTGACAAAAACTGCTATTTTCCCCCAAACAGTCATTCTTCCCTTATTCATTTAGTAAAAGAACCCTGGAATTTTAACCAAGCCCAACATAAAGATTTCATTTCTCAGCCTCCCTTAAAGCTGGGTGTAGCCATTTGATTAAATTTTAGGCCATAGGCCAAGGGTAAAAACAATAAGTGATTTCTAGATCTGGCCTATAAAACAGTACACTGTGCATTTTCTTCTCCCCTTCTCACCAGCTGGGTTGTGGATGTGATGGTGAGAACTAGAGCAGCCATCTCTGGTCATGAGATAAATTCCACATGTTGATAAAGAGCTTGATCCAGTTCTGAAATACTTTTATGTGAATTAAGAGAGGAATAAGTTTCTGTATTATTTAGGGAACTATTATTCTGACCTTTGTTGCCACATCCCAAGAAGTAGCATACAAGAAGTAGCAACATAGAAGTCCTATAATGGGAATATAGAGTGGGTAATTCTGACTCAACTACGTATTGCCAATATGAATTTGAGCAAATTACTTAAAGCCTCCTATTCTCAGGTTCCCTTCCCTTCAGTGAAATGTGGGTTGCTCTGAGAATCAACATACTTAACCCATGAAAGTGCCTGATTCTGTAACTGACACAAGTCAAGCCTTCAAAAATATTATCTAGTCTTAATGTTAGACCAGTACATCAACCCATTCAGTTATAGTGATTATTTTTGGCAAATAACTGTTTCAAGAGTTTCTTTGGAAGTTATGTCACTAATTAAACTAGTGAAATTAGTTATATGTCATAAGTGTACTTTACTGAGCTCCTTAGGGCTTATAGCAGGATTTGTGATCATCCATTCACAAATTTTCTAGGTTAAATTTTGGTCTGTAGTATAAACTTTGTGATATTTATTTTTGGCTGTGAGTTGAATTGGATTCTAGAATTGACTTTTAAGTAGAAACCTCAGCTTTATCCTTATGGACACCTTATTTCATTTCCATGAAGAGATAGACACACCTTCTTTTGAGGCCCATAAACCAGAGGCTCTATAATTTTCATTTGAGTATGTCACCCCTGTTTCCAGGTTGAAGTCTTCAGACCTTGAACAGACATTTAGAAAAGCGGCAACTTGGAAGCATTTTAAAGATCATTTCCTTTAACTCATGGTGACCAAAAAATTCTCAATAGCTTTATTATAAGAAACAATAGTCAATAATCTTCTTTGAGCATGACATATAGGATGTGTGTTTCCCTAATTAAACTCTATCAGCTTTTCCAAAAGTGTGGTTCAGCAAACTAGACATGTTACACAAATAGATGGTTTCCTGATCCGATAGACCTAGGAAATGCTAAGTGAAGCAAGATTAAACAAGTTGTTTTTGTTGTTGTTGTTGTTGTTCTGTTTTGTTTTATAGGACTCCTGTATAGACTTTAGTAAGATAATATATGTCATAAATCTTTAGGACAGAGTATTGAGGAAAGCATTTTCAAATGTGGTCAAGTAGCTCTAGTTTTCACAAAGCATTACAGAGACCTAATACAAAACCTTAGTATGGAATTGCTAATTTTATGACTGACTTAAACAGGGTCATTGGAGAGCTACATGGGTTCTCTGTGGGCATAACCATCCCATCAGAATAAGTCATTAGTCAAATGCTTTCTTGGATCTATCTTTGCTCCTTTAACCTCTTCGGAATATGAACTCAAATAATGACCATTCCTCAAGCCTGATTCTGGCTTTCTCTTTATCCTTTGAATTTTGCCACTGCTCCCTATGGGCCTGATAACCAAGAACCTTAATTTTTTCAAGGTTTTGATATGCTGCTTTGCCTATAAAGCAAATCTATTTGCTCTGAACTCAGCATGATGCTAATGTCCTTGTGGAAGATCTTGTGGAAGACCTGCCTGATAATGTTTTTTTTTCTCACAAGCTAATGTGAGTAATATGATTATTTTCAATGTTCAAGGAACTTGTGAACTAGAATTTAAAATGCATAACTAGACTCCTAGAAATCATAACAAAGTAAACTCTAAGTTTCATGAACTATCAGAAGACATGTGAATCAGAACACTGTTGTATTACTGATGCAGTTTGCAAGAAGATGTGTGAGGGGGGTGGATGGATAACTTTGAAGACTTGGGTCTTGTTATTGTTTTGTATCGTTTAACCTGAAGATTACAGTCATGGGTAGGCCTGTACCCAGGAAACACCTCACTCAGTGAAAGATTTCTATCAATAACGCAGAGATGAAAGCTGCTGTTAAAGTCTGTTCTCTGGGCAAACCTTTGGCTATGGAAGCAAGAACCCATTTAACTACCCCAGCTCTAGTAACGATTTAAACTAATAACAGTCTGGTCCCAAGGGGAGGTGGCTTGATGTAGTAATTGCACTGAGCAAGACCTATGCATCTGACAGTGGTACTAAGCTTGAGTTCCAGCTCTACCACTTGTAAGGTATGTGACCTTGGGCAAGTTAGTTAAACTCTTAAACCTCTAAGTAACCTCCTCTATAAAATGAGTCTAATAATAGAACCCAATTCATAAAGCTGGTATGAGGATTATGAGAGATGGTTTATATACCAAGCCTGCACATGGGTAGTTAATAAAGATGACCCCAACATCAATAAATATGGGTAGTATTTAATAACTATGACCACCCACACATGGGCACTTGCCAGCACTCTTACATAAGTGAGACTCCGGCCTTGTTGAGGGAATAGCATGTTCTTCTCACAGCTTGTCTCTATCAAATGATATACTTGTCCTCTGGCTCTTACCTATTATTCTGAGCCATGTCCGATTTTGAAGAAAGTAAGACAACAGTTAATACAGCTGTAGAAAATGCCAGCTGTGTATTTTTTAAACTTGCTGAAAACTGTGGGCTGTATGAGAAGTGTGAAGTAGGCATTCAAGTCTTTTGAGAGAAAACTAAGGTACCAGGAAGGTGTTGATGTGGGGCGTCAAAAGCTGCTGGCTGAGAGGAAGTATTTCCAGCATCTATAGAGCATCCAGTAGAGTCCAGACTCCTGCAGTGGTTATGAGAGGGTGATGGTAGAATAGGGATAGAGTTGGGGAAACCAGGAGAAGAAAAGCCAGAAAAACTACTGACTTGATCATTGAGGGGTGTGATCTGGCAGCTAGCAAATGAGGGAAGAGGTGAGCAACTGAGAGAAATACAGCTAGTCCTCTAACCATGCCCCCATAACACCACCCCAAGGAAGCATTCTAGACCAGAAGCCAGCTTGTGGGAAAGAAGGTGGTGACTGAGGACAGTATGTTATATATTGAATGAACTGTATTGGAGTTAGTTTGTCATGCTAGATCAGACTAGACATTTTTATCAAATAAATTAGACTCATCTTTTCATTGACACAGATCAGAAAATCTAAGGGACCTGCCCTATATTTCATTCATGGGCAAGAGTAGAGTAAATCCAAAAAGCATAGTTTGGAAGGGACAATGAAAGAGAGACTAAAGTTCCTTGTATTTAATTATTGCCTATTGAATTCAACCGGTTCGATAAAATATTTACCCATCTGATGATAATGTTTTCTTTATTTTTATTTTTTTAAAGATTTTATTTATTTATTTGACACAGAGAGAGAGATTACAAGTAGGCAGAGAGGCAGGCAGAGAGACAAGGAGAGGAGGAAGCAGGCTCCCTGCTGAGCAGAGAGCCCGATGCGGGCCTCGATCCCGGGACCCTGGGATCATGACCTGCGCTGAAAGCAGAGGCTTTAACCCACTGAGCCACCCGGGCACCCAATGTTTTATTTTTTATTTGAAAATTCACCCTGCACTTTAGGAAGATAGCCTAATGAATTGAATTGGTGTCTTTTTTAAAATTATAACTTCAGTAAAAATTGTCCCTCCTTGGGGCATCAAGACAAGTGGCTGATTCCAGTGCTATTTTATTTTCTTGTGTTTTCTGGAGATGAATGAAAAACAAAAACAAAAACCTCCTTTTTTAGTGTCCTAGTAACTATAATAAAAAAAGCCAAGCATTCATGGCTGAATGAATGCATGAGTAGTAGTTCCTTTACAAGTGAAAGAAAAGGTCAATCAAGCATGACTGCCACGGTGTCCTTAATATGCTTGCAAAATGTACTGAGCAGACACCATGTATTCTGATTGCTAAACCAGATTGAAGTTGAAGTAATGTGGGTATGAGAGTTTCCACAGGAAAAAAAATACAAAACCATTATACAGGATGCTACCAAAGCCATGTGGAGTGAAGGAAATGCAAACTTGAGAGTTAGATCTTTGAAGGTCGGTGCACCTGCTGTTTGGCATAATTGAGACGGTATGTCATATTTCACACATAGAAAATGATCAAATGGCAGATAGATATCTTTTCTTAAAAATGTGTTTTAGAGAAACTGAAAATACTACCTTTTCGACAGAGAAACAGGATAGATGGATCTCTTTTTTTTTTCTAAAGTAAGAACAGCAGACACTGATGGCATAGAAGTTGCTAGTAATCAATGTACAAACTGTATGTGATGAATGACCCTTTAAATCACGAGTCCATTTGTGGCACTCTTAGATAGAGAGACAGTAACTTGGTTAGCATCTTCATTGTCAAATCTACCAAAACTTTTACATAAAGTTCTGGGGCATTTTTATCCTATGTTCCCCTTCCTCCAATCTATTTTTAATTACCTGGTTTTGAGGAAATGACTGAATTTGTTTATTTAACACAAAAGAGGTACCTTATAGTTAAAAAAAAAAAATCAAATCTTCCCTAACATTGGAATCTGTAGAAACTGGAAGGATGACTTGACTCAATTGTCCATTTTGTTTCCCAAGGCACAGAAATATCAAATTATAAATATTAAAAATTTTTATAAATCCCTCCAAAAGCTGGTGGATTAGTCAGCTATTATTTTAAGTTACAATCTACAAATGCACACACACCCTGAAATTTCTGCAGATTAGACTGTGTACTTCTTTTGGGTAGGTGGAATAGAAGAGTGATTAAAAGAGTGGTCCCTGGAATCATATGTATGTGCTATCAAATACTACATTTGCAACTTATCTTCTCTGCATCTGATTTTATTTAGTTGATATATTGGCGTAATAATAGTTCCTTCTTGCAAGGGTTGTTTTGAAGATTATATGAGATGAGGAAATAATTTCATTCTCCCCTGCTTCAATCCCTTCAATGATTTCCCACTGCCATCCCAATGACTCCTGATCAAATCCCCAAACCTAGACATGGCCTATAAGGCCCTACATAATGTATGTGCCTGTCCATCCAGCTTTGTCCTGTCTACTCTATCTACATCCTTGCTCATTTTCTAGCTTAAAGACCTTATTTCAGTTCCTCCAAAGTTCCTACTTCTGCTGCCTCTGAGGTTTGACAAATGCTCCTCTTTGCCAGGAATCTACTTCAGTCCTCCCACACCCAAGCACAACACACACAGCTCACGCCCACCCACCTTTACTTCTCAGCTGAAACGTCACTTGTTTCAAGAGGACTCTTCTGATTCACTGGTTAAAAACCATCCCTCTCCTTCTTATTTTCTTGCATACAATCTTGTTCGTTCCTAATGCCACAAATATTGGGAGGGGGGACTTGTTTGAAAGGCATGGAAAGATAGACAGGAATCAGGCAGACAAGGAATCAAATATTACTTTTAGTCAACATGTCAGGTTCTGGAAGCTATGAATATATTTAAACCTCCCATAGGTGTTATATCTTGGAAGAGCAGCACAGAAGTCTGGCTCCCTGATGGCAGCCCACACTATGAGAGAGAGGGGATGAAGGAGTCGGGTTCCTGTGACCAGGCCTTCCTTCCAAATATACCCCATCAGTAAGATACTCCACTAGCACAGGGCAGTATGTAGGGATGAGGAATGGGGGCAAAGAGAGGCAGTAGGGTTAGAAGCTCCCTCTGCATGAAGGAAAGATTGGTAGTCGGGGGAAAGCATTTCTTCCATTTTTCAATTCCAATGTATTAATATAAAGCTCATGCAGTGACCATTTTTGAGGTTAGATATAGACAAATATCAGCAAATTCATATGGTCTAAACATAATCATACAAGCATATGTTGTGCACCTATGTAAATATGTAAATGCATATATGTGGTATGTGTAATATATACACTCTACTATGTGTTCTGTATATAAATGTGTAATAGCACATGCTTGTGTCATATATACATATATATATTTGTGTAATAAATTATGTAATATCTGCCTGTGCTATCATAGTGCAAGCTCAAAAAAGATAGTGAGGTAAGTCTATGTTTATCTCTGCATCTCTGTGACTCATCATATCTTATCATATCCCCCAAAATTTAGTTGAATGAAAAAGAATTACAAAGTGTTGAACATGTTATTCGACGTACTGTAAGAACTCAATAGGTACTAGATTAGGCTGCTGCTGCTTCTGCTGATAAAACATTCTTAATATATCACTTCTCGGCCTTTTGGCTAAGATGAAGTGTAAAACATTCTTAATATATTGGGTACTGACTTTTGACCTGGGCTGTATATTTCTAAGACTTCCATTTTCAAATTCATAAGCTTGCCTCACAGGCCACTCATAAAGCTTGTCTCCCACTGATCATAATTTCAAGCAAGATCCCATAGTTGCAAACTTCACAGCTCCTAAGTTACAACCCCAAGGAGAAACAGGGTGAGTGGGACTGTTGCAAATTAGAAAAATGTCTATCCTGTCCAGAAAGGGCAGCTGGGTTTCCAATCAATTCAGACTTTCTTTGTAGGAATGATTTCAGTGTTATCAGACATTCTGATTTTTCAAGAGAAGCTGAAAATCCATATTTTAATATAAAACCTTCTCAATTTGGAAAACTAATTAAAAATTGTGAAACTCTGGGTGCCTGGCTGACTCAGTTGGTTAAGCAACTGCCTTCGGCTCAGGTCATGATCCCGGAGTTCCAGGATCGAGTCCCACATCAGGCTTCCAGCTCCATGGGGAGTCTGCTTCTCCCTCTGACCTTCTGCCCTCTCCTGTTCTCTCTCTCTCTTAAATAAATAAATAAAATATTTTTAAAAAGTTGTGAAACTCTAAGCTTCTGAATGATACTTGGACTTCATGTTGCCCACATTTAGTTTGTGACCTTTGGTTTTATGGCAGTTGTCTTGTGCTATGAGGTTTTGTCAATTCCTTTCTTGCTTTTTGTTTACCCTTTACATGGGTATTAGTCTGTGCTTTTCAAATTAGCTTTTTAATAGTCTGATTGCATTGCTGTATAAGGGATCTATTTCTAGCTGTTGTTTTTGTATTTCTAACCTCTCTATATTCTGCTTCTTTAAATCCCTCCCCCATTTTGTTTCTTGAGGTCAGAGAGCTGTCAAGGTTAATTATTGATTATAAGGGTAGCATTTTTAGCAAAAAGGAAAAGAAACAGACTTATATAAGCATTTTCAAACTAAAGCACAAATAGAATTTTCTGGCATGTCAAGTAAACTCAATTTGGGAAATATATGAGAACAATTGACACAACAAAGTGAAAGTAATGATTTTATATTTGGTGAATATATATTTTTTAAGATTTTATTTATTTATTTGACAGAGTGAGAGAGATGAAAGATCACAAGTAGACAGAGAGGCAGGCAAAGGGAGAGGGGGAAGCAGGCTCCCCGCCGAGCAGAGAGCCTGATGTGGGGCTCGATCCAAGGGCCCCGAGACCATGACCCAATCTGAAGGCAGAGGCTCAACCCACTGAGCCACCCAGGCACCCCTCAGTGAATGTATTTCATCTGTGAATCCATTGGGCAATAATTAGGTTCTCTGAAATTCCTTTTAACAATAATTTTCCCTTAAGGAAATTTTTTCCAATAGAAAAATAAAATTAGATATTTACATTAGCAGTTATAGAAACTACTGGAAGTCAACAACTCTAAAATGCAATCTATTTTAGGATACACAAATCTTTTTTTAAACCATGAGAAAAAAAAATCACTGTGACCTAAATTATGATATAACACAAATCACTTAGAATTTTTATTATATACATATGTGAAAATGCTCTTTGAGAATTATTTAGATGTAGATTTTGATCTAATATCACACTGCTCTCTTTCCTTGACTTTTTGCAGAAACATGGAGTAATCTTTTTAAAGACATTGTAAAAAAATAATAAACACATTGTAGATGACAGTTAAGCTGAACATGTGTTGCACTGTCAATGTAAGTAACTGAGACGATGACAATATAAACATGCGTGGCCAAGTTCACGAACATGCAGACAATGACAAATTATAATATGACTACTGCCTGGCCAACTGCAGTTCATCTAAAGATGAATCCCCACTTCAAAAGTAGTAAAGTGTGTAATACATATCAGTGTCAATGAAATACTCTAATTTCTACCGCCTAAATAAGTTTCTGAAACATTAGTTTTATAGGAAAATGTATTTTTTATTTTTATCTATTTATTTTTAAGGATTTATTTATTTGAGAGAAAGAGAGAGAGAGAAAGCATGTGAGTGTGGGGGGTGGAGGGCAGAGGGAGTGAGAGGTATAACCTTAAGACGCCACAGGAGTCATTCACGGGGCTCAATCTACCTGAGCCAAAACCAAGAGTCAGTCGCTTAACCTACTGAGCCACCCAGGCACCCGTATTTTTATTTTTTTTACATCTTATTTTTTTATACCTTTGAAATTTTCCAGTCTAAAATATAAGTTATATACAGGGCAGCAGGAGGAACAAAATTCTCATTTAATGGTACATTCACAATTTCCATGAGTAAAGTTTTTTTTGTGTGATTGAGGTCTTTAGTTAGAGTTGGGTATCTGTGTTCTCCCCTGTGGGATGCAAACCCCTGAAGATAATGTACTCTCTCAGACCACAAGAGAATGATGAAGGTTTTGAGGAGATAAGAACTCAGGGGTTTGTGGGGTCCGCTGATTTTAAAACTGGCCCACAAATTTGCTTCCTTCATTCATCTTTTTTTTCCTCTGCTTCCACCAGCTTAATTCTATCTTTTTGCCGATTCATATGGTTTTATAGGAAAATTTATGTTCACTTTTTAAAATGCTTCGTGATCTCTGAAAAACTTCTACTTCATTTATTTTTAAGATCTTTATTTATTATTTGAGAGAGACAGAGAGAGAGAGAGAGAGAGAGCAGCGGAGGAGGGGGAGCAGAGAGAGAGGGACAAGGAGACTCCGCCCTGAGTGCAGAGCCCCAAGCAGGGCTCCATCCAAGGACCCTGGTATCATGACCTGAGCTGAAAACAAGAGTCAGACACTTAACCAACTGAGCCACCCAAGTGCCCCAAAACTTATATTTTAAAATGAGTTAGTTCCACAATCTCATCAACGTTTGGTGAAATTTAATTGAGTATTTGACATTGCTCCTTTGTCTACCTTATAGTAGACAACTACTAGGCAGTTCCCTTGTGGTGAGAAAGTTAATAAAACTTTCAAAGCAACTCTTAAAACTTATAATAATGTATCAAGTATTTAACATAATGAATATAAGTATTTCATTTTAATAAACATTTATTCAAGGCCCTATGGTGGCACTTCAGGGAATTCAAATAGTAATAAAACACTCCAAGTAACCCTACGTCCAGGCAGATTGACAAGAGTACTCCAGTAGAGGTATTGGAACTTCGGGGAACACAAATAGTAATAAGAAAAGTTCCTCAGTACCTGTAATACAAAATCCCCTAACATCAGTATGCTAGTAGTGGTAAAAACAAGGGTCAATGGGAAAATCCAAGAAAGAGAGTATTTTATATGCCTGAACATAAGGCATACCACTTCTCCCCAAAAATCAGGCATCAGAAAAGATATCCTTCTGGTCAAAACTTTAAAAAGCTTCTCTGAGTGGCATTTGTCTTCAGCTCACTTCATGATCCCATGGTCCTGGAATCAAGTCCTACATTGGGCTCCTTGCTCAGCGGAGAAGTCTGCCTCTCCTTCTCCAACTGTATCTTCACCTGCTTATGCTCCCTCTCCCTCTCAAATAAATAAATAAAATCTTTAAAAAAATAAATAAAAGTCTTCTCTGAGGAAGAATTGTTGAGAAAGATATAGACTTTGAATTCACATTATCTGGGTTCAAATTCTTTCCCCCTTACTGTTCTTAAATGAAATAAACTCTGTGTCTCTGTTTTTTCACAGGCTAAGAAATCACATAATGATAGCATGTATTTTCCAGACTTGCTATGAGGATTGAGTGTTAAAAATGTGTAACGATACCCAGTACGTAGAATCTATGTATTCCAGGATCTCCACCCTTCCACCATTATTTTCCTAATCCCAACTGCAAACTACTAAAGTTGGGTGTGGGGCATGTAGCCTGATAGTTTAGGATAACATACAAAGGTCATCTGAGGGAATTGGTTTAAAAATCAAGTAGGTGAAGATACTTAAAATAGATTAAGTAATTATGTATGGAGATAGGACTTCACAGTTGTTAAGTGTCCTGTGTTAGTGCAAGCATCCTTTTAAAAAGCATTCAAAAAACAAAAAACTGGTGATTACAAATGTACATATTTAAGATGAATGAATGAGAAAAAAACAACTTCTTAATATAATGCAGTTGGAAACTTGTGGTTTGTAATAACATTCCTAGTGACAGAAACATAAAAAGATTCAGAAAGTTAGGTTTATTTAAAAATTTTAGACACAAGTGAAAATAACATGCTTTGAAAAAAACAAAAACAAAATGTTGATGATTCAAAATGTGGCACTGGTGATGCTGTTATTGATGTCAAGGTTGTATGCTAAAATGTGAGTAGAATTATTGTATAAAATATGAATGGAACAAGCAGTGTTTATACATTAATCTACAATTTTATTTTTACAAAGATTTGCTTATCTAAAATGAATTAAATACTGTAAGTAGACATATGCTTATTTTATCTATATTCCTAAAGTTTTATATTTGACAAAAATAATATTGGGCTTTCCTTTACAGAAAAATAGATTACTTTAAACTCTGTTGTGTATATGATTCTGGGTAGCAGAGATTTGGAAAGGCTTAAGAGGGAGGTGGTATTTGAACCCAGTTTTGAAGAATTATTGAAGTAAAAAGAATAGAACTAAGTTTATTATGGGACTACAATTTTCTAGATGCCTTAGACAAGCAATTACATTAAATTCTCACAGGTATTATTATACCTATTTTATTTTATTTTATTTTTATTTTTATTTTTATTTTAAAGATTTTTTATTTTATTTATTTCACAGAGGGAGAGAGATCACAAGGAGGCAGAGAGGCAGGCAGACATAGAGAGGGGGAAGCAGGCTCCCTGCCGAGCAGGGAGCCTGATGCGGGCCTCGATCCCAGGACCCTGAGATCATGACCTGAGCCGAAAGCAGAGGCTTTAACCCACCGAGCCACCCAGGCGCCCTACTATACCCATTTTAAAGATGGGAAATTGAGGCTCAAAAAATTTAATGAGTCTTTTCAAAATACCACAGCCTACATGGTCAGGCTTCATTTTCAGAATGGCCTTTTCAATTTCAGCACTGTGATTTCCCTAAAAGGCAATCAGAGGGTGGATCCTGAAGACTGGTTTATAGTTCTCTTTTCTTTATTTCCTAATTGATGTAAGTTACTCAACCTCTCTTTCTTAAGTTTCTTAGCATGGGGATAACAACACTGTCTTTTTAAGGAGCTGTTGAGATAATTCAGTGAGCTTTTACAAGTTCTGGAAATAGCAAGTGACACCTCAATGCTCTATGGGGGTTAGTTTCCAAGATGCAAGGAAAAGTGGGAGGAGGGATAGGAGGGAGAGGAAGATTTCCACTCTGTCAAATTACCTCTTCCAGAAGCAGAGTGCATTCTGGGTAGGAGGAATAGGAGAAAAGACACAAAATCCAGCAAGGGACACATGCCTTCTGTCTGACTGAAAATTGAGGAAATAAGGGTGGAACTAGGTCCTTTTGGAATAAATCCAACCTAGATGGAAATTACTGAGAATATACACTCCAATGACCTTGGCAGTAAACAGATATACCTCAGTTTTTATGAAGCTAATTTTCTTATATACTTTACTTCCTGAATGCCTCACTGTGAGGTCTGCTAAGTAATTTATAGTGTATGAATACAGCCTAGACTTGTTTAATTTATACACTATTGACCACTTAACCTGTCTTAACTAAGCCTATAATTATAAAATTGGAAAAAGAGTTCTAATTCATAGAGTTGTTTTATATCTACAACATTTATATTAGATATTTGGCTGGAATCTGATATGATGAATGAACAATTAATAGAAGAGCACTTTTGACAGATTTCCTCAGATACCTTTTATTTTCCTCCATACATTAAAGTTCTTAAAACCAGAATATATCTTGAAAGCCATGTATATATTCAATGCGGGACCACTGTTTTTCTCCCACTTCCCAGAGCTATTCTTAAATTATTGGTGTGCCTTACAGCTCTTAACTTTATTTCCCTTCAGAGAAAACTGTAAATCCAGAGGTTGTACTGTATTTTCTACTACTGTATTCTCAAATCATCAGGCAATAAGTGTTCAATACATTTTTTAAACAATAAATGACTGAATAGTAATCAAGGAACTAAGATACCGTTGCAAAGAGACACAAGGTCCCAGCTAGTTTATAAAATCTACCAAGAGAAGTAACTTGAGGCCAAAGCAATGCTTGGTGTTCTGAGACACACCATTATTAATGTAAGAATTTTTGTTCATTTATAATCTACCTTGCTCAGAAGAGGATTGATGATGGCTTACAAAAATAAAAATAAATGACAATTACGTGAGAACTCTTAAAGAGAAAAAAAAACACAAAAAACAAAAACAGATTAAGACCCTAAAATGAAGCCAGGAAAGCCACATAAATACAATTGTACAGGAATCCAAAGAAAAGGAAATGCCTGAGGTTCAGATAATGTCCAGAAAATTTTCGGGAAACACGGCTTGCTATGACATATTCAGTTCAAAGACATGGAGATTTGGTGTCTCTGGAACTTTTCACAGCTGCTTCAGAGTCTTCCAGGCAGGAGGGTGCTTTTTGGTGGGAAGTATTTGATGAAGATGACGCCTACTACCAGCCTGGGCTCCTGGGAAGGCTTCTACATGTTGGACCTCACCGATTATCTGATTTTTATAATAAGCTCACCACTTTCCCTAATTGCTTCACTTTCTTCAACAGATACAGTGGAAAGATAAGGCTATTTCATATTTAGAGGGAGAGAATTTCAGGTACAGTCTGTGAAGAGATGTTTATTAAAGAAAAAAGATAAAGGACTTGACCTCTTAACTCACCGCCAAAAAAGTGGTATTAGTCCCCCCCCCCCCCCCCC
>LNAC01000005.1:2376126-2476549 GCA_002007465.1 Ailurus styani | reverse complement strand
CCAGGCGAGTACCCGGGGGCCGCGGGTGGGCTGGGCGGCGAGGCCGGGGCGGGGCCGCGCGGGGGTGGAGGGGACAGTCTCTGGCTGGGCCGGGGCTTTTCGGCACTTTCCGGGTAAATTTCCAGAGCGCGAAGGGCTTGGCTCTGGTTTCTGCCCCTTGGATTTCCCTCCCGCGTGTGGGCGTCTAAAAGGAAACCAGAAGCGGGTAAGTGACATAAAAACTCCTTACTGAGGTGATTTGACCCGGGAGGGCGAGACTCCGCACGGACAGCTAGGCACCTCCTCCAGCACCCCGCACCCCCAAATGAAAAGAAGCTGCCCTTTAGCGAGTTTCAGGCACCACGTTATTTACTCGGTAGAGGTAATGAGTTTGCTCGGCTCTCTGTGCTCCCCCGCGCCCTGCTCGTTATACACTTTAAGAGGACAGGCTTGTTAATTAACTTTAATCACAGTCATTGGGCCTCCACCTGCCTGAACCCAACACCCTACACGGGGACCTGTCGGCAGTGAGTTTACTCCATTGATCTTTCTCATTTTGTGTTGGAGACAAGTCTCTCGGGGGAATGGGTGTCCATCTCATTTAGTGAAGTAAGTTCGCCCAGGCTTGTTTTCTCAACCACTTTCCTCACCTCCTTTCGGCGATCGGGAGTTATTTTGATTTGGGGGAAGGCTTTATGAAATTATATTGTGAACAATATCCTTTGATAATTAGAGGAAAAAATAGAATCATGACATTTTAGGTTTTTGCAAGTTGCAAGTTTGTGTAGTGATAGGAACATTTTTTTTTTTTTTAAAGGTTGCCCTTGAAGTAGGCTGCTCGGTGGAATATATCCTTCTGGTTAAAAAAAAAGCGCCTATTGAAAAATAAACTATTTTTAAAAGTACATTTAATCGGATGTCATTGTGATTACCAATAATAGTGTTGTACTTACAAGCTGAGTATTGATTTCCCCCGCGCTTAAGCACTCTCCACCCGCATGAGCTTATGGAACTTTGCCCATAAGTAATTGGAAGATGATGTTTTGGCATTTTTAAAAAGGAAGCTAACTTTTTTTTTGGGGGGGGACCCTCTAAACTTTAGTTATGACTTCCATACACTTACAAGAGAAATACTGAGGGAAAATTCTCATGACATGACACCGTTTAACAATGTTTAAAAAAGAAAGGAAAGAGTAAAATGGGTCATGGAATTAAGCTGGAGCCCAGAGTGGAAATGTCTCCCTGGCTCGGTTTTAAACATACTTTTAACAGATAGACATTTAAAGTGGGTCTTAACCCCAAGAGTGTTTTATGTAGATTTGGTTTGTTAGTACTCAGAGGTTTATTTAAATTAAAATGTAACGAGGGGGTAAGTCAATTGACTTGTTAAAACTTACTTATGTGGGTGTGTGTTTGTATTTTTTCTGTCCTCTCTAAACCTGTTAGATTTTATATGGGTTGTCCATGAAAGGGAAGTTGATTGTGTGTGTGTGTGTGTGTGTGTGTGTGTGTGTGTATTTTGTTTTGTTTTGTTTTTTTTTGGTTTTTTGCTGACGGTGTATTTAAAGATAAACTCTTAATCATCTAATATCACAACAAGCTTCCAGCAGTGACTCATAGATATTCAATTAATGCTTTTCAGTTCAACTAATCTTAGTTACTGTGGTTAAGTGTAGGACTCAGATTACAGTGAATTACGATTTTTCTAAAAAGATTTAAAAAACAATTATTTGAGAGAGAGCTGGCAGGAGGGGCGGTGGGGGTGGGTGGATGGGGAGGGGGATGGGCAGAGAGAGAGGGACGAGCAGACTCCCTGCTAAGCAGTCTGATAAGGCGCTTCATCCCAGGCCCCTGGGGTCACAGCCTGAGCAGAAGCCAGACACTCAACAGACTGAGCCACCTTTGTGGCACTGAATTGCAATTTCCTTGGAAACTTCTACATTAGTACTATGGAACTAGGAAGTTTTAAAAACCCCAGGACCCTAAGTTCTAGACTTCATGATATCCAAGAAGTGTTTTGTTTTGTTTTGAATTTCTACCCCACCTTCCAGCAGCTTTGAGAAAGTTTGGTGAAAAATGTTTTGAAATTGCCAAGTATTATGATGGTCTTTGCTTTCATAGCTTTCTTTTTTTTTTAATTAAAAAATTTTTTTTTAAACAGAAACCTAAAGTAGTTACTTTCTCATTCAGATAGCACTGATTTTTTTTAAGATTTATTTATTTATTTGACAGAGAGAGAGAGAGAGATATCATGAGTAGACAAAGAGGCAGAGGGAGAGGGGGAAGCACGCTCCCCGCCAAGCAGAGAACTGGATGCGGGGCTCCATCCCAGGACCCTGAGATCATGACCTGAGCTGAAGGCAGAGGCTTTAACCCACTGAGCCACCCAGGTGCCCCCATAGCTTTCTTTTAACGAGAGTTTTTTTTTTTTCTCATTTATTTATAGATTCATTTATTGGATCCAGTCTTGGCATTTACTAAATTGAGGGATTTTTGGAATTCTCTGTAAAATAGTAATTATGTAAAGAACTTTTTATTGTTGGAAATATTTCTTAGTTTTGACCAAATGTGAATTGATGAGAGATTAGAAGCTATGAGATGTCTCTTTAAGCTTTACTGTGAAGTCTGGACACCAGTAGTTGGTCATGTTAATTTTTTTTTTAAATAGTATTGGCCAGATTAAACATATAGTGATGGTTAAACCATTTTGCTTGCTTATTTCCTTATTTGAAGTAATAGTCAATGGTGTTCTCTTTATAAGATCTTCTGTAGTATAACAGGTGGGAAGAATTATTTTCTTATGCCGTTTGTGTACAAAGGTGGATGGGTAGCTGAGGGCATACTCAGGGAAGGACTAAGAAGGTGGTGAACATGCCCTCATGTTTCTCACAAAAATGGGAGGCACAAAGGGACTTTCTAGAGGTTATATTACATTGCTTTAGCAAAAGGAAAGAGTGGTTAATCAGTGTGAAGTTGGAGAGATGATCAAGAAAGAGCAGAAGAGAAGTGTGGTCTTCATGCTGATTATCAGGTGACTTAGGCTCATGGAGGTGATGAGGGTAACAGTCATTGTCAAGTCTCTCACAATATCCTGGTAAAGTTTGGAGTCTTTAGACTGCTGTTCAAGGCCCTTCAGAGCCAATTTCACCTTCCTTTTCTGGCCTCACCTTTCATTACCTCTTGAACCTTAAGTCTGCTCCAGGTGTTCCCATCTCCTTGTTCTTATTACTGGAAGACATCTCCCTCTGTGCCCTCTTTATGGCATTTCTTCTGCTTCAGTTAGTGCTGCCTGCATCTACATTTCTTCCTACTCATCTTGAGATTGTCTTGCCTAGCCCCTTCACGGATCGCTCCATCCTCAAAGCTCGGAATGGCTGCACATTTCACTGACCTTCATGGAATTAATTTGGGATTTTTAGAGTTCCCTGGCACTCATGAAAGATGACGGTTCTACTTCTCTGTGTAATTAACAATAAAGCAATATTTAAAATGTAAGCCACGTGAAAGTCAAAGTCACACAAGTAAGTTTTTCTTATTACTATTTAATTGCTTTTTGGGGGTATATCAGAGTGATCCAATGTCAGTATTCCTTTACTGGCACTTAACTGAGGGGCAAAGAAATGATTGTTTGCATGTGTGCTATTTTCCTTTGCTTATAGATCGTTCTGTACTCCTTTAGCTTTTTGAACTCTTTGAGAGAAGACATGGCATCTTCACTTTCTTTGTGGTACTTGACACTGTTCTCAGATGAGGTAATAGGTGCTGTAACCTTGAACTGCAAATATTTCTCGCTATTATTACTCTTGGAGAGAGTAGTTAGTGTTCCTCAAATATTTATTGAATGAATAAATGTAAGTAAATGAGTCAGTAAGTTGGGAGACCTTCTCTGAGATACCGTCTTTTCTTAAGAAAAAGAGACTTTGACAATATTGGAACCAATAGGAGTGAGCTCCCAAATTCAGCTGGAAAAGAGGTCAGGGTGCTATTTATAAATGCAAGAGAGGAAACGTTCACAGTAGGCTATTTTGAAACATCTGGTTGTTAGTCTAAAAATGAGACTCAAATTCAGAGAAATGGTGGGGTGTACAGTTATACAAAAATTATAGAATTAAAATATAATGTATGATAAAGTGCACATAGCATTAAGTATAAATCTTAAACCTTTCTGTTAAACTGCAGTCTCATGCTGGTTTTGACCTGAGTAAATTAAAGGTAGGTTCAGTGTAGCATGAAATGGAACAGAATCCTGAAGAATGTGTGCTGGTGTTCTTATCAAGAGATCTGAGTGGTCCAGTTCTCCTCCTTTCAGCTGGCACTGGGCAGAAGCAGCTGCCCCACTGGGGGCCCAAAGGTGGGAGTCCTCCACAATGCTGCGGGCGTTGGCTTAATTCCTTTTTACTGTCCCCACTTTGTTCTTGTAGAAGCTTGGCAAGATGAAACCTTTCTGGTTGCTCAAGAATTATGGCTCTCCTTCAAAGATCTGTGAATTAGAACGGAAAACAAGTTTCAAACGTTAGTCAGTTAACTTAAAAATCTAGATGGACAGCTTGAAAGAGAAAGATTTACTGACGCTAAGGAGATTATCAAGCACTTAACTATTGAGATTATTATCTAAAACACCTAAACCTAGGTACTACTTAACCTATTAGTAACTTCTCGTAATAAGTCAGTGAATTATCATTCCTAGCCTTCCCTGGATGTAGAAATGGATATTAAGTTCTAGATTTTGAAAGAGTTGTGTTTTTCAGATTGCACAGTAAATAATCAAAATATAACTTAAAAACGTCATTTCTCCTTGATCCAAGCTGCAGAATGTGTTTGCCCAGGCTCTGGCTATTTTCAGCTCAAACCTTTCCATCCAGCAGACACTAATTAAATGCTGATTGCTTGCCAGGGACTGTTATCTTTATGCATATTTACTCATTTCACCCTCAAAACAGGCACTATTGTCATTACTACTTACAGATGACAGTTGGTGAGGCACAGAAAAATGAAGGAACTTCTCCAAGGTCATGCAGCTAGCACATGGTAGAGCTGGGATCACTGGTCATCCCTGTGCTCTGTGTCCCAAGTCTAGTCTTCAGGTGAAGTTGTCATTCTCACTAATCTAACCATATCTATATATTGCTAAATTAATAAAATTATATTTACTGCTTGTTAGGTGCATTGTAGGTTTATTAGAAGAATAATTTACAGTGCTAATTTAAAGCATGTAATTTTACTAAGCAGACCGAAGAATACCAGTCAAACCAAGTGCAGTAATACCGGATATGACCAAGTGCAACATTGTTACAAGCGAGTGAATAATAGCCAACACTGACTGCACTTTTACAGTTTATGTCAGGTACTGTTCCATATACCTTACATATTTTAGTTGTTGAATCCTAACTAATCCTATCAATATGATGTATGTTATCCTCATTTTACAGATGAGGAAACTGAGCTTCAGGGAAGTTAAATAACTTAGTAAGATGCACAGTTAACACATGGGGAAGGCTGGTTTGGAACTCCAGTAGCCTGACTCCAGAGCGCTGTGCTTCTGCCTGGGTGGAAGCAGGGATGGAGTAGGTAGGGAAAACTCATGGATGTGGTGGTCCCTGGTTGTAAGATTTGAATTAGCCTCTAAAGGAAAGGCAAAAAATCCTAAGTATGTACAGGAAGTTCAGTTTGAATAAAAGCCGAGAAGCTGGCCCAGACCTTCTAGCCTGTCTCCCTAGCTCCTTGTTGTGCTACACAAACAGAACAAATCATGTAACAGAAAATTTGCCATCTTCACTATTTCCGAGGGTATAGTTGGGTAGTAAGGAATTTACATTGTTGTGAACTTGATCTCCAGAACATTTCTCGTCTTGTAGAACTGAAACTCCACACCCATAAATCAGCTGCCCGCCCGCCGGCCCATTCTACTTTCTATGAATTGTTCTCCTTTAGCTACCTCGTGGAAGTGAAATGGTACTGCCTTTGTCTTTTTGTGACTGCCTCACTTCACTTAGCATAATGTCCTCAAGGTTTACCCATGTGGTAGGATATTGCAGAATTTCCTTTTTAAGGCTGCATAGTATTCAATTGTCTGTGTACACCACAGTTTGTTGTTTATCTGTCGGTGAACATTCAGATTGCTTACACTTCTTCTTTTGCCTCACATTTAAACTTTTCAGAACCTGGTCTAGTACCTTGTGGAACAATACTTCAGTACTTTCTATTCTAATCAAGCTGTCTTTGTTTTTACTGTCACTCTTGACTATTCTTGTGGGCAGTGACTACTTTGGTTATATTTGATTATTCGATTTTGACTTCATACTGTGATAGTATATAGTGTCACAGTAGCTGTTTTTCTGCAGCGAGAGATGCAAAATATGTTTTTATCAGCCAAATTTTAAGTTACCATTGCTGTATACAGTAATTTCAAAGGTATTTTCCCATAATTTATGTCATTTTGTCTCAAATCTCACCTTAAGGTAAATGAATGTAGGCTTCCATTTGTAACCACTTTCGTGGACACATACACACACACAAACTGAAAAGGTCTGTAACACTTGAACTTACAGAACATGGTATATTGAAACAGGATTTTTCCAGTGACTGTAAGTGCTTATGCATAGCTAGAGAGTCAGGGAGGAAAAACATGAAGTGCTTGGTACCACTCTATTGTTAAATCAGTTATGTGACTCTTAGGGGGCATCATGGTTAATAGCACAGGTCATGGAGTCTGACCCTTAGAATTCTGGAATCTGTCCACTGTTTATCTGCTCTGTGGCGTTGGGCATGGGACTTTCCTCGCAAGGCAGCTTTGAGGATGAAATGAGATCCTGCACAGATGGTTTGCAAACATCTGCAAATAGTGGCTGTTGTTAGTAGCTGGGGGAGAATGAAAGAGGATGGCGGTGTTTTCATGGGTGGGGAGGAGTAGTGGTCAAGGCAGAGAACATGGCAGGGAAGGTCGGGGCCTGCGGGTGACCACAGTTAAGACAGATGGCCAGGTTGGGGGAACTGGGCTTCCTGTAAGGGATTTGGTGGAGGTAGTGTTGCCACAAGGTAAGTATGTAAATGGGCGGTAGAAGAGAGGGGTGCTAAACGGCCGATTTTTTAGTATTTTTGGCAGCCAAGCACTCAGGCTAGAAAACTAAGTTAGGGTTTTAGGCTTTCGAAACTTTGCAATCTATTTTATACTATGGGATGGAGTAAGGTGACAACAAGCATATTTTCTCTAAACCACTTCCTCTTCTACATGGTTGTGGGGGAAAAAGTCAAATATCATCTTTATGAATACTCGGAGTTAACATCCTGGTATTAAACATGAGTTTGCTTGATGTGCATCTACCAGGATATGTATCTCTTGTGACTATGTTGTGTACTGAAGCAAAGGTGGAATTCTGTTTCAACCTGTGGCCTGAACTAACTAGTTCAGTGTGTTATCCATATGGAGCTCACTGGTTTTTTAAGGGATTATCTGTTTCTCCACAGTAAGTTTATTCTCAACTTGAAGTCAGAAACATTTCCCTTATCTAAGTGCCAGTCATCCTCTGGGGGTAACTGATTATTTGTAGAGATTTTGAGGAATAAAAATTGTATGTGAGTTTTCTACCTCGGAGATCATTGCAAGGTATCATAAATCCATTTTCCTATCTATTGATGTCATCCAATCATTATGACCAGCGAAAGCATTTTTTTTACACATTTCTGGGTTTCCCCCAGGAGATAGTTCCACTCCATTGGGAACCACTGTTCTGGAATACAGTGAACTCTCCTTGTTCTTCAAATCAGTAAGACATATATCGATCGATAACCTTGAAAGTTTCATTATTCATGTGGCAGCCTAATTCCATTTTTATTTGGTAGATATTTTGTAAGGTTCCTTTCGGTTTTGTGATTCTATGATGGTTAAATCTATTTTGACACATTTGTAGTTTCTAAATGTTCGAAGGTTATGTTTCTGATTTTAAAAAGATATGCTTTAAAAATGGGTTAAAATTATGACTGAATTCAATTGTGTGGTGCTACTTTTTTCCCCCTCCCATAAGATACAAGAGTTAAGCAAATGGGATTCCAGAAGTTGTGGGCATTGAATACTTTAATGACTTCGTGGTTTTCAAGAAGTGACCAGTGGTTTTCAGTTGTTTCTTTCCTAGTTCAACTAAGGGGTGTGACCAAGATCCACTGGTAGTGGGTGGAGGGATCCGTGGTGGGGAGTGGCTAACTGTGGTGGTTTACCTTACTTGAGGCACAGGGAATGGGAAAGCTGTCCCAACCCCTGAGTTTTTTTTTTTTTTTTTTTTTTTTTAGATTTTATTTATTTATTTCACAGAGGGAGAGAGATCACAAGGAGGCAGAGAGGCAGGCAGAGAGAGAGGGGGAAGCAGGCTCCCTGCTGAGCAGAGAGCCCGATGCGGGCCTCGATCCCAGGACCCTGAGATCATGACCTGAGCCGAAAGCAGAGGCTTTAACCCACTGAGCCACCCAGGCGCCCCAACCCCTGAGTTTTTAAAAGCCCCACAGGTGGGTTGGAATGCTTCCAGCTGACCTCCTTCTAACCTCCAACTCCTAATTTGAAGATCTCTTTTAGTGGTTAGATGGATTGGAGAAATCTGGATGTAAATCCTGTCTCTGCTTCTGGCAAGTTCGGTGACCTAGACACAAGCTTTAACACTATGTGTGTTTTACACTTTCTGTTTTAAATCATCTGAAAGCTGGGTAGAAGTCATTCAGCAAACATTTATTGAGTACCTACTATATGCCTGACTGTGTGCAAACATAAAGGCTAGAGTAGTGAATAGTACTCAAGAACTCTGCCCTCTTGGAACAGTCCACAGATACTAGGTCATAACAAAGCTATAAGACAGTAAGAGTAAGGAATAGTGAGGCACAAGGCCTCTGGCATGCATGGGGGGAGTAGGAAAGGCCTCTCTGAAGTGGCCACATTTGAGCAGAGACCTGCTAAAGTGATGGAGTGGGCCATGAGTGTTCTGTTGAGAAAGCAGATTTGAAGGACATGTAAGGGTGAGAATGAGCTCATGAGGTGGGAATAAAACTGAGACCAGCTTGATGGCAGTTGAGTGATGGAGTGACAGCCAGGGAGTATGAAGTTGGAAAGTCCTAAGGAGTGATATGGTGTGACTTCTGTTATAAAATGAATCCTTCTAGCTGCTCTAGTGAGACTGTACTATGTGTGTATGGGGGGTGGGAGGCAGGACAGAATCAGGGATATGAGTCAGGAAGCTATTGTAGTGGTCTGAGATGGGCAGGATGGTGGCCTGGATGAGACTGTGAGCAGAAGTGGTGAGAAGTAGTTGGTTCAGGATGGATTATCAAGATTGAACTCAATACAATAATAAGATCATGTGTTATTAAGTGATATCCAAGCCAGGCATGGAGCAGGGAGTCCTAAATATTACTTCCCTTTTACTTCCTCTAGAAAATTGGTCAGGATAGGATGGGCAAATGTAGAACCACATCTGTAATGCCAGCTGTTTGTATGTTCTCAAACATGTACTACATATACATCATGCACTATGTTTATAAACAAATAATTTGAGTGACATTTATTGGGTAGCTTATACGGGCTGGTCATCATCTTGGCAGAGTTACTAGTTTATTATGGGATAATAAATAATTATAATGGCAAACCCTTAGCTTTTCTGTGTGCAATTCTAAATGCTTCACAACAGACATATGAAATAGGTATTATTATTATTTCTTCTGTTTTCCTGATGAGGGGAAACTGAGGCCCAGAAAGGTTAAATACTTGTTGAGGCTCACAAAACTAGCAAGTAGAGGAGCTAGAATTTGACTCAGGGTGTCCTGCTCCAAAATCTCAGTTTTGTACTGCACTTTCCCATTTCTGTAGGTTACTATGCAATGAGTAGAATATGAGTAAATGCTTTTAAGAAGTAAATGCTGTAGAAGTACAGAGAAGAGGTGTTTTTTCCCCCCCCCCCCAGTAGAGACCTTGTAAAGGAAGTGGCATTTGAGTTAGACTTCAAAGAATGGGAAAGATTTCAACTGTGGGGAGATAATGATGATAGGGATGGAAATAAATAATTTTAATGATGGAAATGTATGTCTACTAAGGACTTAACATGTAGTAAGCACTGTTTTAACAATCTTCTTCAGTATAGAGGTACCTTTGAGTGTTTCCATTTTATGGATATGGAAACAGATACACAAACATATGCCTATGTTGGGGCGCCTGGGTGGCTCAGCTGTTATATGTCTGCCTTTGGTTCAGGTCACGATCCCAGGGTCCTGGGATGGAGTTCCACATCGGGCTCCTTGCTCAGTGGGGAACCTGCTTCTCCCTCTGCCTGCTGTTCCCCCTGCTTGTGTTCCCTCTATTGACATCTCTTTCTGTCAAATAAACAAAAAAATCTTAAAAAAACAAAACCAAAACAAGCCCCCCATATGCCTCTGTTTATACTGCTAGGAAGTGGAGGAGGTGGGGATTGCGTCTGACACCAGACTGATGTGCAGTGGGTTAGAAGAGGCATTCCATCCTGGGGGCAGGGGGAGGTGAGTTTAGGCTCAGGTGGGATGGTATAAAGTATTTTGGTGAATGTGAGGAATTTAAAAGTGTGAAATTTTCTTGTGCATCCCCAGCCATCTTTGGGGTGTGTTACAAGTACAAATTTCGGGGCCTCTTACTAGCCCCTGTTGCTGTACAGAGGATCCACAGACCAGTATCATGGTGAGCCACTGACCTAGATCATAGCATGCATGCCAGTGTGCCCAGGTGGAGCCGAGAATGTAGAGGGCTTTCATGTATTGTTTTAAGGAGTATACACGTGGTAGCCTTTGATAGAATGGGCATGTCCATCTCTTTGGATCTGACATGCATATGGGGTAGAAGCCTCTGCAGAAAGAACTGGATCTGGGAACAGCCTTGAGGGGTCAGACAGTTAAAAAGTCTGGTGACTGGAGGATGGAGCTGACAAAGGACAGAGAGGATGGTAGGCACTGTGGGAGGGAACCTCTTCCGAATCTTGAAAAGGGCTCAAGTTCACATTCAGCATGTGGAATGATAGCAGAGAGGTGGTCTGGGTATTTGGTGTATCCATCCTTGACTCAGTCACCCACGAAGTCAGTGTGGATACTCCAAGGGAAGGAAAGGGCATTGTGTATAAAACATACGCGCACACACACCACAAAGCTAACAAAATGGGCCTCTGAACCAGGTCTAGTCCTACCATCCGCCCCTGTCTCTTACACATGTCCCAAGGAAGCACTACGCAGAGTTCTGGGATTCCAGTTACACATGTATGTGAAGAAAGGAGGGATCCGTTGTATTTTAGGAGGTTGAAAGGAAGCCTTCACAGAGGTGGTAATATCTGCCTTCCTATTCAAAATTTTAAATTGGGCATAGGATTTTCCAAAATGTTCAGATTTGCAGGCAGATGGAGCATATGCCAGAGGTATGGGGCTATTAAACAGTTTGTTGCTTCAGGAATGATAATTAACAGTAATGAGCTAAAGTGAGCGATGATGCTGGTAGAATGTTTGGCACGTTTGAAATTGAGACTGGAGCTAGTCCACGGGAACACCTACCTTGCAGTAAATAATGGGAGGTATGGTGTCTGCACATAATTGCTGTTTACATCAATAGTAGCTGCTCTTATTGTTATTATTAGACTGAGACCGGACGGTGGTAGGACGTGGTAACAAGCTTAGACTTTATGCTATTGAGGATGCGGAGGGACGTGCTAAATTTGGATTTCCAGTAGCTCACTGATCCATGGAGACCGTGCTGAGGGATTTGTTTAGAGACTGCAATAATCCGGGCAAGAGCTCTAATGAGCATCTGAACCATGATAGGGGCAGCGAAGACAGAGGAGTGTATTGGTCAGTTTGGGCTGCTGCAACAAAAATATCACACACTGTTTAGCTTTAACAATAACAACAACAAAAGAGACCTTTCTTTTTCTCACAGTTTGGGAGATAGGGAAGTCCAAGATCAGGGTGTTAGCCAATTTGGCGATAGTTATTTCCATTTGTGATGTTAAAAAAAATTAGGTAATGTATTTATAAAATAATTGCATAGAGCAAGAGTGGTATATCTGAGCATTAGGTTTGTATGTAGTATTGAGGCTTAGCTTTCTTCTTCTTTTTTATTGTGATATTTTGTTATTTTGAGTGTGATGGAGGGAGACCTTATTGTCAAAGTCATTTCCTGCCCTGCATTTCTTGTTTGTATTTTTATTTCTCTGCTTCTGCAGTACTACCTGAGTACAGTATGTGCTTTCCATTTTTTCACATACCTGTGTGTCAGTGTTTGCTGATATTTTTAAAGAGTCTAGGCAATGACTTTTTGGGTGACTAGCAGATAAGACTTGCGGTGTTTGAGTTGTGCTTTTTGGAGAGCTATTTTGATTTGTGATTTCCAGAGACATTGCATCAACACTTGTTCAGATCCATTTCCCTAGGTGGGGCGTGTCTCCTTTTGTTATTTCAGCAGGTGTTATGCATGTTCTGTACTTTTTTCTTTTTGTCGAAACATAATATCCAGAAACATGCACATGTCCTACATTTTCACAGACTGAACACAGTCGTGTGAACAGCACCTAGATGAATTGACTTTTTAAAAAATTTAATGGTGTTGTTTGGGAGAATAATGAACCTCTATGAATCTGCTGCTTATAAAGGAAAATATGACCTTTAAACTTTTTCCTTTTCCTTTCATATTATTTCCTGTTACCAAATGTATTTAAGAATTAACTATTCTACTGGTGTTATCTTGTCAGTATTGTACATAAAATGCTATTGCATTTTTTTTTTTTTAAGATTTTATTTGAGAGAAAGACAGTACAGGAGCATGGTTAGGGGGAGTGGCAGAAGGAGAGGGAGAAGCAGACTCCTTGCTGAGCAGGGAGCTGGATGTGGGGCTTGAACACAGAACCTGAGATCATGACCTGAACCAAAGGCAGATGCCTAACCAATGAGCCATCCAGGTGCCCCAGGTGCTCCTGCACTTTAGAAATGAAAACTCTTGACCTGAGAAATATGTTTAACTGTGCTTTTTAAGAGAGTCTTTGAAGAAAGTGTATAAAAGAGGAAAGTTGTTCATAGCTAGTTACTGTTAAGAGAAATTATCTAAAATTTGGAAATCAGAAGAATGTACAGCATGTTCTTTCAGTGCCTTGTGTGGGGGTGTTTAACAGGCCAACACTCGGGGTATTTAATTCTCATCTTGTGCTCTACTTTCTCTTTACAGTTTAGTTAGAGCCAAGAACAGGAAAGTTTTCTGTTAGCTTATAGAGATTTTTGTCTGGTAGAGAGATAACCCCAAAGGTTAAGGTTTTATTGCCTTGTAGGACATTAACTAGTTTTTTAAATCTAACCTACCTATCTTAGTCTAACACTTAGAGTCTTTTCTGATGGGCTGTCTAAACCTGTTCCCAAAATGCTCCTGGAACTAGCTTTACCATCTTACTGGTTCCCTCGTTAATTAGTGGGTTGAATAAATTACTTGACACATACTCATTTTATATTTGTAGGAAAGTCATTTCTTACCTTTTTTGAAAATCATTATTGGATACCACCATGGCATTTCTGTCCTGTACTTTCACACTTTACCTAGGAATTGACTTCCGAGGGCATGCACAGTAATGCCAAAGATTCTAAATTCTGAGTGAACTGAAGTAACTATCCTCATTTCGGTTGTGTTTCTTCAGAGAAAGTTTATAAGGTATAAAACTAGGTTTTAATAACTAAAATGTCCTAGTAATATTCTCTCTCTTTCTCTCTTTTTTTTTTTCAGGCTTAAGCACATAAAACATTCACTGTGAAGAAAACATTTTGAGACATTTTTCTGTCGCAAGTGATAGAGGAATAAACAATACAGAAGTGCACTCTCCTATGTGTGTACCTCATTGTACTGCTTTTGATATATCAGCTTAGTAATGAAGCCACCATTATGTCCTCAGTCAGTGAAGTAAATGTTGATATCAGAGATTTCCTAATGAGCATTAATTTGGAACAGTACCTCCTACACTTCCGCGAGTTTGGTTTGAACACTGTGAAAGACTGTGTGGCAGTAAATGACAGTGTACTACACAAAATTGGAATATCACCTACAGGACACCGGAGGAGGATACTGAAGCAGTTACAGATAATCTTGTCAAAAATGCAAGATATCCCGATCTATGCAAATATCCATAAAGCAAAGAGGGATGATGAGACTTCAGAGGATCGCCACACTTCATCTTCTGGTCAGAATACCTCCGCAGAACTTTCTGATACGAGTGGTGTGCAGGCACCTAACCCGACGCCGTGGGAGACTGTTACCAAAAACTTTGATCGAAATGACATTGAAAACAGCCAGTCTTTTAAATCAGATGATAAGCTGTCTCTTCCTAAACACAACTTTCCTGTTCCAGAAGAAGAACCACACCTGAATTTGAGTTCTTTCCAACATCCTTTATTTGGTAATGAAAATATTAAAGTGGAATCTTCGATTACAGAGAAAACTACAGATTGCACAGTTGAAGAACAAAAAACAAAAAGATTTGATGTGATCTCAGAAAATGTGAGCAAGCTTCCTGATGTAGATCCTGAATGCCTTTCTTCCCTTGGCTGTTCAGTATCGGAGGCAAATTCTGGAAATGGAACTAATGGTTTAACAGAAAGATCACCACCATCCCCATTCTTTCAATTCCAGGGAGAAATGGTTGTAAATGATTTGTATGTTCCTTCATCTCCAATCCTATCACCCATGAGAAGCCGTAGCAAGTTGGTTTCAAGACCATCTCGGTCTTTTCTGCTAAGACATCGACCTGTACCAGAGATTCCAGGGTCAACAAAAGGAATTTCAGGGAGGTAAGCATTTTTATGATGAACTGTAAGTATTCAGTTTGGGGGAATTTAGTTACCTTTGATACATATTTTTAGTGTTTGTAAATTCAACTTACATTAATTTACCTACTCGACCAACCTTTTTTTTCTTCTTTTAAAACTAGAACATGCCATTTCTTTTACATACTGTTTCCCAGAGTCTATTTCCAACTTATAACTGCCTGGAACTCTTTAGTTTTCTCCTATGTAATTGGGAGAAATTCCCTTCAATTTTACCTGGCCGTTCCTTCCCATACTTTCCTTCACACCTGGTATTATATTCTTTCACGAGTGCAGTTCTCCTACTGGAATTACTGATTCTGTCTCTCCACTGGATTCTTTGTTCCTTGTGGGGACAGCCTTTCTAATGTGTGTATTTCTACTGCCTGACACAATGCGTTGGCATGAATTAATAATTCAAGATACATCTAAGGAGCTCCTGCTTGGGTGCTGGTCACTACGCTAGGTGCAAAGGAGGTAGGGAGGAATAAAGCCGCTTGAAGTGTAGTGTAGGAAACGGATATAAGAAACATGGTCACAGTACAGTGCAAAACCAGGTTCACTCGCGCCGGAATTCTGAGGGGCCCCCCAGCGTGTTGGGTTTGTTGTCCTTTGAGGTAACTGTCGGGTTTAAGAACTGACTTAACAGCAGAGAGAGCTTTCATCCCTTTCTCAAAGTTACACCTAAAATAGTTGTGGTTTTCTCCAGGGTTGTGGTGGGATGTTTTTTCACTAACAGCTAACACTTGTCTCTCTGCTGGGAGTCCTGAGGTGGTTCGACTGTTAACTGCTGTGGTACTGAATGCAGTTACGGATTTCCTGCACATGCTCTCGCCTGGCATTTCTTCAAGATCCTCCTTCCCTGTGTGCATCCACTCTGTCCCGACTGCTGGTACTTTTGCCCTTGGGCATCTGTGGTGATTATTGTGCAAGATGCCGGTTGTGTTTGCAGAAGGAAATGTGGTGGTTTAGTATTTGCCAAAGAAAATGTGGCCATTTACAGGACTGTTACTTTAAGAACTTCTCATTAGAACGTAAACTCTTTGAGGGCAGAGAGCCTAGCTTGTTTGTCTTTGTCTTGGGATCGCTGGTGCCAATAGCAATGTCTAGTCTTTCCTTGGAAGTCAGTGGTAATAGTGTCATTTATTAAACACCCTAGGTTTTAGTTTGGTTTATAATTTCCTGTGGGTTATCTAAATCTCACAGTGGCCCTGTGACACAGGTATTATTCATCCACATTTTTATGAGGTCACTGCGCCTTAGTTCATTTTCTAGGATCACATGACTGGGTAAACTGGGGTTTCATTACAATACCTCAGGCTCCCGTGTCCACACTGACTTTCTTAACCACTCATTTGGTAAATATTAAAAATGTTGATTGCATATAAGAGAATTGAAGTATTAGTTACACATGTAGAAGATGACCAGTTTTTGTATGACGCTTCAGTTTTAAAATATTTTGCTAATTTTAAACAAAAGGTAACTGAGAAGGGTTTGCTATGGGTACACACATTGAAAGTGTTTCTTTGTCAGAACAGAATCCTTTTGGGAGTCTTAAGGATAACTTAAGATAAGAAACATTTGGCTTAAGTTTTAAACAAGATGTGCTATTTTTCATACATTTTTGAGAATCTTTTGGTGTTTATTCAGTTGCAAGTAAGCTGTGTATCATATGAAAGGCTTGTTATTCACATTATTTATATGAGTCTTTGAAAATGAGAATTGAAATAGTGTTAAAATTATTCGTGAATAACTTAGTACTAGTTGCTTCATAGCCCTGCCAGATTACACCTTGTAACCTTTCTTCTCTGATTATGGCAGTAAATGGTACCTGTGTATCTATGGCGCTCATATAATAACATGAGAAAGTAAACTAAATTATTTTCAAACTGCACTGTGTTTTTCCTTGTGGTCCTGGCCTGAATTGCAAATAATAATTTTGCAAGATTTTAAAAATGTTATAATATGACTTTAAAACTGAGGATTATATAACCTGAAATTGTCTGTAATCAGATAACACTTTTTTTTTTAAAGATTTTATTTATTTATTTGACACAGAGAGATCACAAGCAGGCAGAAAGGCAGGCAGAAGGAGAAGGGGAAGCAGGCTCCCTGCTGAGCAAAGAGCCTGATGTGGGGCTTAGTCCCAGGACCCTGAGATCATGACCTGAGCCGAAGGCAGAGGCTTTAACCCACTGAGCCACCCAGGCGCCCCTCAGATAACACTTAAATGATATTTTAGTGCATTTCTTGATGTACCAAATAAAAATATTTTTTTGTGGCCAATGCTTGTAACATGATTCCTTTACTAGTTAAACATTTAATACACCTGTTAAAAAGTAAAAATGTTCGGTGTGTTATTCTGGTGGGAAGTCTGCCCTTTGTTTTTCTCTCCCTGGACATGAATTCCTCTCCCTGCCTTTTCCCTCATTTTTTTTTTAAAGATTTTATTTATTTATTTGATACAGAGAGAGAGATTACAAGTAGGCAGAGAGGCAGGCAGAGAGACAGGGAGAGGAGGAAGCAGGCTCCCTGCTGAGCAGAGAGCCCAATGCGGGCCTTGATCCCAGGACGCTGAGATCATGACCTGAGCCGAAAGCAGAGGCTTTAACCCACTGAGCCACCCAGGTGCCCTTTTCCCTCCTTATTTATCTGACACAATTGACTCCTGGTCAAATGGATTATCTTTGTCCTTTCCTTGAGTTTTCCCTGAGTTCCTGCCTGTCCTAGTCTTGGAAAGACTGGACTGTGTCGGGGTATGGACTGTGAACTTCAGAAGCTCTTTTTGATCTCGAAGAGCCAACTCTTCCCTTATCAACTTCACCTAGAGGTCTCCCATGGAGGCCTCCAAGCAGAAGGGGAGTTCCAGCATCTTGCCCTTTCCCAGGGAGCCTCTGAGTGTTTTGAGGGGAGGGAAAATAAGTAGAGATGGGGGGAGGAGGATGATAGGCAGGGCTCCACTGATCAGAGGACATCCGTTACAATTTAAGACTGAGGTACTATATTGACTCATAGCCCTTTAAAAGTTTGACATAAAAACCTGAAGTCTCCAGGCTTCTTTGAACTTTTTATTAATAATAGCAATCTTAGATATTTTTCTTTAGATATACATAGACATGATATGGACATTAAAAGTGTCCCATTACATGGTGAAGTACCCATGACATGGGTAACACTTTAATGTTGAAATATACATGAGCAGAAAGTGTACAAAAAAGTAACAAGCAATTGTTGCGTACAAGGAAGAGGAAAAATACAGAAACTCGTCTTGTTTCATGTTTTAGCGGAAAAATGCTTAGCAGTCCAAAATTTGTTACTTTCTTTTAAAATACCTTCTTATAAGTTCTGTGAAAAAATAGGCTGATTATTTCAGTATATGAAAACTTTTGACTTCATCTAAAAAACAAAATTTAATTCATAGTTCGATTTATTTAGAGAATGATGTGTCTGCTCCATGCTTTTTATAAGTAAAAAGAGATATTAGGTTTATACTTTTTTGCTTTTCAAGCACCACTTTGTTTGCAAGAATATATAAAATTTTTAAGTTTTTCTTAAATTCCAGTTAACAGATGGTGTAATATTAATTTCAGGTGTAGAATATAGTGATTCAGCACTACCGTACAACACCTGGTGCTCATCACAGCAAGTGCTCTCCTCCTCAGTCCCCATCACCTGTGTTACCCATCCCTCCACCCACCTCCCCTCTGGTAACTATCAGTTTGTTCTCTGTAGTTAAGAGTCTGTTTCTTGGTTTGCCTCTCTTTCTCTTTTTATTCCCCTTTGCTCTTTAGTTTTGTTTCTTCAATTCCACATATGAGTGAAATCATATGGTATTTGTATTTCTCTGACCCACTTGTTTAGCATAATACTCTCTAGTTCCATCCATGTCCTTGCAAATGGCAAGGTTTCATTCTTTCTTATGGTTGAATAATACTCCATTGTGTGTATGTATGTGTATATATATATATATGTATACACACACACACACACACACACACCACATCTTCTTTATCCATTTGTCAGTCACAGGACACTTGGGCTCTTTACATAGTTTGGCTATTGTTGATAATGCTGCTACAAATACCGGGATCCACGTGTCCCTTTGAATCAGTATTTTTGTATCCTTTGGATAAATACCTAATAGTGCAGTTGCTGGGTTGTAAGGTAGTTCTGTTTTTAACTTTTTGAGGCACCTCTATACTGTTTTCCAGAGTGGCTGTACCAGTTTGCATTCTCACCAACAGTGCAAGAGGTTCCCCTTTCTCCACATCCTTGCCAACACTTATTTGTTCTTAGGTTGCTGATTTTAGCCATTCTGACAGATGTGAGGTGATATCTCTTTGCAGTTTTGTTTTATATTTCCCTGATGAGTGTTGTTGAACGTCTTTTCATGTGTCTGTTGGCCATCTGGATGTCTTCTTTGGAAAAATGTCTATTCATGACTTCTGCCCATGAAAAAGTATATTTTGAGCTGCAACTTTTGCTAGTTGATTAAAAAAAAAGTTTGAGAATAATGATGGAGATTTTTGTGTTGCAGTCCTTCTGTAAATTATCATTATTCTTATCCTAAGGTCGTTCTTTGGGACTTCTTGGATTGAGACTTAGTTATCTGTGGGTTATACATTTCACATTTGTGGTCTTTGTTGTAGTTAATACACTCTCATGTTTTCTGAAATCAGATTTGTGTGTTTTAGTTAGATATTATGTAACCTCAAGGCAGTTTTAAACTGATGCCTAATGATTGTGGTTTTCTTTTGAATTGAGTTCTGTAATGACCTGTAGTTAGTCTGTTGTAGTTAGTCTGTTATGAATTGCAAGAATTACATTTTTTAAAAACATTCTGTGAAATGATGGTCCATTTATGGTGTGTAATTATTTTTTTGGTGTGGCTGCCTTCTTTAAGTAACAGGTAAGTATAGATCCTAAAGGGAGATCTTTAACATTAATTAACCTTTATAGCACTGCTTTTCTTGGTAGTTTTAGGGATTAAAACATGTATGAAAAAAATAGCATCTGTAGGGCGCCTGGGTGGCTCAGTGGGTTAAAGCCTCTGCCTTCGGCTCAGGTCATGATCTCAGGGTCCTGGGATCGAGGCCCGCATGGGGCTCTCTGCTCAGCAGGGAGCCTGCCTCCCCCTCTCTCTCTGCCTGCCTCTCTGCCTACTTGTGATCTCTCTCTCTCTCTCTGTGTGTTAAATAAATAAATAAAATCTTTAAAAAAAAATAGCATCTGTAGGCATGCTGAAGATCCACTTTAATAATCAGTTTTTTTTTTTTGCAACTTGGTATTTTACTTAATATTATTTTTGAGATTTGTCCACATTGATGCACATATTTTATGCAATAACTACTGCACAGTATTTTATTAAAAACACCCTACAGTTCATTCCCTTACTAAGTGGTTGACATGTTTTCTCTA
This sequence comes from Ailurus styani, assembly GCA_002007465.1. NCBI lineage: Eukaryota > Metazoa > Chordata > Mammalia > Carnivora > Ailuridae > Ailurus > Ailurus styani. The sequence continues at coordinate 2,456,332 of LNAC01000005.1, read as the reverse complement.
TCACAAATGAAAAATGTGATTATTTTTAAGGACTTTAAGAAACAAATGTACACATAAAATTTCCTGGGAGGACCAACCATTTTTTTCCTCTAATAAAAATAATAATTTGTTCAATCTTACTGAATGTTTATATTGTGAAGGGCACACTTTAAACGTTTTAAAAGCATTTTCTCATGAATACTCATAATATTCCTAGGAAGCAGGCCCTGTTTTTATTCCCCTTCAATAAATGAAGAAGCCAGGCTCAGGACTGTTAGATAACTTGACCAAAGTCACAAAAGCATAATTAACAAGAGAAGATGGTAACTATTGCCTTTCTGTATGGGTTTTTAATTTTTGTAAATCAACCGTGCTTTATATTTCAAATTTAAAAGCAATCTACAGTTTATATGATAAATGGTGGAAAATCAATAGAGCAGAGAGAGACAGAAATGAGGAAAGAGTGTGGGTTTTGCCTCTTGTTAGCTGTGGGACGTGGGCTGGGAGAGCCTCCTTTCTTTGTTGGTGGGATTAGGTATCAGGTCCTACATCACAGAGCTGTTGTGAGGATGAAAGATGAGATGCAGATATATAAATTCCTAACATAATGCTCTGGGCATAATAAGTATCAGAATATAAAATAGCTTGTGATAATTTATTCATAGATAAATGAGAATATAAATTACTGATAACTGATTTTCAAAACAACTTTTTTTTGTATTGAGCTAATCTTTCATCAGCAGTAGATCAAATGAAGTTGGTTGATTCAGTAATTGCTTGCAGGTGGATATTTAGTATAAGAATCGATTAAAATCACAAACATTCTTCTTTACATTTCACGTGGCTAATAGTAAAACCAGCAAAATATACTTTAAAACACCACTAGTAGATACACTTAAAGTTATTCTAAATCCTTTTAAAATGTTTTCAGTATATGTAAAATGTTAACGTTTCATTAATTTTATTAAATATTTATTAAATATCTATATATATAAAATTTTCTTTTTTGGTTTTTGTATTTAAGACACATTTGCATACTCAATGGTTGCAAAGATTTTCTTATATTTCCAGACATTTTAGAGCGTTAGCATTAACTTGTAGGTCTAAACTCCATTTCAGGTTAATTTTGGTATATGATATGAAGTAATGGTTGGTATTCATGTCTTTTTTTCTTTTTTTTTTTTTAAAGATTTTTTTTTTTAAGATTTTATTTATTTATTTCACAGAGGGAGAGAGATCACAGGAGGCAGAGGCAGGCAGAGAGAGGGGGGGAAACAGGCTCCCCTCTGAGCAGGGAGCCCGATGCGGGCCTCGATCCCAGGACCCTGAGATCATGACCTGAGCCGAAGGCCGAGGCTTTAACCCACTGAGCCACCCAGGTGCCCTCATGTCTTTTTTTCCATTGAGATAACCATTTTTTTCCTGCAACACTTGTTGAAAAGACTACCCTTTCCCTATTGAGTTGCCTTGACATCTTGTTCAAAAACTGGTAGACCATAGATGTGTGGGAGATACGTGGTATTTTTATTCTGTTCCATTAATTTCTCTGCTTATCCTTTTACCAATAACTATAGGTTTAGATTGCTATAGGTTTAGATTAAATATTGAAACTGTATAAATCTTCCGGTTCTTTCACATATTTATTTGGACCATTCCAGGTTATTTATATGTGCATGTAAATTTTAGAGTCACCTTGTCAATTTCTCTATAAAAGCTCACTGAAATTTTGTTTGAGCTTATGTTGACTGTGTATATCAATATTTGAAGAACTGATATCTTAACAATATTGAGTCTTCCAATCCATTAACATGGTATATTTATTTTGGTCTTTCATTTTTCAATGTTACATGGTTTTCAGTGTACAGATCAAAGCAGATCATGTTTTGACCTCTTTACCCCTTAGTATTTTGTCTTATGGGCATTGCTATAAAAATTGTATTTCAAACTATTTTTCCAGTTGCTCAATGCTAGTATTTAGAAATACTATTGAATTTGTTAACATTTTCCCCTTCCTATGGGACCTTGCTAGACTTACTTGTTAATTTGGGAATCTTTTTGGTAGGTTCCTTAGGATTTTCTACTTAATAGATACCTTCTGCTTATAAGAGATCTTCCTTTCCAATGTGTATGCCTTTTCTTTCTTTCATTTTGCACTGGTGGGGACCTCTGAAATAATGTGAATGTATGTGGTGAGAACAGACCTCCTTATCTTTTTCTTCATCTTAAGAAAAACCATTCAGCCTTTAACATGAATTATGGTGTAGGTTTTCCATAAATGCCGTTTACTAGGTTGAAGAAGTTTTCTTCTATTCCTAGTTTACTGATAGTCTTTGTCATAAATGTTTGTTGAATTTTGTCAGTTGTTTTTTCTGGATCTATTGTTATAATAATGTGATTTTTCTCTTTGATTTTCTTCCTGTGGTGAATTTCATTGATTTTTCCCATGTTAAACCAACTTTGCTCTCCCGGGCTAAATCCCATCTGGTTATAATATATTATTTGTATAGGTTGTTCAATTTGATTTGCTAATATTTTGTTAATGAGTTTTGCATCTGAGTTCATAAGGCATATTTCTCTAACAGTTATCTGTAGTTTTTGTTTTTGACTGGCTTTGTATCTGTAGTACTGACCTTATGGAATGAATTGGGAAATAGTCTCTCCTTCCCTATTCTCTGAAAAAGTTTATGTAGAATTGGTATTATTTCTTCTGAAATGTTTGGTGGAATTCACCGGTGAATTATTTTGGCCTAGAGTTTTTTGTGGGTAGGTGACTAGTTACTAAATTCAGTTTCTCTAATAGATACAGGGATATTAAGATTTTTGTGTTCTTTATTATATTTGATAATTTATGTCTCAGAGAATTTTTCCATTTCATCTAAGTTGTTGAATTTATTGGCATAAAGTTTTTTTTCCTAATAATCTGTAAGTATCCCTTTAAAATTTGTAGCATTTATAATGATGTCCTCTTTCATTCCTGATACTTGTAGTTTCGGTCTTGCTTTAATTTTCCTTCCCTGAGGTTTATTAGTTTTATCGCTCTTTTTGAAAAACCAGCTTTATTTACAGTGATTCTAAAATTTTGTCTATATTTTATTTCATTGGTTTCTATTCTTTTTTTTATATCCTTGCTTATAGTTACTTGGGCAGATATATATTTAAGAGACATTAAGGACACTCTCTTGATCCTTATATTTAGATGGAAAAACAGAAATCTTTCATATAGTAGTGGGTATTCATTGCAGCTGTTTCCACAGTGTTTTTTTTTTCTCTGTCATTATTATTATGTTGGATTCTAATTAATTTACTTGAAATCTTTTTCTCCCAGGGCAGCAAATTCTTTGAGAAAAGTCTTGTGTATTTTCATACTATGCTCATAAAGCCAATACATTTTTGAGTCAATATTGTAAAAGCTAATGACAAAAAACCCCACATAAATACTGAAGTCTAGTTAGAAAATTATTTTCTAACAAGGGTATGGCTAGCAGTTTTGAAATTCCAATGTGCATATTAGCATTGAGCAGCTATATTCATTTACTTTTGTGAATTATAAATGTGAGAGGCAAATGCTTATAAAATCCAGTGAAGTCTCTTTTAAGGCTACTTAGAAAGACATGGAATTTAGCCATTCTGTTGAATTAAAATCAAATTTAGTTTTCAATGGTAGTTTTTTCTATCCAGAGGAATATATGTCTCTATAATTAATCCATTACTCAAGATAGTAATTTATCTATTTTTATCTATTTTCCACCTTTGCTTTAAGCTATTTCCGTGAGAGAAGAAATGTTGCTACCTCAACTGGTAAGTCTGTGACACAGGAAAGTGAGTCTCCACATTTAAAGGCTTTGTAAATTAGCACTCATTTTACAGTCTTAACTATGTCAAAATTGTGATAAAAAAAAGCAGCTCAGCTGTGGGATGGGGTATAATGGGAATAACTGTCTGCTAGGGTTTATAATATATCAGATGCTTTTAAAGATGAGTGAATAAAAGACAGTAATATGTACTTAGACTCCTGAAAACCTGCACATACTAATGTAAAAAGATTTTTTTGCACCAGGCTTCATTTATCATTAGCCGCAGTGGAAGGCATTTAACTAAATTAAGTGGTTTCTGACAGTCTGAGCTACAGAACATAGATTTATGGAAAGTAATTTTGCCATGGTAACTGGAAAGGGCTGACATTACTTTGGTAAATTGGTTATTGACAGGGGCTTTTCTTTCTTTTTGAAAATTCTGCTTGTGTAAGTTCAGGAACATTCTTCTTAACAATAAGATGGCAAACACTTGGTTACTGACCCTTTAAAAAAATTTTGCCATAACAAAATGCAAGTGTTGAGAATTCTTTCTTGTAGATCTGTGTAATTCAAGGACAGTGGAAATTCTCTTGAAATAACTTATTTACAGATGTGTTAGTGGCTGTGATGTTAGATTATATTAAGTGGATTCTGGTATTTTGAGTGATACAATAACTAACTTAGTGAACTTTAAATAATTCAGTTGTTAAAAATTATACATATAATACTAATTTTCTGCCATTAATGCTATTCTCTTGTTTAGAAATTAACATTATAAATGGCGTTTTGACTATTTGCTTCATATGTGGGAAATGTTCTTAGTTATATTAATCTGGATCTTAGAGGCTAACAAAGACATATATGACACATCACTCTTTGGGAAATAGTAATGTGTCTTCATGGTGAAGTGAGAGGAAACACAGTGAGTTCTATATCACGAAGACCATAGGAGGAGTTGATTAGGGGGTGAAAATCATAAGGATAATTTTGGATTCTAAGAATAAAGCTTAAAGTTGTGATATTGCTATAAAATAATTAAATACCTGCTTTTTAAAAAAGATATTTCACATTATTAACATCTTTTTATTCTCATCCTATCATTTCCCCAAAAGATTCAAATGAGGATAATTCATCTTCCATTTTTCCTTATGGAGAGACCTTTCTCATCCAGAGACTAGAAAATTCCAAGGTTAGTCCCATACATTTACATTTTTTCCATATTCAAGTCTTTGCCCTTCTGTCTATATTTGCCTCTTCATTTTCCTTTAAAGTGTTTGAAGAATGAGTTATATTGAAGAAAGAAATTTCCAGTCAGTAAAATGCTGTTCAGTAAAATCATGGTAAATGTGTATCTTTAAATATATTTTGCAAAAACATGTTCAGTTTCAGGAATACAGGAGAGTGGGTTTTCAGAATTTTCCAACTTTCAGGTTTTTCCAAAAGATGTTACTTTAAAGACAAACCCCCAGAGAAAGCAAAAGCAAACAAACAAAAATCCCCTCAAGTTTGGTTTACCTTATACCCGATGTCTACTTCTAACTATTTATACATCTTAATTATTCAGTTTATTACTTAAACTTCGCTATTGTGCTCTTTTTGTATTTTATTTCTTGGTCACAATAAAAGAGAAGTTGGAAGACAAAAAGTGGCAAAGTAAAAGTAAATAAATTTTGTTCTTGGTTGGCATCTTCTATTTTTCTTGGTTGAAATGATGAATTATTAATGATTTAAATGTAATGAAAAAGGCATCAAAAGACTTAATTAGTCTCCTAGTTAAGTTATTTTTAATGAAAATTGATCTAAGCAGTTAGACATTTGTGTAAAAAAACTAAACTCATATTGTGGATATTTGTAGATTATTGCTATCCTAATAAAAGTGTATATAAGCAAATCCTAAAAAAAGTATATATATATATATTTTAATAGAAGAGGTCTATAAAGAATGAATTTTGGACCCATGAAGAAACACTCAAAGGGGAAACAACTACTGAAAGAAACTCTTTTCTCATCAAATCAAGGTATGAGGTCATTATGATGATTAATTCTTTTGAATAAAATGCTATGAGTGTTGACTTCTTGCTCATACTATACTTCTAAGAAGATAGTTTACATTGGAATGTTTAAATCTTTCTAGGTGTTTTAGTAATGGCACTTATTTTAATAATTGAATTTAGATCTGTAAATCAGGTACATAGTGACATTCTACAGCAGTTTATATTTGTTTTCCTAATTGAAACCACTCTTTCTGTCCCAAAGGGGCAGATATGTGGTGCCCTCAACTGCACATTAAAGATGAGAAGTTCTGTTAATATAAAGGAGAAAAAGGCAGTGCAAAATATATTACTGAGGTGCAGTATTTTCATAAATGTAATATATCTTTTTTATTGGAAGTTCAGCATTGACAAATGACTTGATAATTATCCAGTTATTTGGATTACATATGAAATTAAACAGTTTGTGAGGGACCAACTCAAATTTTAGTGTTCTCAGCTTTATTAGGACTTAGTGTACTACCTCATTACCTAATGTTCATTTTATTTTAAATTTTTATTTCTTCCCTTTTCAAGGCTGACGTTGTTTTTTTGTTTTTTAAAGAGAAGGAGAAGGGGTGATGAAGAGAGAGGGAGAGGGAGGGAGAAAATCTTAAGCAGGCTTCATGTCCAGCACAGAGCCTGATGTGGGAGGTTCAATCTCACGACCCTGAGATCATGACCTGAGCTGAAATCAGGAATTGGATGCTTAACCAGCTGAGCCACCTAGGGGCCCCAGTTGTGGGTTTTCTGAAGTCAAAACTGAATAATTGAAGACCTTCAGTTAGGATTTGATATGAATGTATTATAATGCAAAATGTGCAAGGGGCCAGGTGAAATCATTCTTTTAAGGAAGTAGTAGTTTTTAGAACGATGTAATTTGAGCCCTATGCTTATCTATTTTATCGATTAGGAAAAAGTTCTTTGTAATGAGTTTTCTTATACATAAATGACTGAGCGAATCTATTTTGTCATTCCTTAAGTCTTTAGCAATATGCTTAGCTATTAGGAATGTCTTCTGGTGAATATTACAGGTTATACAGCTTTTACCTTCTGATTGTCTCCTGACTCTCATATTCTGGCCAACAGTGTGGTGCTGTTTTTCCTCATTAGTGTTGCTAAATAATACAGAAGCTTTCACCAGTTGAATGTACTCCCTATTTTCTGACATTATGTTGGAACACAGGACTCTTGAGTAGAGAGCCAGCGAAGGGCAACAAGTTTGGAAGTAAGATCTCCAGATCGATGAGGTGGTGGTTCACGATGTTGCCTGGGGGCTAGAAGTTGGGCCGGCTACATAACGGTGTTGGTCAAGATATGAAATTGTGATGCAGAGAGTATGCTCAATCTCCACCCTTGCTACCAGTCTTCACCCAACCCCCTAGAATAAACAGATCAGGTTAATGACGCATAAGAAAAATAGTATTACTTCTAGCAGTGTTCAAATATGTCTTAATGTAATAGATTTCCATTTAATTTTTCTGGAAGAATTTAAAAAAATTATCAGATGGATTAATTGAATGCCTAAGACTTTTCTGCCCTTAAATTTCTGTGATTTAGGGGCTCCTGGGTGGCTTATTCAGTTAAGTGTCAGTCTGTTGGTTTTGACTCAGCTCTTGGGCTCAGGGTCCTGGGATTGAGCCCCACCTGGAGGGCTGAGCTCAGTGGAGAGTCTGCTTCTCCCTCTCTTCCTTCCCCTCCCCCTGCTCACATGTGTGTGTGCATGCACACGGGCATGTGTGTGCTCTTTCTCTCTAAAAATAAAGACGTCTTAAAAAAATTTTCTGTGATTTGTTGTTTATAAATTTACAAAGTAACCAGTGGCTTAAATGACATGGCACTTTGAAATGTTAACACCGTTTATTTCCCTTTAGCATATATGATAACAGGAAGGAGAATATAAGTGAAGACAAAGTGGAAGATATTTGGATACCTCGAGAGGACAAAAATAATTTTCCAATAGACTCTGCTTCAGAATCAGAGTATTCAACAGTAGAAGAATGCTTTCAGAGTTTAAGAAGAAAAAACTCAAAGGCATCTAAATCTAGGACTCAGAAAGCATTGACCGTGGACCCTGTCAACAGGCACAGTTATCCATTAAGCTCAACAAGTGGAAATGCTGAGTCCTCGATCGTTTCCTCAAATGCAATATCTCCCTATGCCTGTTTTTATGGATCCTCTGCAAGGAAGGTTAAATCGGGATGGCTAGACAAACTGTCTCCTCAAGGGTATGTAGTTATTAATTTTTCCCCCCTAAGTAGCATAAGTTCAAGTTTATCCATTTCTAAACTTGCTAGGTTGCTGCTACTCCTCAGCCCTACCCTACTCGCATGCATACAGATGAAGTTTTTAGGGACTTTCAGTGTGTAATTTTGCAAATGCTGTTCTTGAGACCTAAGGAGGAACATGTGCAATATATTATGTGGAATGTTGGGATAAGGTTCTTAATAGCAAATTGAAACTGAAGATTGCAGTTTCACATCTAGATCCTTAATCTTAGTTTCTAACTTTACACTAAAATGCACTGTGTCCCAATTTGTAGCAAAGAAAAACAACACAGATTGAGTTGGTATTACTAGGCCCACGCTGTTTGGCTTTTGCTCATATTATAACAGTGTTCTGTTTGGGAATACAATTCTTAATTGTAGTTAGGGAAAGTACATCATTGTTAGATTTCGGGCTTCACTGTTATTGATATATTGTTTTAATTTTTGTATGTTGCACTGAAGGTCAGAGTCCTTGAATATTATACTTTTAAAACAGATTTATCATTTCAGATGTTTACAAAGAAACTTCTGTCCCTTAAGGTTTTACAGTACTGAGAAATACTTGAGGGAGGGATTGTGTTTAATTAGAATTGTTTTCTGGCATCCCGATTTTTGAATGTCCTTTTAAAATATTTATTTGAAACATTCCTCATGAATTATTAAGTTATTTTGGGATTAAATCTCTTTTGTTTAAGTAGTTAATGTAGTGAGTCCCTGCAATGTGCTTGTTTTCTTTATTACCCCTCAAATGTGCATCATTTCTAGAAAGCCTTTGTTGGACCTAAAATAAATTTTATTAGCAGAAAATCACCAGAAGAAGCATTAGTTGACTAGCGGGGAGCAGATACTACATTTCTGAAGAAAGTGAAAAAAAAATTCCCAACTTTTTAAGTTTATTTTATGGTTAATAATGATATGGTTAAAACTTTATACCATTGCATTCTTTTAGCAAATTAGATGTTGAATAAACAGAAACAGAATACTTCTTAGTACCGTTATCTTGTCTCCTTTCTGGTTGCATTAGGGTGACAACATAGTCAACTAGGCCAATTTTTCATCAGTCATCCGTGTTATTGGTAATGACATAGTCTAATAGCAAAGGTCTGAGTAAGCACTCCAAGGTACACACAGGTGACATGAAACAGCGAGCTTGAATATACTTGAATCTTTCATTTCTGTATAACTTAAGAGTTTAGGGAAATCCTAGTGCTCTCTCCACTTACACTGGAAGATTTAGCAGACTCTGGGTATAGAGCCCCCAGCAGCTGTGGTTTCCTGCATGATCTCTGATGGTACCTCGCTCTCTGCGGGGTTGATATGTTTATGCTCCAGGCACACTGAAAAAGCTTCACCATCATTGGCTACCTCTGGGACATTTAGAACATGTTTCCTCTCTATTTATCAGAACTCAGACTACCCATCCTTTCTATTCTGAATCTGCCTAAGGTTAGATGCTGTAAGTTGTCTAGATTTATGTTTTTCCATTTTAGGGGAAATAATTGAGTTTTCTGCCTTAACAATTTTTCTCCTGGATACCAGGATGAACAAAGGTGGTGAAATTAAAGGTACTTGTCATATCACCAAGAGGTTAAACTCTTCTACGTGATTTTATTGCTATGACTTGAAAAGAAGTTTGTGTTACTGGCCAGGAAGCATGTATTATTTATTAGAAGCAGAATATGAATTTCTTCTTTTCCTAATTGGACTCTGTATGCTATTGTAGGGGTGTTTAAGATGCTCATTAATTAGACAAAGTGATGCTTGCCCACTCCTTAAGCAGAGGTTACTGAGCTTTATTGAACTCATGGTCACATGTCTGTTTGGTGCAGGGAGCACTGCTGTAGATGGCATTCTGAACTCCAGAGAGAAGGTATTAGCAAACTTTTCCTATAAAGGATCAGATAAAATACATTTTAGTCTGGATACAGCCTCTGTGGGATATCTGTGGGAAATCAGCAGCTCAGCAGTTGTGGCTTGAAAGTAGCCACAGAGAATATATAAACCAATGAAGGAGGCTGTGTTTCAATAAGGCTTTGTTTATAAACACATAGTGTGCCGATTTGGCCTGTGGGCCATAGAGGCTTGAAACAGATTAGAGAGTTGACTGGAACCTTATACCAGCTTCCTCTATTTCCCTTGGGCCCAAGTAGAAAATTATAACCGGATAGGTCACAAAATAGGGAAACTGCTTTCTATTATTCTAATAAATATAGAAGTCCTAAGAAGCAGGAGTCCTTTTTGGGGACCTGTGCACTTGTCATTCTTTGTCCTGGAATGCTCTTCCCCACAGAGCAACGTGGCTTAAACCCTTCCTCCCTCAAGTTCTTGCTGTCATGTCTTCTTTGCATTGAGGTCCTGAATACTAAAGTTAAAATTATCACTACCTCTCTCCCCCAATTACCCGATCACCCCCTTAATTACTTTATTCTTCTCTGTGGGGCTCATATGCTAGGTGATTTATTTTATCTACACTCCATGGGGATGGTCATCTATGTTGGTTTTTGTTTGTTAACTGTGATATCCTCAGCAGCTAGAATGTAGACTGGCACATGGCAGATGCTCTTAGTATTTGCCGTTGAATGAAATCAGTGAAAAAACAAGCATTAGACATATTTTTTCTTTAAATTTTTAAAAAATAGGCACTTTTTTATGTATAGGGATTTTATAATAAGAACTGAACTCCAAATACTATATTGGTTGAAAATCTGCAGGTGCATTGATAGCGGAGTATACAATAACAGTACAGTGGACTCTCAGTGTTCTTTTTATGATTCTCTTTCCCCCTTAAAGACCACATGTTTTTTCAAAACACAGTTTAAGGGCGCCTGGGTGGCTCAGTGGGTTAAAGCCTCTGCTTTCGGCTCAGGTCATGATCTCAGGGTCCTGGGATCGAGGCCCGCATCGGGCTCCCTGCTCAGCGGGGAGCCTGCTTCCCCCTCTCTCTCTGCCTGCCTCTCTGCCTCCTTGTGATCTCTCTCCCTCTGTGAAATAAATAAATAAAATCTTTAAAAAAAACAAAAAAAACAAAACAAAACAAAAAAAAAACAACACAGTTTAAAAACAAATAAAAAATTTTATTCTGTTATCCTTCTCCAAATAGTGTTTGAAACTGTCCTCAGTCATTAGGGACATTAAACGAAATAATCAAATTTATAATCTGGATTTATTTTACATGACTGTCTATTTGGTTTTGCAGTAGAAATGCCAGTCCTGAATCAATGCGTAGTATGTGAAAACTGTCTAATATTTAGTAAGAGAGTAATTGTAACATCATGCAACTAAAGACATACTAAGACATTCATAATTGGGTTTTAAGATATGTACATTCACTTAGCTATTTGAATGATCTAATTATAACATAGTCTGATACTATCAATTTCAAAAATTTGTATGGACGAAACTTAATAAAATGTAGACCTTGGGTCTGTTATTAGTGTTTCAAACAGGTCAAGCAGATGAAAAACTTAATAAATGGTATTTGTTTAAAAAAACAACAACAACTAAGTTTTGAGGATAAAAAAGCAAGTCTTCCTACCTCCCTTTTCCTAACTGTAACTGATAAGTTGAAAGTCTTCACCCAATCTGAGTGGATGCAAATATGAAAGACTGGAGAGAATTTATTCCAGCATTTCCCAAATATGTAACTCAGAGGAAGCCTATGTGAGGAGAGGTAAATGCGGTGAATATGTTGAATCCCTTTTAGGAGGTTCACATGGTAAAATACCCAAGCATCTCTGCAACAAAGGAACCTTTTTGACAATTTTAAGTTACTGTTTTCTAAAGATATTTGTGTGTTCATTATAATGCACCACGATTTTTGTAAAAGTTGTAATGTATCTCAAGGAATTCATATTTTACTTTTTTTTTTTTAAAGATTTTATTTATTTATTTGACAGAGAAACAGAGATCACAAGTAGACAGAGAGGCAGGCAGAGAGAGAGGAGGAAGCAGGCTCCCTGCCAAGCAGAGAGCCCGATATGGGCCTCGATCCCAGGACCCTGAGATCATGACCTGAGCCGAAGGCAGGGGCTTTAACCCACTGAGCCACCCAGGCGCCCTCATATTTTACTTTTGAGTATGTTTTGTGATTTTATTTCTTACTCAGTGAAATTCCTCTTTAACAAATTATTAACTTTTTCTCCATGGAGAGGCATCATGTGGTAATCTGAGCCTAGAACAGCAGAAGCTGAGCATGTGAGGCTAACTCAGCAATTTGGATATAGAATATGCTTAAGAATTTGTGGAGTAAAACAAATATGCACGAGACGTGTGTGTTCCTTGTCTTTATTGTGTCTCCCATTTAGGGCAGAAAAAAGGAAGCAAATAAAAATAAAACCAAAATACCGAGTCTAATAATTGGTGCAGAAAAGTCCTCAAGAGTATAGACTTGTGAAGTTACAGAGGGGTTGAGAAAACATTTCTTCAAAGATCTAGGGAGGGGAATTAGCAATTCTGTTGGCCTTTGGAAAATGGATAAGATTTTAACTAGTGTTTTTAGAGAAATACTTTTCTGGCTAAAAGTAGTGAAAAGGCACAGATGTAGGTGATATCTGGAGGTGCTGAAGTCTATGAGATGGATAGCAGGGGTTGGTTGGTTTATTTTTTATTGGAGATGCAAGATTGAGCTCTAGAACCAGGAGGGGGAAACTGGCAGTGGATTACAGGTTCAGGTTGAACAGAGAACTAAGGAAAATGAAAAAGTCAGTGGTCAAATACCAAGAAAAGATCAAATTCCAGATAGGAGGTAGGCGTCCAATCACCCAGAAGCTGGTAGTCCATGAGCTGGTGGGAGATAAGAGTTTAGAATGTTGGTGCCTTGTCAGTGACTAATTTTCCAGTTCGTGCCCAGTGTCTCCAAGGCTGCTTTCATGAAGCAATTCCTCACCCTGGTACACGAGTGTGTGAACTCCTCCAGTTTCCTGGGAATGCTGACCTCCAGTTGGCCTTTCAGTGAAAAGCAAATGCAGTTGGAAAGTTCACAAGTCTCTCTATCTGACCAGGATGTTATGTACCAATCATCATGTTGAACTTCAAGTTGAAGCTTAAATCTTTGATAAAAAGTATCTTGGTGTGCCAAGCAAATAAAAAGCTTCAATATTTTATTTGTAGTTTGAGGAAGCAGTTTCCGAGTTTTAGTGTTTATCAAATAACACGACTAATTTCTTTGTTTAGGGGCCGAGAAATGAATGTGGAGGTGTTGGAATCAAACTGAAATTAGAGTTGTAAGCCATCTGTTGGCCATTGGCTGTGTATCCTAGAACCTTCTTTACATAAAAGCTTAGGGTCAAGACTTCTTCTGTGGGATCGGTTGGAAAAGTCGGTAACATTGGGCCTGACACTTAATTGGGGCTCAATAAATTGCAGTTACCTTTCTCTTCAGAACAGCATCACTTTATTTCAGGTGACCTTTGATAATGTTAAGTTCTAGTCAGTTCTTACCTTGGAAAATATAAAGTAAATGTGTTCACATTAAACTTTTAAAATTAAGTTTTTGGTGATTAAAAAAGCATGTGGTCTAAAGTGTCAGAAAGTTGTACATGGTTTGTGGAAAAAAAAAGAAAAATGACACATAGCAGCTTTCCTCCCCTCCCACTTCATCACAAGAGATAGCTGCTTTCATTTCTTTTAGTAGTTTCCTTGGTTTTTACTTTGTGTATCTTAATTTTTTTTTATTTTTATTTTTTAAAGAAGGCTCCATGCCCAGTGTGTGGGGCTTGAACTCATAACCCTGAGATTTAGAATCACATGGTCTACAGACTGAGCCAGCTGGGCGCACCATCTAAATAATACTTTATACTATTTTTTCCCCCTCACTTTTAAGTGTTAGGGATTATCTGTTGAGGTACCACCATGGAATACAATGTTTATTCATTTTATCACTGTCCCCCACCCCTCCTTCTGGCATAGACACGGTTCCTACTTATCATGCTCTTCATATAGTTGTATAAAATAGTAGAGTCTATCTGTATTTAATTTTATGGCCTCATGACTGGAAATGCTGCTCACATGTGAGCTCTGTAACATAGGATTAATTTTTCTTTCATTTGTGCTTCAGTTTTCCTTGAGATTTATAATTTTTGATTAAAAAAATTTTTTAATGTACTTATCATTCATGGATCCTCAAATTCTTGCTAAGGACTATAATCTGTGAAGTAACCAAAATACTTATCAATTTCATCATTGCACAGCCTCCTAAGGAAACTGTTTGGGCTGGTGGTTCTCTAGGCCTGCTGTACAATGAACCAGTTAGCTTTCTGTGGTCCCTTTCATTGTTGTCCTGGGGATTCTCTGCTGAGTGTATTTGTCTTTCCTCCATCTTGTGTCATTGTCTGCCCACTAACACCCACCCATGTTTCCTGGAGCTTCCTCAGAAATGGTGGATCGGACAAACAGTTTTTGAGACTTTGTATATTTGAAAGTGTCACTTTTTTTCCTAAGCATGCTTGTTGATAATTTATCACAGTTCCTAAATCTTGATGAGAAAGAATACTCCATTCAGATCAGCAATCCCTAGTCTTCTAGATCTCTGGGATTATAGAGCTGGTATTGAGAAATCCGATTCTCAATCCTTTTTATGTAGCCTGTTTTTTTTTTAGTTCTGGGAGATTGTCTTGTTTTCTTTGTTAACTATTCTGTTTTTTCTTTCTAAACTTCTTGGTAGTTTGATGTTAGACTTCCCACACCGAAATGTTGATAAAAATGTAGCTTTTTCCATTTTCCATTCTGGGAAATTTCTTCAATTGTATTTTCTAACCCACTTTCGTTTTTTGTGAGCCTATATTTAATATAGAAAGCACCTTCTTTTGACTGTTCTTTTTATAGTTTATTGTTATTGTCCCGTGAACACAATATTTTCTGTTACCTCTCTGAAGATCTTAATATATTTTTGAAGCTTTCTTTTCCTATAGAATCTGTTTCTTTCAATTTTAATTCTTTTGGGGGGTCACTTCCCATCTTTTACCTTAGAGGTATTTTCCCCAAATGTTTTATTAATCATGGGCTGTTTATTTTTAAAGTGAAATCTCGGGCGCCTGGGTGGCTCAGTGGGTTAAAGCCTCTGCCTTCGGCTCAGGTCATGATCTCAGGGTCCTGGGATCGAGGCCCGCACTGGGCTCTCTGCTCAGCAGGGAGCCTGCTTCCTCCTCTCTCTCTGCCTGCCTCTCCCCCTACTTGTGATCTCCCTCTGTCAAATAAATAAATAAAATCTTAAAAAAAAATGAAATCTTACAAAGCTGTTTGGAACAGGTTCTGATGAGTCCTTTTGTTTATTTCTTGTAAGATGTTCTTGCTGGTCTTTCCTTAGTATGTTTCCTTGGTGAGTCCTCAAGCCACTACCTTTTAAGTGAATCTCTCTTTTTGAGGGTGACAGGACTGGTCAAACAGCTTTTTGGGAGCTTAGTAGGGAATGTGGACTTTGAGTATAAATATTTATGACACATACTTTTGATTCTTCTGTTTTGAATACTGCCCCTTACCTTCAGTTATGTCTGAGCGTCCCAGCCCAGAGAATCTCCCCTATTTGATTTTCTGCAGTGAATGAAACTCTCCTCTGCTATTGAGCCAGAAGAGGGGCATGTTTCCAGCAGCGTGAAGAGAGGGAGGATTCTGGGACGGAGCAGTGAGGGGCACAGGTTTATCTCTTTAATTGCCTTTCAACAAATCTTATTTTTGGCACCCCCTCTCCTCCTTAGTCACTTCCAGAGTTACTTGATGTCTTCTGTCTCCTGAGACTTTCTGAGATTTTGTGGGTAAATTGGTTTTCCTCTCATTTTGATCTGTTGGAGGCTTAACAATCAGCTCTCGGAAACTTCCTAAGTCAGGCCCCTATCCTTCCTTCTGCTTTCTTGGTTTCTAAATATTGTTCTTATTGTCTACTTCTCTGGTTATTCTTGGCTTATAGGTATTTATTTATTTTTGTTTTGTTGATCCTTTGAAGCTTTGGGAGTAGAGGTAAATGCAAGCTTTTAACTGATCATCATAACTGGGAGCTGGTTTCCTGTGTATGTATGTGTGTGTGTGTGTTTACAGAAAATGACTGCATAAAATAAAGTGTGAATCATTTAACGTAGCTTTTCATATATCTTGTAATGTAAGCTGTTGGTTAATATTATAAAAATTGATGATGACATTTTAAATGAATGTTTTATCATTGACTCCTGAAAGTTTTTTTTTTTAATCTGGAATTTTACATTAAAATAACATTTGTTTTTTCTCATTGAAAGAGTTATGTGTAGCAGAGATAGAAGCTGGGATTTCAGAGAATTTTGGTTTGCGTTTGTTTTTATGGCCCCAGTTCATTTTGGTTCACCTAGTCTTGGAAATTGTCATTTTGATTTGCTTAAAAGTGGGGAAATGCATTTTAGAATAGAGAAGTGCTGGTATTTTACACTTGATCTTAGTCAAAAGGCTGAGAAGCAATAGTTCTGGCATGTTATAGAAGTATTATAGTAATTTCTTGCACCTGTACTTATAAAACACTTCATAACTAATACTGCATCATTTAAAAGCCTCATACTTATAGGGTAAAATAATTACTTAGCTAAATAAAAAATGAGTAATTAGATAAAAATCTATACTTTTGGAAAATTGTGGTAGTTCTAAAACATTGAGGCTAGAGTAGCAAATAAGATATAACATGCATATAATTCCTCAGGGTTATGTAAATAAGGCAGAAGTATCTGGAACACCATGTTGATACCCTTTTCATTAGATACTATTTAGAATAATTGAGAAGTATGTTTGTGATAATTTAAGTTACTGGATTAATAAAAGCCATAAATTTGACTTAGTGCCTTTGAGGGTCATTTCAGTTGTATCATATTTAATGATGGTCTAGTGGCCTCTGCCACCCTATGTTAATATCACTGGTTACCAAATTTGTTTGGGATTTTTTTTTGAACTAAAATATTAAATCTTTTTATTTATTTATTTATTTATTTATTTATTTATTTTTTTAAAGATTTTATTTATTTATTTGACACAGAGAGAGAGATTGCAAGTAGGCAGAGAGGCAGGCAGAGAGACAGGGAGAGGAGGAAGCAGGCTCCCCGCTGAGCAGAGAACCCGATGCGGGCCTCTATCCCAGGACGCTGAGATCATGACCTGAGCCGAAAGCAGAGGCTTTAACCCACTGAGCCACCCAGGCGCCCTATTAAATCTTTTTAAAACAAACAAAAAAATACCCAAAACCCTGTTGGCACTTAAGAATTAAATTAAAACAGGAGTACCTCTGTGTGCATACTTCGTAAATACAGATTTAATTGTTTGTATATACACTGTTGTTAAAAAAAAGAATTTTTAAGATACACAGTTTTGAGACAAAAACTGACATCAGGTGGTAAGCCTGTATTTATGATAGCAGTTGAAACTTTACACCAGCTGCCCTACCAGAGCTCAAGGGAAGAGTTTATAGAAATTCGTTCCATAACATGGTATAAGCCTTATGAATTATTCTAAAAAAGCTTCTTAAAGAAATGTTTCCCTTCAGAACCTTAAAAACAAAATAGCGTAAGACCTAGGCTAATGTGTTTCATGTCTCCTCTACCTTTTTTCCTGAAGGAATTCTGATGCACTTTGCGAAATTGAACTCACCTCTAAAATGAGTAGAGGTCAAATGTTATCACTGCCTAAAGGGATGTCCAGGATGCCTTGCTATAGAACGTTCTAGTCTGTTTTGTATCGTGGTTAAGAGCACAGACTTTGGGACCAGGTGACCTGGATCTGACTCCCAGATATGCTCTTCACTAGTCGTGTAACTTGCCAGTGCCTCTGTGCCTTCATCTGTAAAATGGGAATAATAATATGACTTAATACGGTTGCTTGGAGGATCAAATGCATTAATATTTGCATATGCCTTGCAACAGTGCCTAGAATAAAGCAGAACATACTGTTTGCTGTTTTTATTATGAGGTGTATTATGCCAAATAAATTCTTAGTTGAGGCTTTAAAATCTCTTTTCTTTGTAATAATTCATTATTTCAGATCTAATTTGTGTGCTATGACAGTGGAAACACAGTTGAGGACGACACTGTATTTTATACCATGTCTTTATTTTTTTAGCATTTACTAAGCAAATTAAGCTATTAAGTGAAATTTAAGGGGAAAGCATAACTTACATTAGAGTAAATGTTTAAAGTACTTTTGGAACTGCTAATTGTGGATAGTAGATTAATTTTATATAATTCCAGTGGAATTAGTTGCCTGATCTCTAATAGCCTTTTATAAATATATGAAATATATGACCCTTGCATGGAAAAGATAGTTCTTAAAAGTTTAGTATTCATCAATGTCTATTTTAAAATCATACATTGACATTTAGAAACACCTTCTCAAGTTCTCCCTTATTATTTCATTTAAATTTTAATTAATTTGTAGGTTTTACCAACATTAAATCCGAGTTTCCATTTTTTGGATAGGAGAATAATAATGTGAGCAGGGATATAAATGTAAGTTCTTATCTTTAATTCCCAGTTATTAGAATTCAGTATTGAACTTACATGCAGAAACAGTTATGTTAAATATGTTGACAGTTAATGATGGAACATGTAAAATGCATATATTTTTTAAAAAGTATATTTTAAAAGTGCCTAAACATAAAATGTATTTTTAAATTACATGGGTATTAATGATGAATTTTCCAGGCTTTTGGTACACTCTAATTTTTCTGTGATAACAGGTATTTTACAAAGCTTTTGTCATATTAAAAAAATCTTTAGTATTTGAAAAAAAAGCAAAAATGAAGGGTAAAATGTTTTAGTGGTGTTTCTCTCTGTATAAATAATGCAAATTTGAGTAAGCATTTTTCAGTGAAAAATATGTTCCTTTGTTCATTAAATATTTATTAAGCACATTTTATTGCTGGGAACTGTGGCAGTCGCTGGTTTTATATTGATAAAAACAGAACTGGTTTCTCCACTCGGGTATCTCATATCTAGCATGGGAGATGGGTGCAAGAGACCAAGAGGATCTGTAGGATCTGTATTGTGGTAAGGATGGCTACTTGGGAATGCTTTCAAGCTGTGGTTGCAAGGATAAGGAGCCGGCCCTGTCCAGAGCTGTGGACAGGGAGCATTCCAAGCAGAGAAAATTGCATCTGAGAAGGCTTGGGGGCAAGAGAGAGTCTAGAGATAGAAAGCAATGTGGCTGGAGGTTGGTGTCCACAGAGTAAGTCCCCACAGACTTGATGGCTGGCTGGCTGGCTGAATGACAGCAGAAGGAGAGGGTTAATCATAGGATTGCAAAGTATCTCACCCCAACTGCAAAATGGTGTTTCCTCAGCTGCTACGCTGTGTGGCCTCTCCTTCCATTTCACTGTTGACTGGGATTTGTCCTCCATAGATTATTGAGAGATTTAATAATCTCTAAGAATATTGAATTAAAATGGCTGAACACATCTAATAGTTATCTGGTAGTTGTGAAAATTAAATGGTTGGGAGAATATCTCTGAAACTGAGTCTCACAGAGGCTGAGATGAGGCTTTGCTCAGAGAGCCTAAGACCCCAGACCCTCCATCTAGTTGGTGATAGAATTCTGAGAAAACATTTTGAGTCCAAGGTGGCTGCAATTAACAATTTAAGTAAAACATTAAAGTAGGTTCTAAAACTTTTCTTTCACTCTGTGCTTTGGCAGGTTTTGAAACTTTGAATTGAATTTTGAGTTTTCAGAAGTTTTCCTGTCTTTTGCCAACTTTTTTTTTTTTTAAGATACTGATTATTCGAGTGCTAGTCATTGAGGTTTATTTGTCATCTTGCTAAAGGGACTGCACTCGTGTCATTCATTCAGCAAATTATTTTTTAGTGCCATACATGTCTCTATGTTTGTTGGAAATTGTGTAGTGCAGGAGAAAACACTCTGAGTCTGTCCTTGTAAAGCATACAGTATGGGAGACAGACATTAAACAAGTAAACAAATATAAATACACACACACACACACACACACACACAGAGATTCTGTTAAATATTAGGAGGTAAAGGTGTGCTTTGAAAGAGAATAACTTTGTCATTGCTTTGGATTGACTTAACAGGGAAGGAATATTTGTGTAGGTAGTATGGCTAGAACTCTGGAAGAGGAGTTGTGAGCAAAGGGAAGAGAGGGGTAATGGTAATCATCTCCCTACAGATGTTGCTTTTATTCTGAAATGGAAGATTATATAGACTATTGAGCTCCAGCTTACCACCATTCACAAAGTAAGGTAAGTAGGGGCCAAATGAAATCTTGATTTTCAGAGTTATTGCTGACATTGTGTGGGAAGATGAGTATTAACCTGCCTTCAGGTATGACAGAGATCAACAGGACATGAGTGTGGAGTGATTAATTTGCTCAATGTATAATTACAGTGTGTTTAATACTTCTTTACCTTTTAATGTTTTTAATGCAAGGAATTTAAAGAATCCTTGGGTTTTAAAAACTAGGTGTCTAACTATTGCATGTTCCAGTATTAAGAAAACGCAGACCGAAAGAAGTTAAAAAGAAGCAGAAAGATGATAGAAAACTGAGTAGTTAGGCTTATGATTTCAAGGTTCTTATTGTTATACTCCATAATTAATTCAAATGCATTTATGTGGAAATGTCTGTCCTGATGAACTTTGAAACTTTTATCCATTTGATCAGGTTTGCTCTAATTTAATGTGAAGCCAAATAGATTGGTGTGGAAGGCTTGCTGCATTTCACTTGAGTGATACATGTTTGGTGCTCAGAAAACAGCTGGGAAGACAGTGTCTCCACATTTCTAGATGTTCTTTCTTCTGTCTTTAAATCTTAGGGAAGTCTCAGAATGTTAAACTAATTCCTTATCCTAAACGTGTTAACAAACTACAAATGGAAAAGGTAGACATGGTTGTTATTTACATATTTGCTTAGAAATAAAATTATTTAAGCATAAATTTACTTTTCATATATCATTTATGTTAGAAGATAAAAATATATTGTGTCAAGTACAGAAAGTCACTTAGAGAACAGGATTGTTTGCCTGCAGAGAAGGGTTCTGAAACAAAACAAAAACAAGCCCAAGTGAGAATTGGTTCTTCAGTTTTCCCTTACATAGTCAGAAAAAGTTTTTCTTTTAAACCTAAATAGGAAACATGTGATTATATTATTTTGCTTTGTTTCTCATTATTTTTCTATAATCATCTTAAATTGCATTTGCCTTTCATCTAATTCTTTTCTGAAAAATGTTAATATTTCAATGAACTTTGGATGATTGTAAAGGTTTCTCTATATGAGGCTTTTTTCAGCTCATTTGATCAAAATTAAGTAATTTATCGCTATAAATCCAATTAACAAAGCCTTGTTATTTTGGCAAAATATTATTCATGCTCCAAAGCAAAAGTTAAGGTAAAATAAGATAAATGCTATAAGCTTAATGAAGGGTGAAAGCTTATATTATTTTTTTAATGGTTTTTTAAAAAAAACTATCTACTTTGGGGCCCCTGGGTGGCTCAGTGGGTTAAAGCCTCTGCCTTCGGCTCAGGTCATGATCTCAGGGTCCTGGGATCAAGCCCCGCATCTGGCTCTCTGCTCAGCAGGGAGCCTGCTTCCTCCTCTCCCTGCCTGCCTCTCTGCCTACTTGTGATCTCTCTCTCTCTGTCAAATAAATCTTTAAAAAAATATATTTATTTTTACGTAAACTCTAATCCCAGTCTGGTGCTTGAACTCATGACCCTGAGATCAAAAGTTGCATGATCTACCAACTGAGCTGGTCAGGCACTCCTTTATTATTTTTATTGAGGGATTATTTCTGTTAGGGGAAATGGGTGCAGTGATAGGGTTTCTCACCACACTCTGTTTTGCACTAACCCTTATAAATGTGGATATTCATACTGTTAATAATATCATTGTTTTATTTATTTTATTTATTTGAATATAGTTCACATACATTGTTATATTAGTTCTAGAGTGTAGCTGTCAGGGCGCCTGGGTGGCTCAGTGGGGTAAACCTCTGCCTTCAGCTCAGGTCATGATCCCAGAGTCCTGGGAACGAGCCCCACATCGGGCTCTCTGCTCAGTGAAGAGCCTGCTCCCCCCTTCTCTCTGCCTGCCTCTGCCTACTTGTGATCTCTCTCTCTGTCAAGTAAGTAAATAAGTAAATAAAAAGATTCTCTCTCTGTCACCCCCACCTCTCTCCCTCTCTCTCAAAAAAAAAATAAAAGTATAAGGTTTAAAAAAATATATAGTGTAGCTACCATGTGTCACCAAACAACACTATTAAAGTATCATTGGCTATATTCCCTGGGCTGTATCTTTATTTTCATAACTTACTCATTTCATTAGTGGAAACTTAAATCTCCCATTCCCCTTTACTATCCTCTTAACCCTTTCCCCTCTGACAACCATCAGTCCTGTGTATTTATAGGTTTGATTCTGCTTTTTGTTTTATTCATTTGTTTTTTTTTTTTTGATTCCACATGAGTGAATTCATAAGATATTTGTTTTTTTCATTCTGACCTATTTCACTTAGCATAATATTTTCTGGGTCCATCCATGTTATCACAATTGGCAAGGTCACATCCTTTTTTATGGCTGCATGATATTCTGCTGTAGGTGTATGTGTATATGTACACACACACACCACATTTTTATCCATTCATCTGTGGATAGACTTGGGTTGCTTCGATACCTTGGCCATTGTAAATAAAGTTGCAGTAAACATTAGGTGCATTTATCTTTTCAAAATCCTGTTGTTGTATTTTTTTTGATTAAATACTAGTGGAATTGTTAGATCATAGGGTATTTTTAGTTTATTGAGGAGCCTCCATACTGTTTTGCACAGAGTCTGTACCAATTTACTTTTCCAACAATGAGGAATTGGTGCATGAGGGTTCCTTTTTCTCCATATCCTTCTTAACACTTTTTATTTATTGTCATTTTTATTCTAGCCATTCTGACAGGTGTAATATGATATCTCTTTAGAGTTTTGATTTGCATTTCCTTGATGATTGGTGATGTTGACCATCTTGTGTTTGTTGGCCATCTGTATGTGTTGTTTGGAAAAATGTCTATTAAGGTCCTCTACCCATTTTTTAATTGAATTGCTTGATTTTTTGATGTTGAGTTGTGCAAGTTGTTTGTATATCTTATCAGATATATCATTTGCCCTCATCAGATATATCATTTGCAAATATCTTCTCCCATTTAGTAGGTTGCCTTTTTGTTTTGTTGATGGTTTCCCTCACTGTGCAAAAGCTTTTTATTTTGATATAGTCCCAATAGTTTATTTTTTGCTATTGTTTCCCTTGCCCTAGGAGACATATCTAGAAAACTGCTGCTACAGCTGATGTTACAGAAATTACTGCCTATATTCTCTTCTAGGATTTTTATTCAGATCTCATAGTTAGGTATTTAATCCATTTTGAGTTTATTTCTGTGGATGGTGTTTAGAAAGTGGTCCAGTTTCATTCTTTTGCATGTAGCTGTCCAGTTTTCCCTAGCTTTGTTGAAGAGACTGCCTTTTTCCCATTGGATATTTTCGCTTTCTTTGTGATAGATGAATTGACCACATAAATGTGGTGTTATTTCTGGGTTCTATATTCCATTCCATTGATCTATGTGTCTGTTTTTGTGCCAGTATCAACAGTATAATTGTTTTAAATACCTATGTTAACTAATTAGAAAGTGTCATTTTGTTTTTTTCCCTACATACCATTGCCAAAACATACATTGTCATAGCCTAATTTTTTAAAACTGTTTAACAACAAATAGGAATGTACCCAACAGTTACATTACAAATGTATTTAAAATTCAAGTTCATGATACTTGAATGTACAGTAACAGTTTCATATGTTTTACAGGAAACGCATGTTTCAGAAGAGATGGGTGAAATTTGATGGCCTTAGCATTTCTTATTACAATAACGAGAAGGTAAGTACATATTATAGTTCTCAAAGATTTTCTTACATATCCAAGGTGTACTTCAGTAAACTAAGCAAGCAATTTGGGTTTTAAGAACAGGAGTTGATTACCAACATGGAAAGAGTTTGCACGCAGTGAAACACTCTGTTCATAGTTTAACTTTTCTTTATATATAAAATTTGGATTTTAAAAAATTACACATCCAACAGTTTTTTATGGAGTGTCTTCTACAAACTACAGGAATTATTGTGAGTGATGAAAGGATGAATAAGAAATTGTCTTTCTCCTGGAGATCACTGAGGAATATTTGCAAAAGTTTACTACAGTTAGGCACACAAGGAAAGGTTACTTTGTACTCTGGAAGGGTATGGAAGAACCAAAGAAGACTTCTTGCATGATATTTCATTTGCCACGGGTCTTGAAAAAGAGGAATGTTTGCACATAGACTAGAGAGAATAGTACATGGTAACGTAGAGAATCATGAGATGTCCAGATGGGAAATCAGTTTTCTGATTGGAAACTAGAACATATGAAGGAGACTTGAGGAGATGAAGCTGGGAAGTTCTTTGGAGTTAGAGCTCATTGAACATCTTGATGAGAAAGTGGTCACAATTTTGTCTTTAGGCAAGTGAGTCTTAACAAAATGATAGGATTTTGATCATGTCTTCATTAGGTATGAGAGTCTCTTTATTCTTAGGAGATGTAGGCTGGAATATTTGAAGTGTCCTATCTGCAAAAGTTTTCAGATGTTACTTATCTATATTTATATTTATAAATATATTCGCACACATACATAGGTAAAACAAAAACTGATGTTAACATTGTCAAATCTGGATGGAAGATAGATGGATGTCCGCTGTCATAATCTTTCAGCTTCTCTGTGTTGGACAGTTTCCTTAATGAAAAGTTGGAACTAATAAATATACCATATTTTTAGTTCATTAAAATCAGGTATTCTTATAGTCTTAACTATATACATTCTCTTACCAGACTCATTTAATGTTTAAGCACATTTTCTTATTTATAGCTTATTATAATCACACTTCCTATTGTGATATTTGTGGCTGAATAGAAACTCCCTTTCATACACTGATTCTTCAGTGCTACAGGGCAGAAGAGTGTATGCTTTTATTTTTTATTTTTTTTAAGATGAAAAAATTATTTTTATTTTTTAAAATTTTTATTGTGTGGGCGCCTGGGTGGCTCAGTGGGTTAAAATTTTTATTGTGTTACGTTAGTCACCATAAAATGCATCATTAGTTTTTGATGTAGCTTATGCTTTTAGGTAGAAAGTAACATACATTTACATGCTACAATACTAAGAACAATACAAAGTTTAGGGAAGTGTTAATTATTTGGTTTCATCATGCAGTGATCTAGATAAAGCATCAAATAAGTTTAAACGCACCTCCTTGTGATTTGCAAGGTGATGGAATGAGTATTTTTTAAAAGGTGGTTTTCTGCTTTGCTTCTGTTTTTGGTTAGCTTGTGCATTTCAATGTTGAGACAGTTTCTGTGCCAGCGGTGGGTACAATATGGTCTCTATCTGCTGGACTCTGACCCCTAGTTTTTTTTTCCAGTAGCTGTGCCCTTCTCTGCTTTAATTGAAATGAGGGAGAATACTATTCAGGAATGAGACTTCCGTGCCATGAGGCTCTGTTGGTGGTAGTATTATCCCCATTTGGGAGAGAGAATTTCTGGTATCTGTGTCCATCTGGACCTATTCCGTTTGTCCTGTAAAAGCTCATCTCAGCTGCGGTCACATTTTTAAGTATTGATGCAATAAAAATGATGCAGCCTTGGTTTGAAATTGTGATTAAAAGTTCCTGTTAAAATGAATGGCTCCAAATTCTTTAGCTTGACAATTTCTTAAAAATTCGAATTACTGTTTTCTGTGACATTTCATCCCTTTACTATCCAGATGGCTGGTTTCATATTGGCAAAAAATAAAAATATGGGGATGGGTGTTTTCTAAAAAGAGACAGTTTCTGTTGTGATCCATCTTGCTCAAGGGTGGACTGAAGGGTTGGGAAGAGGGCATTTCAGGACCAGTGTGTGGAAGGCACGGGTGTGGCCATAGCGACCATGACAGGTGAGAGTGCAGTGTCAGTGGTCATGTGCGCTGAGTCATCTCGCCTTTCAGTGTTTAAAGGTGCATCTGAGGAGCACGTGGCTGGGCAGAGCTCTGTATTTCCCTAGTTTTCTCTCACTTTCCTCAGTGCTGCTCTATCATGTTTCTGCAAGAATTTTTCATTGTATTACTGAAAATGGCATCATCCCACTGGCCTCGATATCTTGTCACCTGCCAAGAAATCTCACTCCCCCTCATTCTCACCCAGCTGTGGGCAGAATTGCCCTGTGGTCATTTCATTGTCTGAAAGTGGTAGTAGATAAATGACAAACTTGACCTAGATATCTGTATGTTTCAGGCTCTAGGGATGCTTTAAAATTTCTGTCCTGAAGGAAAATTTTACACTCTGAAAAACACAATCATTCTGAGCCTGTTGTCTTTCCCCCCCACCCCTCTATCTTGTCTTTATCATGTGTTGTTTAAAGAGAAATACAAAGTCAACTCTACAGTGTTAAAAATTACGAGATTTCTTGGGATCTCATAATAGATTACAAATGAGCCATTAGAGAAACTAACTTCCAGAGGTTAATGTGATATGATAGCTTGTTAAGTACATTTTGATCACTCCTGGGGAATTTATTTATTTTTATACTACTCTTTTGGAGTATTTACCTGTTAAATAGGCATGTGAGTGGTTATATTTTTGTAAGGACTTGTTTTTTATTCTCTTTAAGCAAATCTAGAAGAGGGGAAAAAATCTCCTTTTTAAAACTCCAATTTCTTACAATGCTGCTTGATTTTTCTATACTGAAAAATGTATTCATGGTAACATTTTTATTCCACAAATGGTTAATTATCTCACTAGAGGTCTACTTTTATAAGCTCTTGTAATTCTAAAGCAAACTGAGATTTGAGAATGGATCATCTAAGAGATGATGCATAAATGTGGACATTCTAGATTTTTCAGTCTGATCTCAGCCACTTAGACTTACAGCCAGAGAGGCCCTTGCACTGTCCCCAAAGGTACTATGCTCTTTCCCACGTCTGAGGTTGCCTGACACAAGGGAGACATTTTCCCATTTTTCTCACTCCTGGAGCACTTAGAGGTCTAGTAGTGCCTAGCATTTGCCATCATACCCCGCTGCATTTAGTGCGTTTCCTTTAAGCCAGTCAGTCATGTATTTCTTTGCAAGACCTTTTTCAGTGGTATTGGGGTACACACTGTGGGGAACGTGAACATGTCTTTTTCTTTTATTTTCATTTCCATATTTTTGCTCTTCCATCTGAAGCCATGATGGAGCCATTTCCATCCATGAAAATTCTGCACAAGCTTGAAGATCTGTTTATCCCCCTCTACAAATATTTTCTTTATTTTTTCCAACTATGACATTTGAACAATTATATGCAACAAAGGTTAGACGAAAAGATGCTGAAAGTAGGGAGGCAAATCAGGGCAGTATGCAGTAAATCTGGCATTAATATCTGAGTGTAGGCTGTGTAGGCCAGTGGAGGTATTAAAAAATGAATTTAGAAAGAATATAAAAAATGAGCTGTCAGAGCTTGATTTGATTGTGATTGATTGGACATAGAATTCATTCACTGAGAAAATACTTCTGCAATTCTGTTTAGGTGAAAGGTCTGAGGAAAATAGATGCATGAACCCCTGTCTGTTTGGGGAGACTGTCTTAATCAAATGATCACACAGTAAATAAATCACTGTTTAAGTTATAATTAGTAATTGCTATAAAGGAAAAATACAGGTTGTTATTTATTAAGTTAGGGTCATCTGCCTAGGTGAGGATGGGGGACCTATGAGAAGAGGCTGGTCAGAAAACCTTTCTTCTGAAGCATATTCTTATGCTGAAATGTGAAGGATGGAGAGGCAGGAGCCATGTGAAGCTGGATGGGGACAACAGTCCTTAAAGAGCAGAGTAAGCAAAGGCACTAGATTGGGGAGAAATATGGTGTGTTCATGGAACCTCAAAGAAGGCTCATGTGACTGGACACAGTCAGAGAGTGCCAGGGAGGAAGAGGACACTGTCACTGTAGGGAGAGTTCCAAGTTATGTGGGTGCAAACAGTCTGCACAAATGAAAGACCTGGTAAGACTGACTTAGAAGGAGTAATATTTTAATGAACAGATACAGAAGGGGGAGGGCATGTTTTCAGGAGATAATTTAAAGTTTGAGTTGCTCGTGGGACAGTTACATGTACCGTTGATGACTTGAAATAGGAGGCTGGAGTTGACCAAAATAGATAAGGAAGAAGGGACAGATTTTAGAATTTTCCTCATGAAGTAGGCAGTTGAAATAGTAAGAATGGATTTTCTTAGAGAAGATAAAAGGAAAAGTGGAAAACAAGGAGAAGAGGAGTTACCTTGAAATTATTTACTTCTTGACATCCTTCATTTTCTATGAGGTTGCCCACTCATCTTCTTCAGTTACAGTTCCAATACTGTATTCCATTTTGGCTGTGTGAGGGGATATGGGAAAGCCTTTATGGCATTGGTAGTTAAAATGGTGTCAAAGAATGCATAGGATTTTGGTGCAAACATACATAGTTAGGCATAAAAGATTGGAGCAGAGGCATTGGAAGAGAAGAAATTGTCAAAGATCTAAGAGGGAATGCCATGATAGCATAGTGTATCTTTTCAGTGGGCCTAGGATAACCTCCCAGGAGAACACATGCTGCTGACAGTGACTGTCCCTTACCTGTCTGATATGCATGGCAGGAGTTAACCACTAGGAGGAATATGACCTTGACACCTGTTCTCTGCATGAAATGGTATAATACATTTTTTTACTAATCAGTTGCTTCAGATCCTTGGGATATGCTAAAAAACGAAGGTTCTGTGAATCATTCTGTGGAAGGAAATAGTAGAAGAAACCCCACAAAAGATGTGTCTAGATTCTTCTGATATTTAAGACCCTCCATATGTTCCTTGATGTGTGTTTCCAGCTTCACCTCTTTTGACTCTACACTGTGGCTGCTCTTATTTCTCTTCTTATTCCTCTATTATTAAAGCTTTCCAGCCAGGATGGCCTCCCAGCCAGTTATCTGTGTGGTTAAACTTAAGCTTTCTTTAGGTCAGACTCTAATGTCTTTATTTCTGTGAAAACATCTGACCTCTTTTAAGCAGAATTTTGGAGTTTCCACCTTTGTACTCATACGTTCCATGGTTCAGACTCTGTTTTAAACTTTTCTCTCACTAGATTAGCTGGTTTTTCATTTTGAGGTTCTTTGAATGTATAAATACTATTTGAATTTTCTTTCCAACACAAGACCCAGTAAATATTTCGCCCTTAGTGAACAGCTGAAATTGTCAGGTGGTCCTTAATGCCACATGGTTTTGGTGGATCCAGAAAAACAAAGACTGAGAAAGCTCAGAATGACCTTCCTGAGCAAAATGGTAAAATGTATATGCCAGTTGCAAATAGCCAAAATCGTATTAGGTATTTACCAATTGCAAACAGCCAAGTCGATCTTTTTTTATTCTTTTGTCTTTTTCATTAATTTTTTGTAGGGGAGTTAAAGGTAAAGTGAGGCAGTGTGATATTAATTATTAGAATCATTGGGTCATATGTTTAATTGATACAATGCAACAGTCTGACTTGGAGATGTACTCTTGTTGTTCACGTATGTGGTAGCAGTAGTTTTGAAGTAGTTTAGTTACAGTACCCATCGTGGCCAGCAGATGCCTGCAAACACCATCAAATCATTTCGACTAGATTGTTTAAAAAACGTACTGTTGGTTTTGGGAATTATATATTGCTGGTCTAGTACAACTGTTTGTATTTGATTCTTTGCCTTTTAATTTTAAATTCCAGAAGAGGAGAAAATTGAAAAGACATCGCACGTGGAAGGGCCATTTAGTTTTTTCCTTTCTGGGGTGTTAAGTCATGTCTGAGGATATATACTATTTTTATGTTATTTTAAAAACATTAAAATTATGAAAGAAGCACAATATGCTTGTAAATATTTGTAATATTTGTACCATTCTTTTTCTGATAAGGTCACAAGAATTTCATTTTAATCTGTCTTGTTTGTGTATCTTTTCTCTAACCCATACAGGAAAAGTATTCAAAAGGAATAATTCCCCTTTCTGCTATATCTACGGTACGGGTTCAAGGAGACAACAAATTTGAAGTTGTTACAACACAAAGAACTTTTGTTTTTAGAGTAGAAAAAGAAGGTAAGATTATTTGTTTATCCCTGTAAAAACACTCATAGACATTAATTTCTGACCAGTCAGAAGATTGATAAACTAGTGAAGCTACAAATGTCAAGCAATCTTAAAATATGTTACTTTTAAGTAATTTACACTTTATATTATTTTGAATACCATAAGCAAGTTGACAAGTCATTTGTTTGCTCACTATTCTTTTTTTTTTTTTAAAGATTTTATTTATTTATTTGACACAGAGAGAGAGATTACAAGTAGGCAGAGAGGCAGGCAGAGAGACAGGGAGAGGAGGAAGCAGGCTCCCTGCTGAGTAGAGAGCCCGATGTGGGCCTCGATCCCAGGACCCTGAGATCATGACCTGAGCCGAAAGCAGAGGCTCTAACCCACTGAGCCACCCAGGCGCCCGTGTTTGCTCACTATTCTTACATGCAGCAAATACTTAGAATCTACTAAGTGCCAAGAATTCTAAATTCTGGATATATGGCAGTGAAAAGTAAGACAAAAATTTCTGCTCCTGTGGAGTCCACATTTTAGCTATTGTTTGACAAAGCAAAGTAGTTATTTAATGTGCAAAAACAATTTTTCTCACTAGTAAAATGTTGGTTTTAGGGAATTTACTTATGCCAAGTTCAACTGAACACATAGGACCAGTAATCATTCTAGTACAAATTTCAGAGCATCTTTTGTACTTTCTCAATTCTTTTTACCTTCATCCTCTGCTATATTTCACGTGATGGTGAAAATTAGATGGCATGTGCTTTATGGGTAGGGACTAAACCTTTAGATCTTTTCTAACTTTTGGAGGGCGTAGGGAGGGAGAACCAGGAGAGCTTAGAGTTCTCTGTTGTGTACTTTGATTGACTATCAACACGTCACCACTATTTTTCTCACTACTTTTAAATAATATAGATAAGGCCATCTTCATTATAGTTTTAACTTATTTTAAAGCTTTTATTTTAGTATAGATTATAACTCGATTTTGAAAATACTTCTTGGTACTTAATTATTTGAATAATGGTGATCTGGAGAGCTTACTAAATTCTTGATATATGCAGTGATCATCTGTGCTTTATTATTCACAATAGTCTTTTTTTTAAAGGTTTTATTTATTATTTGACAAAAAGAGACAGTGAGAAAGAGAGGGCACAAGCAGGGGCAGTGGGAGAAGGGAAGCAGCCTCCCCACTGAGCAGTGAGCCTGATGTGGGGCTCGATCCCAGGACCCTGGGACCATGACGAAGGCATGACGCTTAACGACTGAGCCATTTAGGCACCCCTCATTATTCACAATCGTCTTATGAGGGATGTAGGTGTTACAATTATCCCATTTTATAAAAATAAAAAAGAAAATTCCATTTTACACAGAACCCATTTTACTCTTTTATAAACTACAACAGTATCAGATATGATAGGGCAATATTTGTTTTTTTTTTAATGCTGCTAGATTCCTATGACATATACCAGTGTGACACACAGAAAACATTCAGTAAATCCTGTATATTCCTAGAAAGCTTTCATTAGCATATTCAGTAAATGTGTGAGTTCCAGCTGTTGTTCACACTGGGGCAGCATTTTTCAAACTGTGAATCACTATCCATTGGTGAAATCAATGTAGCGGTTTCTGATGGTACTAAAACAAATCCTCCTAAAACAGGAAAAAACAAACATGAAATAGAATAAGAAATATCAAAATGCATCGCATCTATTTAAGTATTGTATTGTGAGACATGCCTGTGTAAGTAGTGCATGTATGTAGTGGAAAAAGTGTTTCTTACTTGAGTTGCTATTTAAAAAATCGTTGAGAGCTATAGTCTAGAGTCTGGGTTGGCAAACCGTGGATGGTCGCCTAACTCTGGCCGCTGCTTGTTTTTGTAAACAAAGTCTTAGTCCATCACCATAGCTGTCATTCATTTACATAATTTACATATTGTCTGTGGCTCCTTGTATGCCTCAGTGGCAGCATTGAGTAGTTGCAGGCTGTGTGGCCTGGAAAGCCTAAGAGATTATCCTCTCGACTGGGTATCGAGGATGAGCTCTCCTTAAGCTTTGGCTTTCTCCGCCCAGAAAGTGACTGCCTGTTTCTTTGAGGTGCTTATCACTTTCCCCTTGGCTTCTCAAAATGAATTTCACATATGCCACATAGCTTGCATTTTGATAGACATACTAAATAAAGCTTCCCACCTGTGTGCAAATCTGTTTAGCCATATTTACTTACTGTAGTTAAAAGTTAAACAGACACATTTCAGTAGAATATATCAACCCACACGCTTAACAATTACGTGCTGTGATACATAGTTCATATATAGTTCATAATTTATGTATCAACATAATTATGTTATAAACAGCATGAGAATTTCATTCAAACTTTGGTGTAAGTTATTTGCTAAATAGGTCTTAGGTCATTGAGTTTTAAAACATGAAAATACTAAAAAAGCCAAAAAACAAAGTACTGCTTCAGTAAAAACTGAGACCATCCACGTGGAATTACTGAGTAAGATGGTTTCGTTGAAAATCATTTTTAGGGCACCTGGGCATTTCAGTCGGGGCAGCGTCTGTCTTCAGCTCAGGTTGTTATCCCAGGGTCTTGGGATTGATTGTCACATTTGGCTCCCTGCTCCACGGAAGTCTGCTTCTCCCTCTGCCTCTGCCTTCCTCTCTCTCTCTCTCTCTCATGAATAAACAAATAAAATCTTTAAAAAAGGTCATTTTAATATTATAACTAACGTTTTCAAGGATAAGTAAATGTAGAGATGTGTGTGTGTATAAATAGTACACATATGTCTATGTATTTAGTGTGGAACCTTCAACAAAATACTTGGTATGTTTTATTGTTTTTTCCTCCTTTCATGTATACAGATGGTTGATTATTTTTTACTTTGGGAGAACTGAGAAATCAACTGCAGTGGCTTATAAAATATTTGACTTTTAAGCCAAATCAAACTATTTCAGTCTAATCAAGAAGCAAGACAAAAGTTTAGAACACAAAGGGGAAATGGTTTGACATCCTAGCAGAAATGAATTCTCCATTTTTGGTGAGAAAGTTCTGAATGTCCTGTCCTCTGAAGCCAGCATCACTTTTTCCAAACTGCTGCATTGCCGCCTGGCATTGCTAAGACAGGGTTACAGTTTGATATCTTTTTCCCACTAATTTTCAAAGGGTTCAACTCCCCCCACACTTCCCAGTGAAGTATTGTTATACTCTTAGTTGAAAGTGAATTATGTTGAAATAATAACGTTTTATAATGGTCTCTCAAATAAAAACTTTAGTGGGATTCCTTTGTCCTGAAGCAGAACCATTGGAGTTGGTCAGAGGGTCATAACAACTAATGATCTCTCCAGTCTCTATTCCCCTGACAATGGTGGTCACACATGCAGATGCCTAACTTCAAAAAGCAGGTGTTGTTTTGAGTTGAGTCAGCTTTTTTTTTTTTTTTTAAGATTTTATTTATTTGACAGAGCGAGCGCACACACAAATAGGCAGAGTGGCAGGCAGAGAGAGGGAGAAGCAGACTCCCCGCTGAGCAGGGAGCCCAATGTGGGGCTCAGACCCAGGACCCTGGGATCATGACCTGAGCTGAAGGTAGACAGTCGACTGACTGAGCCACCCAGGTGCCATTGGGTCGGCAGTTCTCATAGTGAGAAAAGGGCTTAAGAATTCTGAGTGGTCATTTGTGTTCCTGGGCCATTTTCTATGCTGGGTTTCAGCTTTGGTCTTGTGTTCCTATCCATCTCAGTTGGTTCTAGATCCCTGGGAGGCAGGCAGGTGTTTTTCTTCTCAACTCCTGTTTCCAGACAGCATCTTACGGCCCTCCAGTGGCAGCTGTGGGATGCAAAGCTTTGTTTTAAAGAACACTTGGATTAGAAACATAAATTTCCCTTAGTTGTTTTGGGCAAGCAGACTTGCCTTTCTTGAAATATTCAAGACTGTTTTTTGTTTTGTTTTGTTTTGAGGGAGAGAGAGAGCACAAATGGGAGGGGCAGGGGTGGAGGGAGAGAGAGGGAGAATCTTAAGCGGACTCTATGCTGAGCGTGGAGCCTGACATGGGGCTTGATCTCATGGCTCTGAGACCTGAGCCGAAATCAGGAGTTGGATGCTCAACTGACCAAGCCACCTAGGTGCCCTGAAATATTCAAGTTTCTAGAAGCAAACTATGGAACATTTACTAGCTGGAGAGAGAGCCAGGGGAATTAAAAGTTCTCCACTGTATGTCTATCATAGACATCACAGTGGGTCACAAACTGTGGAGTCATTCTTGAATCTTTTCCTCTCATATCACACATCCAATCCATCAGCACTTCTGATCATTTCTGACTTTGGAAATATGTCTGGATTCTCATCAATTCTCAACACCTCTGTCATTACTACTCTAATGCAAGCCACCACCTCTAACGGGTTATTGTAATAACCTCCTTTGATTGACTTACAGTGCTATTTTCTATACAGCTGTCAGTGATCATGCATCAAAGAAGTCAGATCACAGCAGTCCACTTCACATGCTGTGTTGTCTCTCCGTCTCCCTGAGAGTAAAGTATTTATGTCCAAGAGCCCTTATGAGATCTGACTTTGGGCTTCTTGACCTTGTCTCCTCCCGTGCTCTCCCTTGCTCACTACATTTCAGCTGTTCTCCCCCATGTCAACCCCAGGGCACTGACTTGCTTACTTTACCTGAGAATGGTCTTCCTGCAGCCATCCTCCTGACTTGCTCTATCACTTCCATTTCTTTTAAGCTTTTACTTAACCACTGCCTTCTTTCTGAGCTTTTTCTAGTACCAAGTATAAAGTGGCACTTCTTGTGTTCCTCATCCCTTACTTTATTTTGTCCCATTGCATTTGTCACTGTGTAACAAATTATATAACTATGTTTTTTTTTTTTTTTAAAGATTTTGTTTATTTGACAGAGAGATCACAAGTAGGCAGAGAGGCAGGCAGAGAGGCAAGCAGAGAGAGAGGAAGAAGCAAGCTCCTCTCTGAACAGGGAGCCTGATGCGGGGCTCAATCCCAGGACCCTGAGATCATGACCTGAGCCGAAGGCAGAGGCTTTAATCCCCTGAGCCACCCAGGGGCCCCTATATAACTATGTTTTATTGCCTTCCTCCTTTCCCAAGAGGGCACACTCCAGGAGAGTAAGGCTGTGGTCTGTCTTGTTCACGCTGCCATTCCTGCTATTCAGAATAGGTCTTGGACCCAGTAGGCACTCAGTAAATATTTGTACGAGTGAATGGCTATTGATTTCAGGAGCAGTCACGGTGTGCAGATACTTCCTTCTCTGAAATTGATCATGGGTGATGTTGAGGAATAGTTCAGTTATATTAGCATATCAAAAGTAAAGGTCCATCTAAACTGTTAGATTCTGTTACTAATCTTTTACACAGCAAAGCGCTTATATGGTAATCCCTGAGATAATCAGTCCTTTATGTTACTAGTGAATATGCCTACTGCTAAATCCAGTGGTCAGAGAATATTGTGTCTTCTGTTTTTACTTTATTGATAACAATAGTCGGCATTCATTCCTGAAAACCTCAAGGACTAGTTTGAGGGAATTGCTATTATCATTTATTTGTATTGTAGCATAATTATAAGAAATGGCAATTTTGTTTGCTCTACTCCCCCCCTCTCTCCCCCCCCCTTTTTCCAACCCAGAATGCTCTACTTTGAGCAAAGCCTTATTTAGGTCAGGGCATATCCTCCAAGGAATAGTGCTTAACGCAGTGGTAAGATCAAGATAGACAATAAATATTTGTTATTGGAAAGAATAAAACACCTTGGTGTGAAGAGCAGGCAGAAGCTAGCATAGTATCTAGCTTTGTCCAAGACACTTAGCCCAAGAGAAAATCAGTATTTGATTTGGAATATTGTGGTTTATCAAAGCATATTTCCCTTGTCTAAAGACACACGTTGTATAGCCAAATGCCAAAGATGCTTGTAATCTATTTTATTGTTTGATCTGTATCACTGTTTATCTCCACTGGCATGGGTAATTAAGAATAAACTGAATGTTACTATTAATTCTTGTACTTATTCATGACTGTTTACTTCCTGTTAGTAAATGAGGCCCTCAGGAATTAGATAATACTTCTAGGTTCTAAGAGAACCATTTGTTGAGATGCAACCATCATTTATTTAAGTCCAACAGATGCAGTTGCCAATTTCAAATTATTTTCCTGAGAAACTGAAATATAGGCTAAGAGGAATGTAGAAGCCACAAACACTTTGGCCTAGTTTATAAAGTTATGACCTACAAAGTGAAACAAATCAGAGAAAGACAAATACCATGTGATTTCACTCATGTGGAATTTAAGAAACAAAAAATGGAAAAAGAAAGAAAAGTGTTCGAAAAACAGGCTCTTAAATACAAAGAATTCACTGGTGTTTGCCAGAAGGGACTTATGGGAGGGGATGGGTGAAATAGGTTAAGGAGATTAAAAGTACACTTATCTTGATGAGCACGGAGTAAGGTATGGAAGTTTTGAAACACACTGTACACCTGAAACTAATATGTTAATTATATTTCAATAAAAAATTGAAAGAAAATTCAAAAAAAAGTTGGGTTTCTTTTCAGTAAAAATATGACCTACATTTCAAACTCAGTGATTCATGTAGATTAATAGAAACGAACAAAAAATGTTCTGTGCTGTTTACTTGGCAGAAGTGTCTTGTGTGAAACTAATAATGATCACAAGTAATAACCGAAGGAAGGTTTGCTGTTGTTCCTGAAAATATAAATTATCCTAGTGGAGTCTGGATCTGTTTGTGTAGATATAAAATGTATAGCAGATGCTGCATATTGACATTGACTTAGTTACATGTACATTTTCATGTGTTTTAGTTTCTAATGGTGCTGGGGAAGTTGGGTCAATATTTCCTCCTGATCCATGGGAACTACTACCTGGGGACTAGGTAATATGTGCAGTAAAGCATTGTTGAATGAATTTTAATAAATACTTTGGCCTTGATCATTAAAGACAAAACTGTTTTTAGTAGTTTGGAAGGTGAGGAAAAAGTAAAGATAATTTAAAAATTAGGTCTTCTTATAAAGTAACATAGGATTCATGTTTGAATGGGAGCAAGTCTAATCTGGAGGCTTTAGACTAAGATCTGGAGATCTTGAATCCATAATGGATTAACTCTTTCTACACCTTAGATCTGAGATACTACCCAATTTTCCAAGCTTGGGCT
This sequence comes from Ailurus styani, assembly GCA_002007465.1. NCBI lineage: Eukaryota > Metazoa > Chordata > Mammalia > Carnivora > Ailuridae > Ailurus > Ailurus styani. Next base: position 2,418,986 of record LNAC01000005.1, on the reverse strand, counting down.
CTGCTTATTCTTTCTTTCTTTGTCCTTCCTGATAATTCTAATAATCCCTTTTTTTTTTTTTTTTTTGCTAGCCCATTTTCCTGCCTCATAGATCCAGTTGTACCTCAGGATTTATCTATTTCTTCTCCTTTCACATTAATCATTTATCTACCTCCATGGATCTTTTGTGTAGGTTACCTTCATTCACACGATGCTTATCAGTCCACCTACATGCTCGTGCTAGGGCCCTGAAAACCTGAGGTGGTTCTGTTCATAAAATGGGATCTTCTACCTTCTTTGGTTAAGTCGTGGTACTAAGCTACCTTTTATTCTGACAATTTAAATTTTTTTGTGAATACCTATCAAGCATATTTAAGGCTTCAGCTATTTTTTTTATCCCTTAATTTCTTGACTTTTAGATATTCTTTTGTTTACATTTTCATTGTACTTTAAGCCTCTCTTGCTTTATTTCCAATTTCCAGGCTTCCAGTTTGGTGTACATATCATCCTACTAATCACATCATTTCCTTGCAAAGAATCTTGCCTTTTTTTTTTCCTCTGTAATTAAGTTTGGTGGCAAAATTCCTTATAGGTACTGCAGAAGCTCTATCCATATTTCCTATTTCCTCTTGAGTTCAAAATTATCAATATGCTTATCTGTAAGTCTCTGAGCAGATTTTGGTTCTTTCTGCCTTTGTTCTTGTGTTCTTCTCTGCTTAGAGTCATAAAGTTCTGCTCTTCCCTCACCAAACTCCAGTTATACCCCTCGTTCCAAGACCTAGCAAAAATAATTTTTTATAATACTGAGAATAGTTGTCTGAGTTAAAATATTTGATTCTCCTAATTTTAATACTAACTTGCTGTATGACCTTCAGCGAATGACTTACTTCCATTGAATTGACTCATATTTTATTTGATATCATTTGTATGACATTTATGTATTCTGTGTTCTATCTTCATACCTAACTTGACTTACAACTTTGATTGCTCTTTGGGGATTAGATCAGATTTCTGTGTCTATAACACAGTGTGTTACACATAGATGAAGGTCACTTAGCTTTTGTGGAGGGAGAAAACCGAATTTTAATTCACCAGATGAGATCCTGTTGTTACTCTGGTGAGAATGGGATGGATGAGTGAATATCAAGTCAGCATACTCTTAAGTATAGTAGGCTCTAAGTAAAAGAAGTAAGATTTTCTGGGCATTTGAGCAACTTAATTACCAGGTAAAATCTGTTAACTGGTTTCAGTATTCTATTAAAAGAGAAAGTCCAATCTCATGAAGAATCTGTAAGAGTGCTTCTTAAATATTAACATGGATTCAGATCACCTGGGGGATCTTATTAAACTGAAGATTCTGATTCATCAGGTCCAGAGTGGGGCCTGAGATTTTGCAATCTAATAAGCTCCCAGGTGAGGCCAGTAGTATTGGTTACAGAACACCTGGGTAGTGTTATTTCTTTTCTCTTATAGACTTGGACCATTGGCTCTGATTCCAATAGCATTTAGATTGTGGTTGTGGGAAAGAATCTGTAAATTATGTGTTACAGGGAAAATAGATCCTTTTCCCATGTTTTTGTGTCTGTATAATTTATGTGAGTATGGATGTACGTATTTTCTCCTGTCTTCATTTTCAGAGGAGAGAAATGACTGGATCAGCATACTATTAAATGCACTGAAATCACAGTCCCCTGCCTTGCAGTCTCAAGCAGCTGCTGCACCTGAGAAATGTGGATATCTTGAACTGAGAGGGTATAAAGCCAAAATTTTTACTGTGTTAAGTGGAAACAGCGTGTGGCTTTGCAAAAATGAACAGGTGAGCTTTGTAACAGTAATTGCAAATTGAGGTGCTTTGATTACATTCACAACTGTGCTTTCTTAGACTTATTAGTGTTTTTAGTTATAGTGTCTTGCTTTTGCCTTGAGTACTGCACTAAATATAACAAAGAGTTGTTTTGTTGAATTTTCTCAGTTCCTCCAGTGACAGGAAAGTAATCTACATCAAATTTGAGGCTAGACATCGCCTTTTTGAGGGACTGAGGAAATAAAATCTTGAAAATAATTTTCGAAGGGTATTCCTTAGCTGAAGTAGTGTTATGACAATATGAGATAACAATCAAGAACCAGCTAACCATTAGCTATTGATGAAATGATCCATTTCTGAACCTACTGTGTTTCTTTTGTAATAGAAAATTTTTACAGTAGGCATAGGTAACATGTTTTTGTGAGTTTCTAGCATTTTTTTTAAAGTAAATGTATTGCTTGCAGAGGAAATAATGTACTCCAGGCAAGTGGTTTATATATGCACATACATACACACCACATAAAAATGAATTAGACATGAGTTGTTGACTTACTGAATATGGTTAATATAGAAAGACTTAATAGAGAAGTTCAGTGCTTTGAGGAGACTGATACTAAAGTTCTAACAAATTCTCTTAACTTTGATTCTGTAGACTTCCTTTCTCTAACATATCTGATTTTTATTATTTTTTTAAGGATTTTATTTACTTGAGAGAGAGCACACGCATGTGCACACACACAAGCAGGGAGGGGGCAGAGGGAGAAGGAGAAGCAGACTCCCCACTGAGCAGAAAGCTGGATGTAGGGCTTGATCCCAGGACCCTGAGATCATGACCTGAGCTGACTGAGCCACCCAGGTCCCCCTAACATGCCTGATTTTTAATGTGTATAAGAAAAATACCCCATTTTGGGAAGGAATTCTTACTCTTTTAGCCTAGCATATATTAGATTTTTAGTAACTTGTGGAATTTCACGGTGTGCTTTGGATAGCTGATTTAAGATGAAGTCATTAATGACATATAATGAGTGATGATAGGCTGGGGTATGATTGCTGTTTTCATAACAAAAATACAGACGTTAACTCAAACATTACTTTCAAAAATATTAACTATAGATCTTTATCTAAGACATTTTCTGAACTTCAGTGTGATCTTTTTCATTATATTTTTTGGATAAGATTTCTTAGCCAATTAACTGTGGAAGACATCATTGAGCACTGTTGGCATATTAATAACTTGGATAGTTAGCATATTCCTCAAGAAGAATAGTGATGTACAGCTTATAATGTGTATGAACTGAATGTGAACACTTTCAGTCTGTGAAGTGAGATGATTAAAACTTTTCTCATTGGAATGGAGTTTAAAATGCATAATTTGCATTTATCAGTATGGAAGTTATTCTGCCAGATTAATTGAGGTATTCATTTTTTACTTGCACCGATTTGATGGACTTCAAATTATTAGTTTCATCGCTTCCATCAGCTAGATTGTCTGAGTTTACGTTTTTCTTCCAAAGTAGATGTTTTTTAAAGTTTTATTAACATTCTCTGATTAGAAAGAAATTGTATGAAATTGTTGCTTTAATATTAGCCATTGAACATAAAAAGCATAAGAATGACTACCATCTGGTGAGTACCAGGTATTGTGCTAATTAATTAATAAACATTTCCTTTTAATCCTGCCCACAAATGTAGTAGGAAGATACTCTCCTCCATGTCTCATAGATGAGGAAAATGAAGATTGTGTGAGGATTGTAGGTTATAATGCCTAACAAAACCAGAACTTTTTGGCTCTAGCATCTTAGCAATTTTACCCAAGTGTCTTTTTAAAGCGTATGTTGAAAATTTTTGGCCTGTGACCTTTTAGAAATAGTCTAAGCTTCTTTCCTTGAATCACTGAGTTGCTTAGGAGGTTCGGAGTGTTAGTGTGTATTGAGTAGTACACTTTCTACCAGGTGAGGCGCTCTGCAAGGGCTGTGCTTGCTGAGGACTTCAGTCCTGTCTTTCAGGAGGAAAAGTCTGACAAGACCATTGTTTTTGATGGATGGTGAGCCCAGTACTTTATTTGGCTTGTGCAGGAGTTGTAGAGAAGTACAAAAAAGGGCAATTAATGAAGTCTGGAGTTAGAAACACTTCCACATACACAAGTAATGAATACGTTTTCCTTAAAAATTAAAGCATTAATGCTGGACCCCTCCTCAACTTTTGAGACATAAACCTATTTTCAGTGCTTGTATGTTTTCCGGTCCTTTTCTGTGCATTAACATGCCTTTATATATACCCTTAAAAAGTACATGCAACGGTATGTATTGCTTGTGTATGTTTATTTTTAAAAACTCGTATCATTTTATATGGAGCTGGATCTAATTGAGTCAAGTCTTAAAGAGCTAGTTGGCCTAAGACTGGATGGATAAATTAAGGAAGGCCTTCTATGTTTAGGCCCTAACTTACCATTCCAGTTTTATCTGTGCTTACATCCCGTGTATGCCTTTCCCTCTAGAGGAAAGTTGTCCATTGGTTTTTTTCACATGATTGAGCAGATTGTGTAAAGACCTTGGGTGATGTCCTAAATGGGGAGTCTTTCTCCTGAATGCAAGGGCCTTTAAGCTTGCATTTAGGAAAAGCCTTAAAAGATAATCATTGAATGAAACTTCTATAAGTTTATATATATATAAATATATATATGTAGATGATATATATATAAATATATATATTTATATGTAGAGTATATATATATATATATATATATATATATCAAGTAATCGTGGTTTTTTTAAATATGGAAAAAAATCTACTTATCATAAAAAGGTACGAGGTGTTACACCTGAAGCTAATACAACATATCAATCATACTTCTATAGTAAAAATAAAAAATAAAGAAAAGTAAGAGGTGTAGCTTTGAACTTCTGTATCTAAGTTTGCATTGGATCTAATTGAGTTCTGTGCATCAAAGCTAAATTATTTTCAGTTTTGAAAATTTTAAAATAGTGAATTTATTGCCCACATAATTTGTAGTATGAATAGAATAAAAATAATGAAAACTGACCTACACTACCCTAACATATGAATTATTTTCATCCTTCTAGCCTCTCTTGATACATAGTTTTACAAACTTACTTTGGAGGTCACTCCAGAGAGAGTGAACAGATGATGGCTAGAGGTGAGAAGGTAGCATATACTGAAGAGTTACTTAAAAGGAAGTTCCAATGTTCATTTAGAGCAGAGATGATTTCACAAAGGTAGCAGTTCCGGGTTTTCATTCTTTCTCTACTACTAATTGGCTCAGGTAATTAAGTTAATGTCTTTAGGTTTAAATGGGGTCATGTAAAGAAGAGAGATGGCTTACTATTCCTAAGGCCATTATGTAAGTTGCGTGTTAAAATTCCAGATATCTGGGCTCATTCCAGACTGTGGATTTAGAATTTCTGGAGATAGAATGTTAGAATCCACATTTGTATAAGGCATCCACATGTATCAAAAACTACATACAGTGAAACACTGCTCTAAGAGATCCCCCCCCTTTAAAAAATGATAAGCATCTAGGTAAAGAGAGCAAGATATTTTTGGAGTTGGGAAATGTGTAAAAATAGCCTTCAGCGACATTTAATGCTTCATCATCCTGCAACTTGGGAATATTATACCTCTTTTTGTGATTAACTTTCATTTGGAAGTGATCTTTTTCTTCACTGAACATTTTGAAATGTGCCAACATTTAAGTGGAAAGTTAAGATAATCATGATTAGTGGGAATACATTGAGATTTTGAAGAACTATTACTAATTGTGCATAGTTCTGAACTATAGCTACTGGTAATATTTTTTTTTGCCAAGATCTCAATTTTTAAATGAAATTTAAAATTTTTTAGCTTATGAATTCTATAGTATCCTTTAATTCCTTTTTCTTGATGTAGACTTTTATTGCCAGAGTATGATCTAGTGCAGACATTAAACTCCATTTGCAAAGTCAGGATAAGGGGGACAATGTTTGGAAAACTGTTTGAAACTGTTATTTCCCATACATTCCTTCAACTCTGTCTAGAAGTGTACTCTCATCTTGTGGGTTATTGTTAATCTTTTCCAGAGCCTTTTCTCTACTTCCAAAAGGTGTCCTTAAGATTCTGTGTCAGGCATCCCTATAAATATATTTTCAGTAATTCTTTCACTTTTTCTTTGAATCTGTCCCTTTTCCTGAATCAATAACTAAGTTAAAATAGCTATTAGAAAAGGCTATCATATCAAGGGCGTTACACTGGGCTTCCGTTACAAGATGAGGTCTGTGTATGCTCACTTCCCCATCAACGTTGTTATTCAGGAGAATGGTTCTCTTGTTGAAATCCGAAATTTCTTGGGTGAAAAATACATCCGCAGGGTTCGAATGAGGCCAGGTGTTGCTTGTTCTGTATCTCAAGCCCAAAAAGATGAGTTAATTCTTGAAGGAAATGACATTGAACTTGTATCAAACTCAGCTGCTTTGATTCAGCAAGCCACAACTGTTAAAAACAAGGATATCAGAAAATTTTTGGATGGTATCTATGTTTCTGAAAAAGGGACAGTTCAGCAGGCTGATGAATAAGATCTGAGTTGTCCATCTGCAGAAACAGCGAGAAGCCGGATGATTTTTCAGACTTATTTGTGATATTTTAAAGATGCAATAANTTTTTTTTTTTTTTTTTTAAGAGAAATGGTATGTATGATCCTCGCAAGGGGGATGGCAATCTGCCTCTCCTCATGGGCCCTTCATGGACAGGTCTGAACTCTATGGAATTAACATGGACTTTGTTTTCCCAGTTGCTTGGTTCAAAGATTCATTTTTTTCTTTCATCTCTGTCTGTCCCTTTCATTCGTTAGTAGATTGTAGGAACTGAAATTTGCAGTAGCTCTCCACTGAGTAGGAGAAATGTCTTAGGGGTTGTTGTGTCCCATCCCCCCACCCCCTGCCCAATAGGTTGTAAAAGTAGAAAAGAACTCTGAAGAGATATATAAAAACGTTTGTTAGAAAGGAGTTTGGCAAAGTAGAAACAGACACAGATTTTCTACCTAATTACTCAGTTGCAAAACACTGTGGCGCTGTTATCACATAAATTACATGTCATCTCTTTATTTAACACCATCTCACAAACACAGTGTTTCATTTTTACAAATATTGTTCTCTTATGTTTTACATGCCTGCAGTGTATTATAATTATGATAGTTTTTCTCCAGTGTTACTTCAACTTTGTATAAAATGAGTTGTGTTTCCTTTTGTACAGCTTATACTATACAATTCCCTGTGTTTCTGTATTCATCCATTTTACAAAATAGATTTTTACTGGACACATTCTCATTTCTGGGCACTGCTCTAGGCTCTCAGGGTATAGCAGGGACCAAAAAATGCCTTCTATTTAGGGTCTCACCTTCCACTGTGGGTAGCACACATCGTGCTAAATAAGATTTCTGGTAGCTTTCTGTATGTAGCCTTTTCTTCCTTTTTGATTATTATTATTTTTTGGCTTGGACTTTTATGACCTTTTCCTAAAGAATTGTTTATATTTTAAATGCTGTTAGCTACATGAACTAGATACCAGCCTGATTTTCTCCTTAAATGTGTTAATAATTTTTATATTCTCAAATTAATGGTGTGATAGTTTATTCACTCTCATGTCTTCAGGAGTTTCAGGCCCATAGCTGACACTCAGAAAACATTTTTGAATGAGCTTGTTGAATGAGTGGTCATTTACAGCTGTTTTCTTGTCTATACAGCTTACCACGTTTTTAATGTTTGTTTTTTTACGTTATTCTCTTTTCTGTGAATTGTCTCTTGATTTTCTTTTTCCATTTATTGATTAGGGTTTTATTGTCTTTTCTGGCAATCTATTTAAGCAATCTCTTTGGCAGTCTCTTTAATATCTTTATATAATAAAGATAATTAATCATCAGGTCATTTTCAGTAACTGCTTTTCTGAGCTATCGCTTTTCATTCTTCAGTTAATTTTTATTGTGTAGAAATTTTATTATAATTAAATTGCTTTTTATTTCAAAGCTTATAGATTTTCTATATTCTGGCACATAATTATGAATTTATTTGTCTTGACATGGTGTGGATGTAGTATATAAGCCAGTATTTAAAATTTTAAATGAGATAATAAAATCTGAATGTATACTGAAATATATGAAGTGTTACATACATGGTATTGCTATTTGAATGAAATTTCTGCAAATGGATGTGAGGCACATTTAAGATAATTGGCTTTGGTTTCCATTTGTTAGGTTGTTCTGACAGCCAGTCTCCTTTTTTGTTGTTTTGTTTTTGTTTTTGTTTTTTGTGATGAGTTTTTTTCAGGATCATGTTAGTATTAGTGAATTCATTACAACCAGATGTCTTGCTTGGTGGGTCTATGTATCTATTTAATGATAATTGTGGCACTGAGGATTTAACTATATAAATTCACTCGATTAAACATTTTCAAATCAGGGAATAACAAGAGACTCATCCCCCCCTCGCTCCCCCTACATAATGTTCCCGGTGTCTGGCACGGAGATGAAACTCTAATAGAATTTAAATAGACCTCATAGGGCTGTGGGTTGAGTAGCACAGAAAGAAGCAGCAGGATGTAGGTGGTGGCCTTAGATTCTCTGGGTTCTGGATCTGGCCAAACTCTGCATCTGGTGTTTCCTCGGAAATGTGGTGCCAGTGTCATACAATGCCACATCTGTTTTCAACAAATGTTTAAGCACCAAGTTCTTAAATTTCTGGCATGGAAACCTGGCATCCAGTATTTCCAAAAATAGGTTTGAGTTTCAGCAGATTTGGGGTTAACAAACCCCTCTTTAATTTTTCCGGTTAAGAATCAAACTTTTATTTTGCTCTTTTACTATGTAGTTTCAAAATGTAGTTTCAGCCAGATTCTGTTGTTACAAATAACCCATTTCAGCATCCTGGTAAATATTTACCACTCATTCTAAACTGAGTATATACTATAGAATCATTGGTGTGAATACTTTCAGTCCTTATAAATAAAGTGGAGATATTTTTATTGAAGACAAATTCTAGGTTTAGAACTCACAAAAAAATTATCTGTCTATATTAGACCCTTAATTTACGTGGCACTCAATTTTTGTAGCACTGCTGTGTAAGGTAGATATTACTGTGTTTTTTTTATAAATGAGGAAGTTGAGGTCTAGATAAAGTAAACAACTTGGTAGTAGTCATACAGCCAGAAAATGGCTTAGCCAGGATTCTCCCCCAGGTCTGACTTCCAGTGCTCACATGGTCCTGACCACCTTTGCAGGTTGTCCAGATCTGTTCGCCAACAGCACCATTGTTACGGTAGTACCAGTGGTGGGATTCATGCTTTGTGAGATCCCACATTCTGTGACAGCACAGTAAATGTAAGGTATTGTTTAGTCTAGAATCTGCTTTTAGCTTTTTTATTTCTATAGTAATATTCCAGCCACTGAATTTTCATGCTCCTGTTTTTTCCCATCCAGCTTATGACATTCGAAGTGTTGGAAGTATAGCCTGGTCTGACTTGTGCCTATTTTTCAAAATGAGACTATTGCTAACCATCAGGTTGTAGTTAAAGGATAATTTATTTTTTAACATTTGCCTTCCACCCCATTTAAAAAAATTTATATATGCTTGCTAGTTATCTTAAATATGTGTTTTCTCATAATTAACTTTTTCATAGGTAATATGTTCACTTGGTTTCAAATTCAAGAGGTAGAAGCTAACAAGAATGGTAACAGTAGCTAACTAGATCTGTGTAGCACTTATTGCATGCCTGGCATTCTAAGCATAATTAATGTGTTCATTCAATCCTCCCCACACTAAAGAATTATAGGTACTACTGTCTCCCCATTGTGTAGATGAGAGAAGTGAAGCCGGAGAGGTACACCTGATCAAGTTGGTCTGGGTTTTGTCAATGATCTGGTCAAGCTTCACTTCCTTTGGATGGTCTCTTAAGAACACAGCTCTCTCTTACAGGGATTGGCTGGTTTCAGTGTTCACAGCTATGTACTTCTTACAGTTCTCTCTCATTTCCTCCTTAGACTATAAGCTTTCCAAAGTTGGGTACCCTGTCTTATGCGCTGGTGTGGACCCAGGATTTAGCATGACTCCTGGCCCACACAGAGTACTTCATGAACACTGTTGTGCCAGGATGAATTTTCCCCTTTTAAAAATGGCTCTATCTGCTCTGCCTTCTTCACAGAATAATTTACAAGATCAAATGAGAGTTCATAGTTTTCTGTAAGCTTCAGAGCATGACACAAATAGATATTAATCCAATTATGGAGTGCACTGGATATGCTTAGTGAAGACCGATGTTTCTAAAGCCTCTAGATGTTAACATGGGGCAGGGGGCACCCAGGACAAATAGGATCTTGAAAATCCAATGTGTCACTGTGTTTTGGCCAGAGTATTTTTAACCAGTAGTCTTAATGATTTCAGATGACTTCTTGTATAATCATTGCATGCCTTTTCTTTTGCTTTACAGAAGGCAGAAGGAACTGTTGATATCCTGATATTTAAATATTGCAGATTCATCCTGTCTAGATTCTACAGCTGATTCTGCTGTCTAATTCAGTTTTTTCGAACATTGGCTGCATATGAGAATCACAGGATTGTAGTTTTGCTTTTTAATTGGAGATTCTTAAGCTCTGCTTTCCAGTTCAGGGGATTAGAATCTCAGGGTTGGAGGGAACATTGAGGAATTAGATATATTCTTAATATGTTCTAAATACAGTCTGAAAAAGTGGCTTAATGTCACCACAAATATTTTTAATAAGAAACACAGTTGTTTCATATTTAATAGCTCTCAAGAGCACTGACATTTATTTTGTTACTCTGCTGTACATTTTACAGTCCATTTGTGCCAGTGAATTCAGTGGATACTCTAATTACTCAAAACCATATGGCCATGGGCAGCAGCTGATAAATGGGTTACAATCTTCTTCCAGGCTAAAAAAGCCATCTTTGCCTTGCTTGGAAGAAATTTGGGGTCTAGAGCCTACCCTTATTGTAACTTTATATGTAGACATTTCACAACTTGCTTGTAGAAAAGAGGGGGCCACCAATTCAGGTCGGAGCCTGAATGAGGCTCATCAGTTTCCATAAAACATTGTCCCTCCTGCCATCTGCTAGTCTGATGGTTTAAGTATGTATCTCTGCGCTTCCTATCACACGCCTGCAAGCCAGGCGCTCATCAGAGACTATAACGTGGCATAGAATATAACCATGCATATCCAGCTCTTGTCAGGTCTTCATTATGGAGAACTGTTGGAAGGACATGCAGTCTGCTCTAGAGTTACTCTTGTATTAAGTGGGCCATCAGAAGGCTGTTTTTAAAATATCCTACCTTGCCTGACATAAGGTAACGACAGTACAATTTATAGAATTGTGGAATCATGATGTTTGCACACTTGCAACTAATGTAACGTTGTGTACTATATTTCAACTAAAAAACAAACAAAAAACATGAAAAAACTCATCTGCTACCCCTACTTTATTTCTTCATTAAAAGAGACTATAAGTTTCCAGTTACTTGGGTTGGAAGTTTCTCCAGCAATTGTTATCTGGCAAGAACACTGGTATGGACAGTTCAGAATTTTTTTTTTAATTGCAGTAAATATAACACTGAACCTATTTGATTCTCTTTGTCACATTACTGATTTTTAGATGAGTTTGCCATAGAAAGTGGAAGCATATTACGTTTTTCTAATTCTTTTGCAACACTTAGCTTGTCTGTGCATCTTCTCTTTTATATTATTGACTCTCAGTTTGTCTTGTTTTTCCTAACAGAACTAGCTATTTGTACTTTCATCAGAAAAAAAAATCAAATTGATGATATGTTTTATAAATGCGTCACTTGCTTTTTCTGACTTAACCTCGTATGTTAAAAAAAGGAAGAGAGGCTTTTCTGCAATTTATGAAAGAAAACTCTGGATACTTTTGCAAGTGGGGGAAATTTGTTACAATATTACTTTATTTCATGTATTTTATTAGTCAGGAATGCTTTAGTATGAAATGACAAAAACTCAAAGGGTCGCTTAAATAGATAGGGATTTCTTTGTTTTAACAAATCTCTTGGTGTAGGCAGCAGAGAGCTGATGCCACCAGGGAACAAGGTTATTCCTATCTTTTTCCCCTCTCTGGCATCCTCAGGCCTGAGAATTTGTCCTCAGGCTTTTCATCTCGAGGATTCTAACAGCTTTTGTGCTTCTAGATGTTATTTTCTAAGAAGATGGAATGGCAAAGGGTAAAAGTCTTTCTTCTTCCAAGATTTCTTCCAAGATTCCCCCCTCCTCCACCCCAGGAATTTTTTTTTTTTTTAAAGATTTTATTTATTTATTTGACAGAGAGATTACAAGTAGGCAGAGAGGCAGGCAGAGAGAGAGAGGAGGAAGCAGGCTCCCTGCCAAGCAGAGAGCCCGATGCGGGCCTCGATCCCAGGACCCTGAGATCATGACCGGAGCCGAAGGCAGCGGCTTTAACCCACTGAGCCACCCAGGCGCCCCACCCCAGGAATTTTTTATATTTTATTGACCAAAACTAAGACATATGACCCCTCCTAGCTTGTAAGGGAGATGGAAAAATAGTACTTTTACTTTTAGCCTGTAGAGAGAATGCCTGTGAACTTTCATAGTCTGCCAGAAGTATTCTTATTAAAAATGGACCAATATTTTTTGTAGTCCTTCTTTAGTATGGCTACTTTTTTAGTCAAATTGAATTTAGGGATTCAGAGCACATTTAGTTTACATAGATAAATCTTTTGAAGTAGAGAATAATTGTATTTTTAAAATGTTGAGATTATTTGTTAAATTCCCAAACCCTTATGATTAGATAATAATATTTCAAATTTCAATGCTTTTAGAAGACAGACCTTGTAGCCTTTTGAACAATTTCTAGTTTTGTTGGGGCAGACTGATCAGAGGGGCTATAGGTAATGAACAAATGACAGTTTTCATACCAAAATAACATTTAAAGCAGCTTAAGAATTTAATTGAAGGAAGAGGGAAGTAATAAAATATTGGGAATGAGATAAAATTGTAAAATAAGTAATGCTTTTGTTTGAGAGTAAATGAGAAAAATGTGACAGAGAGAGGTAGCATCAGAGTAAAACAAAGCAATCAGCTTGGGTTTTAGTCACTCTGCCATGTACAACTAGCTGCACTTTCCATGTGACTTTCCCCTCTTTGGGCCTCAATTTCCCCACCTTTTTTACGTAGTAATTATACCAGCTTCACAGTGTCATTTGGCTCCCCTACTTAGAAATTGCTAGGCACATGGAAAGGGCTAGTTAACTCTTAGTTTCCTTTACTGAATAGATAAAGATGAAAAAGTGCCTAACTTTAAAAAGTAAGCATGTATATTTCACAATCTGTGTCCTAGTGAGCTTGACATTTCATGTGACAGAAGTACCATACTTGATCAGTAGCCCAACTGTCCAGCTTGGAAAGGCACTGGCTTAGCATGGATTGAGAGTGCCTATCTAAAATAAGAAAATCACTGTCAATCCATTTTTTTAAGATTTTTTATTTATTTATTTGACACAGAGAGAGAGAGATCACAAGTAGGCAGAGAGGCAGGCAGAGAGAGTAGGGAGAAGCAGGCTCCCTGCTGAGCAGAGGGCCTGATGTGGGCCTCGATCCCAGGACCCTGAGATCATGACCTGAGCCAAAAGCAGAGGCTTTAACCCACTGAGCCACCCAGGCGCCCTGTCAATCCATTTTTAATGACTTATTCAGTTCTACATGTATATGTGTAGTAAAATTTAGTAGGATATAGTGGTACTTTGGATTTTAGAGAATATAATGTGTACCTTCAAAATCCATATTTTTGTTTCTTTATAATGTTGTTATTTTTTTTTCCTCCCAACTAGGATTTTAAGAGTGGACTTGGTATTACCATAATTCCTATGAATGTAGCAAATGTAAAGCAAGTGGACCGAACTGTGAAACAGTCTTTTGAAATAATCACTCCCTACAGGAGTTTTAGGTAAGTTATATTTAAACGTTTGTGTTTGTGTTATTCCAAGAAAGCTTGAAGTGATCTACTTTCATGCTGCTAGTGGTGATTTTATTTCTTATAGATTGCATAATAAAATCGTGTTCGTTGTTTTCTATATTGTCTAATTTATTAGCTGGTATATAAAAACACCTCATAAAAGTAACTTGAATTATCACACAACCTACAAAGATACTAATTTCATGAGATTTGGGATGTTGCTTTTCTTTTTTTTTTTTTTTAATATTTTATTTATTTATTTGACAGAGATCACAAGTAGGCAGAGAGGAGGGCAGAGAGAGGGGGAAGCAGGCTCCCCGCTGAGCAGGGAGCCCAATGTGGGGCTTGATCCCAGGACCCTGAGATCATGACCTGAGCCGAAGGCAGAGGCTTTAACCCACTGAGCCACCCAGACGCCCCATGGGACATTTCTTTTCTTAATACCTTTTTCTCTTAGTAGGCTTGATAAATATATTAATTTCTTATCAACAAATATATGAAAAATTACTTCACATTTTAAGGAATAAAGAATACTACATTGTCTTTAAGCTGTATTTTTATTTACCTTCTTTTAGCCTAATCAAATGCAGTCCTCCTCTGAAATCAATTCCTGATTACAATTGCTCTATAATGATTTCCTAAAAGGAACTCCTGCTTAAAATAATGCTGATGGATCTCATAGCACTTACTGATCAAATATTTTAACAGTTCATTACATATCTTGTATTATAGTAATCTAGTAATTATTTCATATAACAATGAAAAAGAAGTTCATGATATGTTTTAATGATCTGTAATAACTCCATAGCTTTGGTACACAAAAGAGCATAAGCCAGGATCTTTGAATTTACCCACATTAATTCATTTGTTACGAATAATCAGCATATCACAGGGTAGTATCCAGGTCAGAAGCAATTGTCAGAGGTCTCTGAAGGACTAAAAATTACTTAGCAATTTTGAAAATACTCCCAAGTCTGTTACTCATTTCATCTGTCAGAAGTGTCTGCTGGCTCAGATTTTGAGGAAGAGGTAATCACCTAGAGAATAACAAACTTTATTTTCACATATGCAGATTCAAGCCTCAACTGAAAACGTAGACATTGGCTGAGCTGTTTTTACTCATAGTATTTCTGACACAAAATATGGGGTGGGCTTTTTCCTCACACCAACCAATTGTCCATGTCTCCAGATCGTTAGTGGGTGTCCTACAATTCAGTCCTGTTCTGATAGCAGCTACTTGGCATGCGCATTAGACCCCACAAGTTTCAGGACTCAATCCCACAAAGCTGCCTTCAGTTCAGACTCCCTTCACAAGTATTGGATCCTCAGCTTACCCACACTTTGTTCTAACTTGGCTGCAAATTGGGATTCCCATGACCCCAACTCCCCAGGTTCACTAATTTGTAAGAACAGCTCGCAGAACTCAGGAGGACATTTTAATTAATTACTGCTAGTTTATTATAAAGAATGCATCTCAGGAACATCCAAATGGGAGAGCCACACAAAGCAAGGTACAGAGTTTCCATGCCTTCTCTGGGTACATCATGCTCTCAGCGCTTCAATGTGTTCATTAACCTGGAAGAATCCTTGGTCACTGGTGATTAACTCAATTGCTAGCACCTCTCCCAGCCCTAGAGGCCAGGGGGTTGGGGCTGAAAGTTCCAATCCTCCAATCTCACCTTGGTCTTTCTGGTGGCCAGCTCCCAACCTGAAGCTGTTGTGGCCTCCAGCCTCAAAGTATCTCACAAGCATACAAAAGACACTTGTCACTTAGGGCACTCCAAGGGTTGTAGAATCTGTGTACCAGTAACCCAGGCGCAAAGACCATGTGGCATATTGGCTGTGATAAATCTCTATGTAAATGTGGAAACCATTAATAAGTTTAGGAATATTATACTGCTGGTGGCAACATAAAGTGCTTCAGAAAATATCTGTGTAGGCCACTCAGTTTCCTTACGGATTGTTTGGAATATGTTAGTCATCTGTTATTTTCATTCTATTTCAAAACATTTTCATCTTCAGAACAGAAAATTTTAATGTGAAACATTTTGCGGGTCATTGGCTGAGTTTGGAGCACTGTAGCACATTTCCTGACACATCGCAGATACTCACTAAACATTTCTTAGCGTGAACCCACGGTTGATATTTTATCCCTTTACTCAGGTATCCAGTAAACACTAAGAATTAGGAAAAATCAGAACATGGCTAAAAATGAGTTAGAATAGTAATCACTTTAAACTTTTTTGATTTCTCAGTTTCTTCAAGCCATCTGGACATTCTTCTAATTAAAAGAGAAAATCTATTTTTAAGACTGAAAAAAATCAAAATTTCTGGTGGGTGTTTTTGATAATTTAGTTGCAGACTATCATGGCATACTTTCTTGGCAAAATAATCCAGTAGTCCCAAAAGTCTGAAACTCAGCCAGTCTCTCATTGATTATTATATAACCACTGCTTAGGAAACATGGCCTCTCACTTAAGCTCTTGACCTAACAAGGCAATGTTTATATCCTGGTCAGAAAAACTTACATATTAATTTTGGTTCATATTAAATTTGGTTCAAGATACGTAAACAAACTCATAAGCAACGTGGGATGTCAAAGGAAAAAATAGATTTTTAAATTAGGTGATTTTTAACAGAAAAGACTATTCAGCTGCCTGGAAGGCATATTTTTCAGCTGCTGCTTAATTTGTGAGTGAAATGAATATGCAAACTGAACATACTGCTTAATTGGCCTTTGCAATGGAGATTGATAATGCAGAAACATTAATTGTTCCAGCTTTACAGCCGAGTCTGAAAAAGAGAAACAGGAGTGGATTGAAGCTGTGCAGCAATCGATAGCAGAAACACTTTCTGATTATGAGGTGGCTGAGAAGATTTGGTTCAATGAGTCCAACAGGAGCTGTGCCGATTGTAAAGCCCCGGACCCTGACTGGGCATCCATCAATCTCTGTGTTGTCATCTGTAAGAAGTGTGCAGGTAATTAGTGATAAGTTATGCTCATCACTGTTTGGTAGCAGATTGGCACCGAATGTTCTTTATTGTCCTACGTAATGTTTCCCAGCCAATAGTTGTGAAAAATAAAAACAGAGGAGGCTTATTACATTTAAATTAAGCTTAGAAATATCTTATAATTCTAAACTTCTCTTATGCATGACTTAGATGTAAACATTGATTTTTAAGCACGTAATCATTTTGTGTGCCTCCTGCTCCATGTGTGGATTTTAAAAAGACAGTGCTGAAAGTTTTAGATTTTAAGGTGAGTATGTTTCAGAATGCACCCTGAACATGTGTATCTTTGCATGATTTACCCACTCTTCCCCAATCATATTTTGTAAGATGTGTATTTCATATCAAGGTCATTCTGAGCTCTAAACTTGGTACAGTAGATCCTGTATTTCTTTTAATGAGAGTGTTTATCTAGAAGCGTTACCAGGGGGTATTGAGGTTTCTGACAGTAACCAGTACTATGACTGGTTATCTTATTGTGACTTTACAGCTTACAGACCAGTGTGTCTCTCTGTGACTTCCCATCTTCCCTTAACTTCCAAAATGCCATTTTCTTTTTGTGTGTTCCTAATACTGTGGTCATCCTTTCTCAGGTTACCTTTCCTTTGCCTGTCCTGAAATACATATGTTCCTTTGGGTTACATCCTCAGTTTTCTTTCACTCTGATATTCCTGCAATTTAAGTTCAACGCTCCCTTGTAAGTGGACAGTTCTCACCATGTTGAACACTGTACTCGTGGGTCTACTACCTACTGGACTCTTCTTGCATTTGCCCAAGACACCTCAAAAATAGCTTGTGAATAATGGAGCTCTCATTGCTGCCCAACTAATTACATAAAACTGAAAATTCTCATTTATTCTAAATCTTGGTCCGAAGCAATACTGTCTACCCTACATTCAAGTCTAAAACCTGAGAGACCCTCCCTCCCTTAAAGCCCACCAAGTCCGAGCAGTTTTTATTGTCTTGGGATTTCTAAATCTGCCCTCCCTAGTGTTACTCCTCCTGCTTGTCTCAACTCAGATTCTATCATCTTTTTTTGGCTCTGTAACTCCAGGGTTTCTTTCCAGTTCTTCTCCCTGTTTTCTGAGTTACCCATTCAGTGTTGCCTTTAGTAGGTCTTTACAAAAGCAAACCTGTGCATATTTCTGCCATTGGGATTTTAAGACTGTGCTCTGAGTAGTTACTGTTTTAAAGAAAGGTGGAAAGGATCCTTTTTCCTAATGAAAGGAAAGAGGAATGAGCTTTCATGCTCATAGGCAAAAAGTCCTTAAGATAGGGAAATGTCTTGCATACCTTATTCTCTCCTCAGCATAGAAAGCATCGGACACATTCTTGGGCACCCAGTAATGACTGATGATTACAGAGCGTAATTGAATTGATGCTAATAGAATGCTAGGGTGTTATTCTCTTTTAGGCATAAAAGTAGAATAAAGAATCCACTTCATATGTTTAGATACATGTTTATTAGAGTCGTTGCTAGGTTTTTTTTTTTCAGTAATAAAAGGGTATCTGTGTTCAAATATGGAATTTAAACAAACTTATAAAAGGTTTTCAGTAATCTCTAATTGTTAGTTAATTACCAAGTGATGAATATACACACATGCATATTGATACACATATATAGCTAGTTTTAAAACTGTAGTTTTATACCACTACAGGGTAGTGATGAAGATGATTACTGTTATCTTCATTGTAGTTGGGATTTCTGTGTAATTATCACCACTACTCTTAATGGTATTGGCATTAAGGTGTGTTTTAAGTTGAAGGGTATATACATACACACATGAATGCATACACATTTTTTTGAAGATAAAATACATTTACATACAAATTGAAATAGAAATGCAATTGTGTCTTGACTTCAGGACAACATAGATCTTTAGGACCCAAAGATTCCAAGGTTAGAAGTCTAAAAATGGATGCCAGCATTTGGAGCAATGAACTCATTGAGGTAAGTTCAACCTAACTGTGGGTGTGACTCACAGGGACCAGGTGGTAGTTAACAGTGAGGTGGCATGAATTACTTTAGGAGCTCTTTGAATAAAGTTCTAACCACACTGTAAAAATGGCTGATAGCCTTTTGGTAGTAGTAGCTTCCTTTTTTTTTTTTTTTTTTTTTTTTTTTTTTTTGGTAGTGGTAGCTTCCTACTTCAACTTTTAGAATGCTTCTTAAATGAGATAGTTATTTTAAAAATGTAAAGTACAAGGAATTTAGTAGTAATAGCTGCTTTTAAAGGCTTGACAGCATTTTTATTTTAAAGCCAGAATTTCTTTCTTTTAAACCCAGCATGGATAAAATATCAGAAAAGTGAATGAAAACTTGGCAAAGTTTTCTATTCTTTCTCTTGGCCATGCTCTGTCATTAACTACTCTCATGTCTGACTTTCTGTCTCCTGTTTCCATTTTCTTCTTGGATTTCAGTAAGCCTCCCAACCACATTACCCCACCTACTTGGCCATTTTAAATAAATTTGTCTCTATGTGAGCTTCAAAAATTAATAATGCTTTCGTTGCAATTTGGGTCGCTTGCAGTTTCTTTTCTAGCTTACCTTGTACCATTACTAAAATCAATGAGGCTATAGTTAAAATAGAAATAATAATCTGCTTTCACACTCCATCTTCCTGAAAGATGTGGGTTCTTCATGTGTTTTTGCATATCTTATACTAAGTTTTATTTTTTTTGGGGGGGAGAGTGTGCATGTGGGGGCATGGGAGGGGCAAGAGGGAGACAGAGAATCTTAAGCAGGCTCTATGCTTAGTGTGGAGCCCTATGAGGTGCTTGATCTCATGACCCCGAGATCATGACCTGAGCTGAAATCAAGAGTCAAATGCTAACTGACTGAGGCACCCAGGCCCCCTAAGTTATATTTTAATTTGTGAGTCAGGTTTTTGTAAATTCAAATACATTTTATGAACTCATATTGTTTTTTAACTTTCTGACAATTTAGCTCTTTATTGTCATTGGAAACAAAAGAGCAAATGACTTTTGGGCTGGTAATCTTCAAAAAGATGAAGAATTACACATGGACTCACCTGTAGAAAAGAGAAAAACCTTTATCACTCAGAAGTACAAAGAAGGAAGATTCAGAAAGACCCTACTGGCATCTCTCACCAAAGAAGAATTAAACAAGGTATCAAAAAATATATAACAATAGACATGGATCTTGATGTCTTTCGAAACATGGGTCAAGGACTTTGAAAAGAATTTTAAGAAGTCTTTTACTGTCTGATAAAAGTATTGTTTAATGTTATTTTCATTTTTGAGATTGTACAATTGATTTTACCACTGTTTTACTTAAGAATTCATTATCAATAGTGAATATTTGTCCATAACATGAGTTTCCAGCTAATTAGGCCTACCCAATATTCTAAGAACTGTAGCAGCCTTCCTTATTTTAGGAACAGGACACTAAGCATAACTTCAACTTGTACATTGTTGACATTGTGTCACCAAAATAAACATCATTTACTCAATGTATTGTGACAAGCAATGCTTTGCTTGTGCTGTTGACCCCAAGTGCTATTTGCCTTTGGCTGAGTGATTTCAGACCTTCTGGTTTATGCTACCCAGTTGTTCTTCACCCTTTTGGCAAAGGATATTGTGCTTAGAGAATATGTTCTTTTATGGTTCTCAGTTTTTTAGTATGCTTTTAGTGGCAATACTTATGGATAAAAATCCTCAGTAGCATTATGCTGAACATTTTGGATAATAAACAAATAAAGACCTTTTTCATCCTTGTGTAGAAATTATATGATCATACAAGTGATTTACATTTCTATTGGATTAATTCCCCTAAACTAAGTTTTTAGTCTTTGTACATCTTTGGTGATGTTAAATTGAGGCCACCAATTGATTTTAAAGCAATGGCACACAAAATATGAAAGATTCAGAGTGGGCAACTAAGGTAGAGGAGAGTGGGAGAAATGGGGTGGGGGAGAGGTTTGGAAACTAGATAATTATATAAGTTATTACTAAGACATTTTGTTTTGGGTAATGGTTTCATTGGTGCTAATTACATTATTAAAATTGACCAGTTATACCAGACATATATGGAGTAATAACACAGGGTATTATAAACCAAGGATTCTGATTAATTCTGTGCACCAGAGGTCCATAATAAATAAGTATGTAAATAGTAAGTAAATAGTAAGTTGTGAATTTTGGGAAATAATTGGTGAAATTAGAGAATTAGCGATTAGGGCATAGCTTCCTCTAATGTTTCCTTTCTTTTTGATAACAATGGTATCTTAGTAGCTGGTTTACTAATGTCCCCAAATAGAGTGCTATCTGCCACACCACACAGTTTCTATTAGGTAAGTTTTACATTAATTACTAGCAATTGAATTCTTCTAAGAATATTATAGAGAAGTCTACCCATTGGGATTTATTTCTGTAGTGGGCTTCTTAGAAGTGGTACTCTTAATGTCAGCAAACAATCTTTACAAAAATATATTTTATTGAATAGAGATTTTTTTTTAAATTATGTGTTTGTTTGACAGAGATTATAAGTTGGCTCTGAGGTAGGCAGAGAGAGGAGGAAGCAGGATCCCTGCTCAGCAGGGAGCCCGATGTGGGGCTTGATCCCAGGACCCTGAGATCATGACATGAGAGGAAGGCAGAGGCTTTAACCCACTGAGCCACCCAGGCGCCCCTGAATAGAGATATTTTTGGTTGAGATATAATTTATCTACAATAGCCTGTTGATTTGGTACATTTATATGCTGTGGTGTGATTACCATTGTAACTATAGCTGACATCTGTATCACATCACAGAATTATCATTTCTTTTTTGTAGTGGGAACATTCAAGGTCAGGTCTCTGAGGAATTTTGAGGTTAATAATATAGTATTATTGATTATAGCCACTATGCTGTTCATTAGATCTCCAGAACTTATTTATCTTCTAGTTGCAAGTTTGTACCCTTAAACATCATCTCCCCACCCCCCAGACACCCTGTGGTAACCACATTCTAATCAGTGTTCTGTGAGTTTGGCTTTTTTAGATTCTACTTATAAGTGATATACAATATTTGTCTTTCTCTGGCTAATGTCATTGAACGTTATGCCTTCATGTTCCATCCATATCCCAAATGGCAGTATTTCCTTCTGCCTCACAGCTGAATAGTATCTGTGTGTGTGTGTGTGTGTGTTTGTGTGTGTGCCATATCATCTTTATTCATTCATCTCTTGATGGATACTTAGGTTGTTTCCACATACTGGCTATTTGTGAATCATCTTCTAATAGACATGAGATTCCAAATCTAGTACCATTCTAATAGGTGTGAGATAATATGTGACTGTAGTTTCGATTTGCATTTCCCTGATGATTAGTAATGTTGACCATCTTTCCATGTAACTGTTGACCATTCGGATGTCTTGTTGGAAAAAGTGTATTCAGTTTCTCTGCCCACTTTTTAATTGGATTGTTTTTGAGCTTGTGAGTTCTTTATATGTTTTGGATATTAACTCCTTATCTAATGTATGGCCTGCAAATATTGACTCCCATTCTATAGGTTTGCCCTTTCATTTTGTTGATTTTTCTGCAGATGTGAAGTAGCTTTTTAGTTTGATAAAGTCCTGCTTATTGATTTTTTTCTTTTGTTCTTTGTGCTTTTTGTGGTGTCTCCAAAAAGTTACTGTCAGGACCAATTTCAAGGAGCTTTTTGTTGTGCTTTCTTCTAGGAATTTTAAGTTATCAGGTCTTATGTTTAAGTCTTTAATCTTTTTTGAGTACGTTTTTGTGAATGGTATAAGATAAGGCTCCGATTTCATTTTTCTGTATGTGGTTATCCAGTTTCCCAATACTATTTGTTGAAGAGACTACCCTTTTTCCATTCAGTGCTCATAGTGGATAGATACATATTGCACACTTACAAGATCTGAGTTCTTTTTCAGGTTCTGGGGATATTGTAGTAAAACGTAGTAAAACGTAAATGTGCTTCTTTTATTCATGAGAGTTGTAGTCAAGTAAGGGAGACTGACCGTGAACAGCCAGAGTCCAGTAAATACACCATAACAAATACATTGTGCTGTGAAGGAAAACAATAGTGGGGAGATGAAAGAGTAAGAGGAAATACACGTGATTAAATGGGAGGGCAGTCAAAGGCTATTGCAGTGGATGGGATTTTAGCTGATATCTTTTCCAACACCTTCATGTTGCAGACGAGGTAAACTAAGATTCAGGGAGGTGAAGGGGTTGTATAAGATCACCTAGCAGATCTGTACAAAGTCAGGTGTAGGTTGGGCTGTTTGATTTTGATGCAGAGAAAATTCTGTAGGTCAGCTAGACCATGGTAGGAAAGGTAAATGCATTTGTTAACAGTTGACCAGGGCTGGAGTTGTCCAGGGCTGGAGCTGTGAATGCATCATGGGACTTATTGGCTGTACACTCTGCGCTGCCTTTTGGGATGTTTAATGAGCAGTTACTCTGAAGTTGTGTTGTAGAGGGTAAATTAGTAGAGGGTAAATTAGGGACAGTGATCTGTCCAGGCACACCATGTCAAGAAGAAGTTTTACGTAAAATGGTGAGTCCAGGGCTAAAAAATCAGAATCAGGGTGCTGAAATCGCAGGGTTTGGAAGCAAATGGGAAGCCAGTAAAGTGAGGAAGCAGAGAGGATGAGAAGAGATGTGAAGGCAGCTTATTACTTCAGAATAACAACAAAAGCAGCAACAACACAATTAGGTTCCAGAAGTTGCTAGTGTGTTTGTACAATGATGTATAACATAAGTCAGTGTTGTTTTATTACCCCCTGCTTGCCATTCCTCCTCCCTACCCATACCCCACACAGAAGGAAAGATACTAGAATGGCTTTGCACTCATCTTTCAAATTCCCAAAGCGCAACAATACTTTAAAAAATTATATAGATCCTGATTAGGCTGAAAAATTACATCCATACAACATTTATATGACAAAACATTTAACAGATACTTCATTATTACATTTTAGGTATTTTGCATTTTTCTGACACCCAGCCATTGTCATAGTACATAAGCATAAAAAATATCTTCCTAAGCAACTGTGGTGGATTAGAAGGTTGGAACATTACAACAACGGAACGATGAATTAAAACTTGGAGGTCTTAGGTTGTAATTTAAATTCATACAAAGCAGGCCTTTGGAGCCTGTTGCTTAATTCAGGGCATACTTATTATTAGTTTTCTTGGTTAAAAAAGGAATACAAACTTCATTTTATAAATGGCTTGGCAGACTTTCATGCATTTTAATAGCTAGAATTGTATTTCCTGCCCTTCAAAGGTGTTTTCTTTTAACAACCAGGCTCTGTGTGCTGCTGTCGTGAAACCAGACGTTCTGGAAACAATGGCTTTGCTCTTCAGTGGGGCAGATGTCATGTGTGCAACTGGAGACCCTGTGCATAGCACCCCCTACCTGCTGGCCAAGAAAGCGGGACAGAGTCTGCAGATGGAATTTCTCTACCACAATAAATTCTCCGGTGAGTGCCTGTCCCTACGTTAGCCTGGTCTCTTCTGATAGATCCCTGAAAGGACTGAAGCACAAATCTGCTTATTTCTCAAATAAGAAAAACCATCAGAATGAAGACAAGTGTGATTATTAAAAAGATAGAAGATACTGAAGAGCATGTTTTGTTTCATTTCAAGGAAAATGTTTAGGAAATCTTTCATATTTCTTTAATCTTATAAATTAAAGATTAAAATAGTAAATCCCACCTAATCACTTTCATCAGAATTCATTCTGATTTTTCATATATGAGTAGTAAACATAACAAGTGCTTATTTGCAAATTCTATGCAACATGAAATAAATATCTATATTTATTCTCTGGTGAATTTAAAGTAACTTTTCTTCTAGCTAAAAACTCACATATTCATAAACAAAGGAAAAGTATTTACATTTTAGATTTCAAATGTATTATTTCTGTAATTTTTCCAGATTTCCCTCAACATGACATTCACTCTGAAGGTGGGTTAAATCAAGAGTCCTCCCAGTCCACGTTCCTCTGTGACTTTTTGTATCAGGCACCTTCGGCTGCTTCTAAACTCTCTTCAGAGAAAAAACTGCTTGAAGGTACCCTTTCAGCTTCTTTTGGACTTTGTTATCTGATAAAACTTTATTTCATTATCAAAACAATTATGTTTAAATTTTGATTTTTTTCCCTTAAGATGTTAGATTTGATCTTGCAATAGAGAAATATTTTTTGAGGATTTATAAATGCTTCAAGGCACAGATATACCATTTCATGCACTGCAGCAGGGATTTACCACTAGGTTGGAATGCTGTGTGAATTCTCAACAGAATACACTGATGTCTCTTTACGGCCAACCAACTCTGTTTCAGGATTTAAGGGTTATTCCAAAGAAATGTGCAACTCATCCCTTCCCCTTCAGGACAAACACCCTAACTGGGGAGATAATAGAGATAAATGTCAACGCATAGGCAGGACTGACAAGTTTTCAGTATATATTCTATCGGCATTTTAAGGGATATGAAGTAGTTTGGTTTGTTCTGATTATTACTGTATGTGTGTGTGAGTAGAATACAGCTTAAGCATGGTTTCAGAAAAATGACGATAATTAATTTAACAACCTATTCTCAGTTTGGGGAATTGTTTGAGCAGTCACGGTAGGCATTTATCCATCTCTGCATCCAGCTCCTAGTGTCAAGCGTGTGCTAAGCATTAGGAATTAAAAAATGAATAAGACACAGGTCTCATGTTCAATACATATGAACTAATTTGGGAAATATAGGCAGAAAAATATAATGAGATCTGTCTTACTGGAACAAAGAGAATTTTAAGAGAGATTAAGCTGTATGGGCCAATCGGTGGTGGGCATTTAGAGGCTCAGGAGCCTAGTATTAATTCCCTAGGTGGGATAATCCAGCTGTACTACTCCGTCAAAGGAACAATAGGACGAAAAACTCACTTTGGAGGGTTAATCCTGATCTTTGTGTATTTAAAGTGATTATTTCAGTATAAATCCTTTATGTCCAAAGAAGTGATACCCCTAAGGAGAATTATACTGGGATTAGCCCTACTTTATTAAAAGGTTTTTCAGAAAACAGTAGCTATCCTTTAGTGAGCAGGTACTATGTGTAAAGCATTGCTGTAGGTACTTTAGGTGCATTAGTTGTAATCCTCATAATGAAAAAGGGAAGAACTCAGCACGAAACAGAATTTTACATCTGATTTGTGTTATAATTGTTACTGTAACACTTTGACCAAGGCTGAATTTGAATTTAGACATTTTTGGTTCTTTTAGCAATTGGTTATTAAATGTCTTCCTGCACTCAAACTAATAAAAGTGACAAATTTTATAGATTTTCTTGAAATCTTTTATTGCTCTTCTGTATTTAACCCTTAGGTAGTCAGAAGTTGGTCAGAAATGGGGAGGGGAATACCTGAATAATCTGTGAATTGGCTATAGTAATTATTCAGATAATTGAATACTAGGCAGTTAATGCACTACAAATAAGTTTATAAGTTTTTCTAAAATATTTTTTTCTGAATAGTAGGAGATCTTAGACCTATCCTTCAAATCACTTATAAAAAAGATGAAATACGGATTTTGAAATATGACATTTTCTTTCTAATACTAAAGTGTATCCTAAATACTTTGCAGCTAAAAATAAGCTTTCGGGCGCCTGGGTGGCTCAGTGGGTTAAAGCCTCTGCTTTCGGCTCAGGTCATGATCTCAGGGTCCTGGGATCGAGGCCCACATCGGGCTCTCTGCTGAGCAGGGAGCCTGCTTCCCCCTCTCTCTCTGCCTGTCTCTCTGCCTCCTTGTGATCTTTCTCCCTCTGTGAAATAAATAAATAAAATCTTTAAAAAAAAAAAAAAGAAAAAAAAAGAAAAATAAAAATAAGCTTTCACTTATTTTTTGGTAAAACTAAAAACATTGTGCTTATAATATTTATAGACTTAAAAGTTTGCCTTAATATTTCCTTGAAATAGTTTGCTTTTCTTAATCACTCGAGGAATAAATTTATGTTTTAAACTTGTAACTAAGTCATTCTTTTATCTTTTATAAATTAACTATGGATTTTTTTTTTGTTAAATTTTATTTCCAAAATGAGAAACTGGTGCAGTCTTTGTAACTTAATTGGGGATGTCTTCTCATTTGGGAACATCCTGTTTTAAGTAATATGAAATTAAGCTTTTGCACTTTGGCTACGTAGCCCAACAGAAATGATTTCATTGGAAAATAATCTTCTGGTAATGTATTCTTTGATGGTCTTCATTTCTTCCATCCAGTTTGTCAGCAAATTCTATTATTTCAAACTCAAAATAGACCTTGAATCAGTTGGCTGTTCTCCATCTTCTCTAAAAGAATCTTAGTCCAGCCCCCATCATGTCCTGCCTGGGCTGCAAAGGCCCCCTTAACTTGTCCCCCAGTTAACTGCCCTAGCTTCTTTCCAAACCATTCTCCCAAAGCAGGTTTAATGACCATTAAAAATATAAATCAGACTTTGTATTTTCATTATTTGAGTATATTCAGCAGTTTCCCAAGACAGACTATATCCCTGTTCCTTAGTGAGACCTAAGAGACCCTCCTGTCCCTTTCCCTCTTCATCTCACATTATTCCTCCCTGCACTCACAGGCCTGGCCCCTCTGTTTTCCTCTCCATTTCTGCACCATGCCCTTTCGGACTTGGACATTTGCTGTTCATTTTGCCAGGAGGGTGCTTGCCCCAGTCTGGCTTTTTCCTCATGTTTCAGGCATCAGTTTAGTGCTACTGTAGTATGCTGTCACTGACAGCTCTTTCCTTTTATGGGATTCTTATTTCCATCGCAGCATTAATTGCATGAAGATGATCCCTCATTTAGTGGTTTCTCTCTCTTTTTCTGTCTCGTGAAAGCTCAATGAGACATTCATTTACTGGCTTATTCAAGATTATCAAATCTTTGGTGCCTAAAATAGTGTCAACACAACAGTACTCATGTGTAAATATTTGTCGAGTAAGTGACCGTTTCTCTTATCAAGGTATTATTGGTGTAAAAGTGCAAGAGACTTGTTCATATTTCGTTTCTGACTTGTGCCTAGATAGATAAAGTTGTGGGTCAACAGACACGTGAAAAGATGCTGAACATCACTAATCATTAGGGAAGTGCAAATCAAAACCGTCTTATACCTATCAGTATGGCAAGGAACTAAAAGACAGGAAACAGATGTGGGCAAAGATGTGGAGAACCCTCATGTGGTATTGGTAGGAATGTACATTGGTGCAACCACTGTGGAACACCTTATGGAGTTTCCTCAGAAAATTAAAAATAGGAATACCGTACGATCTGGTAATTGCACCACTGGGTATTTGCCCAAAGAAAGCAAACACTCTAATTCAAAACAGTATATGCTGCATTTTTTACAGTAGCTGAGTTATGGATGTCCATAGAAGAATAAATAAAGTAGACATGGTGTATATATACAATGAAATATTACTCAGCTATAAAAAAGAATGGTATCTTGCCATTTGGGACAGTATGATGGACCTAGAGGTTATTATGCTAAGTGCAGTAAGTCAAATACTGTATGAATTCACATATATATGGAATTTAAAAAGTAAAACAAATAACAAATGAATAAAACCAGAAACAAAATCATGAATAGAATAAACCAGTGGTTGCTAAAGGAGAGGGGGTTTGGGGAGGATGGGGAAAGTAGATGAAGGGGATTAAGAGGTACAGGCTTCCAACTGTGAAATAATTAAGTTGTGGGGATGAAAGCTACAACATAGGGAAGATAGTAATATTGTAGTAATGTTGTATAGTGATGAACAGTGGCCAATGACCACTGTGCTTGTCACAGTGAGCACTGCACCATGTATGGAATTATCAAATCCCTGTTGTATACCTAAGAGGTATGTCGTACAACTAAAAGCAATATAACATTGTATGTCAGCTAGACTCCAATTAAAAAATTATGTAATTGCTGACACAAAACATTTTGTTCAAAAAGTGCTTAAAAACGAGGAAGAGGTTGAACTACCAAGAAACAAAGTTCTGGTTTTGTTGTTGTTGTTATTGTTGATGTTTCTCTCTCAAGATGCTGTAGGTGTGTTACTCCTTTTGAGCACCAGCCTTATGGAGACAAATGAATTATTTAGAAACATTTAGAGATGAAAGTGTGGCTGTCCCTTTTGCCCCTGAATGGCAAGCACCTGGACTGCACCACTCCATCAGTGCGTGTCAGGACAGCCAGAGAGCAAATAATTAAGCAGGAAGAAAAAAGTAAGAAGAAAATGCATGCAGTCCTTCAGAGAGTTACAAGAGGCTTCAAATTGTCAGTTCAGGTTTTCAGGATTCGAAGTTCTTCTAGCCTCAGGTTATGAAGACTGATCTGTATTTTTCTTTTTCTTTTTTTTCTTCTCAACTTAGTGTTCATGAAAAGAAAGATTGATAGCTCGTGTTAAACCTAAGTATAGAGCTGAATAATAGCATCCTGGTTTTGTTTTCTGTTTTCTCCCCTCAACCATATTTTTTTTCCCCTTGGTGTCTTACTGTGATTTGTTGACATGGTGTTTGATTTTTAAAAAAGAAAGTGGTTGATATGGTTTGCTAGAAATTCTATATCGTCTGCTTATATTTAATTTCATAAATTAGCATTGAGGAATTTTGAAGATCTTTTGTTCTATCAGTGCCTAGCTTGTAGAGCCTAAAAGTGTTCAAGGCTAAACCACATTTATTTTAAATGAAAAGAATCCTAGTGTGTATTCCTATTTTAAGTGAATGCTGAATACCATCAGTTTAGGAAATCCTTTATCAGGAAACTTCCTTTATTTTGAAACTTAATGGTTTCAAAAAATAATAGTTTGCCTTCACTGTTTTGGATTTACCGTGCACATGTATATTGGAAGCTATGATCTCTACTCTGATATGTTTTAAAAATGACGTACATGCTCCAATGTGTAACAGGCACAGAGAGGCAGTATTGTTAAGTGATCAAGAGGCTCTGTTCCCAGAGCTTGGCTGCCTGGGTTCTACCCTCCGTTCTGATGCTAAGTACTTGTGTGATCTTGGAAAAGTCAGGTATCCATTTGGTGTCTGTGGACGGGTACAAGGGAGGGGTGTGTCATAGAACTGACCTAGTAGGGTTTTTCTGAGGAATCAGCGAGTTAATATATATATACAATGTGTAGAAGAGTGCATGGCACATGAATATGATGATGAAGGGCAGAGGAGCAGGAGAAGCCATGGCAGAGGGTCTGTTTTTATACACAGCTCTTTCTGATTTCCTGTTAACCTCTGAGTGCAGGCGTATCCCCCAGGGGGTAGCTGACACCCAGGGTTCCCAACAGTCGTATCCATGTCATTTCATTGTAGTATTTCAGTAGCTCACCTCTGGAGTCCTTTCTTGTGTTTGAGCAAATTCCAATAATATTTTTCTCCCCTGATCTAAATATCAAGATTGCATAGAAAGAAGGAATGACCCCACCGGCCACTCCAACCACCATACACACCCGCTCTTGTCAAACAGACAGCTTGTGTCCTGAGAGTTACCCTTTCTGTGGCCCCAATTTTATTTCTGGTATTGGTTAACAGTAAGACTTCTTCTGTAGCAGAGTGTGTGTTCTCAAAGTCAGAGTTAGGAGAGCACATATGAATTGAGCTAAGCAGACCAATACAATCTGACATAAGCTCTTCCTTGCTTCCCAAGTGAATAGGAATGCCAGATTTCTTATCACAGCTTTGTTATTATAAATCCTCAAAGGTAGTATCTGTGACTGCCTTGTCTGACCTCTGGCGCATTTCCACTTACCAAAAAAAAAAAAAAAATCAAGGGTTATAGTGATGATAATGATACAGGACTAAATCCCCTCAAGCTTGTATTTCTAACCGAAAATGAGTTTGTACTCACCTTTTAAAACGATCTGTCATTTGTTTTCCATTAGAATTTACATAATTAGATTCTGCATTTACATTTATTTTATACATCATGCATTTGGCACTTTTTGTTTAAGACCTTCCAATGACTCCCACTCGTCTGCCAAGAAAGGCACGGACTCCTGAACACCTGTCACATTAGACTCTGGGGGCCTGGACTCTGCAGTGGGTCTGTGGTCTTTCCTATTTGCTAACTTCATGTGTAATCTGTTTCTCCGGCCAAATCAATTTTTGGCAGTTTCCCCTTTCCTTGACTTTTCTCACAGTGTTTTTTCCCCAGAATTATGGAGTGGTTATAGCTCAAATGTATTTTTCACGACTTTAATGTCTTTTCAGTTATAAATAACTATTTCAAAAGCTATGTTTTTCTGTAAAATGGTTTATCATTGTAGTCTGAGGATGGCTTCCTTCTATCAATGCTTCCAACCCCTAAAGGCACCCCTGCTACCACCACGGTTGTTATTTCAGACATATCTCCTCTTGGATTGGACTGCACACTGCTTGAGGACAGGGGGTGGGATTCCTGACTGTGCCAGTAATTATTTATGCACTCAATAAATGTGCATTTTTTTGCATTATTCTTTATGAGGATTATCCTCTTCATCTGAGTACCTTGTGTTGAAGTTGTTTTATAATTCTAGTTGGTTAGTACTTTGACTTTTCCTTGTCTTGTATCTCAGAAATCTATAATAAATATTCATTTAAAAATTATGTTTTTTCATGATTTTCATATAACTGCAGAGTACACACTATGACTCAGGATTTGAGGGTCTGGGTGTTCAGTATATCACCTTCCAGTAGGTATTGATTGGGTCTCTGTGAGCTTTCTTTCCCAGGACCCACAAGAAATTCTTTGTATTGTTTTCCTCTGCCATTTCTGATTCAGCTTTTCATTTGGCAGTTACTCAGGATACAGTGATCCTAAGCTCTCAGGATTTTGGCCTTTTAAATGTTTCTCCTCTTGATGGTTTTTGAGGATAAACACCTCATCTTGTTTTCTTTCTTCATTACCACCCTACCTGTGATAAAGGGAAATTTGAAGAGTAGGGTAATCTATAGTTTAACTTTTTTATTTTTTAAATTTTTTTAAAAGATTTTATTTATTTATTTGTCAGAGAGAGAGAGAGAGAGCACAAGCAGACAGAGTGGCAGGCAGAAGCAGAGAGAGTCCTGATGTGGAACTTGATCCCAGGACCCTGGGATCATGACCTGAGCCGAAGGCAGCCTCATAACCAAGTGAGCCACCCAGGCATCCCTTTTTGTTTTTAATTGTGTTAACATAATTTCAGATTTACAGAAAAGTTGCAAGCATGATATAAAGAATTCTTGTATACCCTTTACCCAGACTTAAGTATTAATATCTCACATTCAGTTTATTCTCTTTGTTCCTCTGTCTTTGTGTATATATGTGCACACAAACGTGTATATGTGTGCACATGTTTTTAGAATTGCTTAAAAGTAAGTTGCAGGCTTTTACCCTTTTATTTACCCTTAAGTACTTCACTGTGTATTTCTTAAAAAGGACATTCCCTGAAATAACCATACTACTGTGATCAAAATCAGGCAATTATCTTATGTACAGACTTTATTCATTACATCTGTGTGTATAAACCTTATTTATTAGCCTTAATGTCTGTAGAGCTAATGTATATTTTAAATGCAACATAATGGGTTGCTTATATAACTAAATTCTTGGTAATAACTTACAATTTGAGAGTTTGTACTGTCTCTAGAGTCTAGAAATAGGATGGCAAGATGATAATTAAAAAATAATTATTTTTTATCTCAAGAGACTGAAAATTTCAAGTAGTTTCTTCTTCCTAGCTTTCCTTTTTTAAAAACATTTCACTTTAATATTTTTACCTCACTAATTTAGAGAGTTACTTGGCAAACTATAGACCTTGAATTACATCACTAAAACTTATAGAAAATAACATGTTTTAGAATTTAATTTTCATGTTAGTGTCTTTCACTGGGAAATATATCAGACGTTAGTTGTTTTTTCACTTTTTTTGCTCAATTTGCAAAGCTCATTGTTTTAGTTTTTTAAAGTAGGAATTAAAAAGAAGTGAGAAAGATTGACAAATTTTGGCATGCAAAGACAGATTATATAAAATCGTCTGTGTCTGGTTGGTGATCATCCCTTTCATTTTGAACTCTTTTGCATTTATATTTTTGGTGTCTAAGGTTCAGTTGAGAAATAAGCTAAATGCAAGGTGTAGCATGGGTACTTTTGGAATGTATAATAATATAAAACCCACTAGAAGAGCAAAGTAGATAAATACGTGCTTTATATTTGTATGTAATTTCCAGAATTCAGTAGGAGTAAAACAAGCCTGAATAGAGCCATTTCTGATATGACGCTTTCTTCCCAGTCCCACAGTCTTCCATTAGACTCCACTCTACAGATAAGCTTTGCATCTTTTTTAGAAATGACCCAAAATTTTTTTTTTCAAAATTAAAAGGGAAATTAAAAGGCCTTTAGGAAGTAGTTTCTGACATTCATTATTAAGTCTCAATTCAGTTGTAGAAGTTAATAACTTCTCCTTCCTCTGTATCCATTTCCATTGTCAATAACAATCATCTTTAGCTTAAGTTCCATTTATTGCAGTATTTCTATGAGTACTGACCATTGTTGATACTCATGGCTGCACTGACTCAGATATTCTGCTAACCTGTATTTATTACGGTACTTCCAAACTGATATTCTCATAGTTGATAAATTAGCAGAATTTGTGTTATTCTGTACCCTTAAAGTATATGCTCCATGGTTACATTGTTGTGGTCAGGCCTTATTTTTCTTTGACCCTTCCAGTTATTCTTATTCATCAACCCCAAACGAACCATTTCCGATTTTGGTTCATCAACCCTCTTCCACCTTTATTTGGATCCCTATTGTAATTTCAGAAGCATTCTTGATACCCTCCAAAATTGCTTATTTCCTTTTACCCATTAAAAAATAGCTTGGCCAACGGGCGCCTGGGTGGCTCAGTGGGTTAAAGCCTCTGCTTTCGGCTCAGGTCATGATCTCAGGGTCCTGGGATCCAGCCCCGCATCAGGCTCCCTGCTTAGCGGGGAGCCTGCTTCCCCTCTCTCTCTTTGCCTGCCTCTCTGCCTCCTTGTGATCTCTCTCCCTCTGTGAAATAAATAAATAAATAAAAAAATCTTAAAAAAAAAAAAATAGCTTGGCCAGTCTCTTCTATTTTCCCTGCTTTTGCTTCCAGACCTTTGAGATTGCTGAGAATTGCCAATTAGGGAACCATGCCTTTTGAGTTGGCCACAAATTCATGTGTGTGTGTGTGTGTTTTGTTTTGTTTTGTTTTTTAACCTAATCTGGATGCAACACACTAATTGGTGATCTTTATAAGCATTTTCCCCCTAATTTTTATTTTACCAAAGCAGTACATGCACACGCACAATACAGTTTTAATGGAAAACATATTTGTTCCTTGTTTTTTTTTCATTTTTAGACATTAGTCTTTGTCTTTGATAAATTCTTTTTATCTAATCTTTTTTCCTGAAAATGTTACATCTTATATTACTTCTATAATCTTACAGCTCCATCATCTTATACTATCTTTTTTCTCCCTCATCTTTTACTTTTGGGAGAGTTTCTTTTCTAAGCTTTCTCTCTTTTTTTAAAAAAATTTTAAATTTTTAAAATTCATAATTCCATTTTAAATTACCATAATATATTTTTTGTGCTCCTAATTTTCCTTTTTAGAACATGTTTTCTTGTTTTATGCCTACGGTATTTTCCCTTGACAGTCTGATATTACTTATAGTTTAAAAAATTTATTATTTTGATTTTGGTCTCTTTTATATTGGAAGCTTCCTTTTAAATGTTTGGAATCGGTTATCAGAAAATAGGAAATAGTTGGAGCTATAGATGAGGGCCCCAGGGAAGAATCCAAGAGCTGGGATGTTACTCTAATTTTATCTGAAATAAGGAAATAAAATTTTGTGATAAGATGAGATAATGGGAGGAAGATCTCTGAAGTAAGACAGGAAGAGGGCTAATTAGAAAATGGTTTGGTTAGTGTTTGTTTTAAACAAGAGTGTCAAGATGGCCTGGTCTGAGAGGGAAGAGGAGACCCAAGACAGCCCTTTGGCACATCAGTCAAGTAATGAGTGTCTGGGGCATGAACACAGTCATGCAGTAGAGTGAGTCAGTAATCAGAGGATATCTTGGTTATCACTGGCTTCATTTTGTATGTAAATGTGGGCAGATAACTAGGAGTCTGTACAATGTCCTGTAACCACTTTGTTTCTAGAATGGCACCTTACCTCTGTCTCCAGACAGTGCCTAGACAGTCACAGATAATCCATAAGCGAATATGTGTGGCTTTGTTTTAATAAAACTTTATTTATAAAAACAGGTGATGATACAGATTTGGCCTGCAGGCCACAGTGTAAGGCCCCTTACAGTTTGAATTTAAATTTCCTAACCAGAGCATTAAGGGCACAGCAGTTTAAGGCCCCTTTTTTCTTTTGCATACCTACCTAACCCAAACCACAGTCTTACTTTTTATACTACATGTATTCCTCTGAATAGTGCAGACATCAGTCCTTGCTGTTTCAGAGTTATTTTGCCGCAGTCTCCTTATGGATCTGTCTGCTTTTCTGGTCGTCAATGTCATTGTTATTTTTGTCTTGGACCTTCCTTGTTACTAGATTATACATTTTTTAAAGAGCAGAGAAAGGGACTGTATATCCCATTCAGCAATAACATCCTCTTTACACAAAATAGGAAGTTAATAAATTTGAATCTTGCTGTTATTTAAACTGTATATTATTTAAAATTAGAATTATGATATAACTCAGTTTTTTGTTATAAATTCCCAGAGACAAATAAAAAGTGGTGTGTTTTAGAAGGAGGCTTCTTGAGTTACTATGAAAATGATAAGTCTACCACACCTAATGGCACCATTAACATCAATGAAGTTATCTGCCTGGCCGTACACAAAGAAGACTTCTATTTAAATACTGGGTAGGTCTACTGTTAAACAGGTAGGACGTGAAGAATATTTCCTGATATTTATCATACCAGATAGTAAGCATTTCATTGTTAATTCTGCATTTGTCTATTGTAGAAGGACATAATAGTTTCTTGAAGCCTAATCATTTTGCAACATCTGGAAGTTCCTTAGAGAATTTAAACAGTAGGAAAATTAAAATATTACAGTAGGTACTATGAAAGGCTAATGTATTTGCATCTAATCTTTTTTTTTTTAAGATTTTATTTATTTACTTGACAGAGAGAGAGAGATTACAAGTAGGCAGAGAAGCAGGCAGAGAGAGAGGAGGAAGCAGGCTCCCTGCTCAGCAGAGAGCCCAATGCAGGGCTTGATCCCAGGACCCTGACATCTTTACCAGAGCAGAGACTTTAACCCACTGAGCCACCCAGGTGCCCCATGTATTTGCATCTAATCTTAAATAAATTTATAGCACTCCATTCTAGAACGTGTGATCCTAAAATTTTTATAATTTACTCATTTGAAATGGTGGACTAGTAGCAAAATTTATGCATTCATTTTAATGCATTATAATTCAAAGGAAAATGTTCAATAATGACTTATTTGCATTAAAATAAAAAACTAAAGATATTTAATATCATATTGAAATGCTAAATTATTAAAGCATTATTAAATAAAATAGCATATTGAAATGCTAATTTAAGATCAATACCTAAAGTTTTCCTTACTAACATTTTAATGGTCTCAAAGAAGTTACAATTAAGAGTAACCATTATTTATTTGATATATTTGACTCAAAGAATGGTTTTATTTTTTGTGAGGACTTTTAAAAAACAAACCATCTAAGATACTTGGTGATTTTGTAATGTAATTAAAAATTATAAATATTAAAATCTGCTTAAGTCAGTTTCA
Source organism: Ailurus styani (assembly GCA_002007465.1). Classification (NCBI taxonomy): domain Eukaryota; kingdom Metazoa; phylum Chordata; class Mammalia; order Carnivora; family Ailuridae; genus Ailurus; species Ailurus styani. The sequence continues at coordinate 2,382,473 of LNAC01000005.1, read as the reverse complement.
TAGGAACATCATATTTTAATATAAATTTCATGAGAATGGGAAGAGATTTGCAAAACTTGATCATTTACATAAAATTACATGTAACATAGTATCTTTAATATACCCTGACCAGTATATCCTAGTTGAAGTGACTGTTGTTTCCTAGTAAATCAACAAAACTGATTAGTAGTTGAATTTGTTTTTGTCTTAATCTTAATAGTGCTTTTATTCCAAATGAATTATTAACTTAATGTGGCTCAGTGTGAAATATTAAAATAAAATGCATTCTAGTATTCAGTTGCTTAATTAGTAAATAAAATATAAGTTAAAATAATATTAGTTTATATCAGCGTGTAATCATTCAAAAATAAAACATTCTCGATAGAATGTTCCTGATACAAGTAGGCATGCAGGAGAAACAATCTATAATGAAATAAAGTTAAAAAATAACTATTGCAGCCGTGCTCTGAGTCTCCTTAAATAGCACTTTATAGATGTTGGACTCAATCATATAGGCAGTGAGGAGTTACATAGATTTGTATTTGAGGAAGAAAGCTGACTGAAGTGGTAAGAAAGAGGTGGGAGGAAGAGAGACCACAAACTGAGAGTTTACCTAGAGGAAGAGATCATTAAAAAGAAAAAAAAAAGTGAGTTGAGAGAATTTTATGATTGAACTAATGAGATTAACTCTCTTGACGGGATGAAGAGCTGCTGTTAAGAAGAAATTAAACCCCAAGTTTTTGAGCTTGTTTATATATAGATGGTGATGCCTCTAAATTGAGTGAAACATGAGGCAAATACAAGCAGTATGGTGTAAAAAAGAAGAAGAAAGATGACTTTGATATTTGATAGGGTATTTTGAGATTTTTTTAGGTAACAGCAGCAACGTACTTAACACATTCTAGGAAATAGTTGGGGCTGTGGATGAGGGTCCCAGGGAAGAATTCAGGACCTGGGATGTTACTCTCATTTTATCTGAAATAAGAAAATAAAATTTTGGGTTAAGCTGAGATCATGGGAGGAAGATCTGTGAAGTAAGACAGGAAGAGGCTGATTAGAGAATGGTTTAGACAGTATTTTTTTTAAACAGAGTGTCAAGATGGCCTGGTCTGAGAGGGAAGAGGAGACCCAAGAGAGCCCTTTGGCACATCAGTCAAGTAATGAGTGTCTGGGGCATGAACACAGTCATGCAGTACAGTGATTAAGTAATCAGAAGCATATTCCTTTTGTCTCATACAGTGCATTCCATTTAACCCACTGAGCCACCCAGGCGCCCCAGTGCATTCCATTTAGTCAAACGAATTAAAATACAAATTGGTGGAAAAATATGGATTTCAAAGCATTATCCAGTTTTCAAAGGAAATTTAATTAAAAACTTTTATGTTGTTTCCATAAGCGCCAAACATAAACAGTGGTATCTTTTTATTCATGTGTGCTACAGGCCCATCTTTACTTTTGAGATCTATTTACCCTCAGAACGTGCATTTTTATTTGGAGCTGAAACATCTCAAGCCCAAAGAAAATGGACAGAGGCAATAGCCAAGGTAATTAAATATTACATATTCACCCTAAGTCCAGAGAATATTCTTAACTTGGGGTCTATGGTTGAGCTTCAGAGATCCATGAAAATTTTACACAAGATTCTGGGGAAAATGTCCATATTTCACATTAAGTTTTCAAAGGTTATAGTCAAAAGAGACTACGAGTTTCCTTCCTATAGCCTTAAGCAGAGAAAAAAAAAAATTGTAGGACCTTGGAGGAATTATTCTTTGAATTCAGGCCCTGTTACGATGATTAAGATCTTTTCACTATTGTGAAGTCATTTCTTTGTATGTCTCTTCATAGGTAGATATGCTATTCATTGTATACACAAAGGGGAACGGAGCAGATTAAGTAAAAGATACAAATGGAGACAAATGTTGAAGGCTGACATTTTGAAAAATGCCACGAATCGGCATAGAAGATGTCTTCCCATTTCAATTCTATATATATCCAAAAAAAGTGGTTTAAGACGCTGCCATCTGAAAAGGAATTATAGCTGTGCAGTTTTAAGACTGATAGCAAGTTTTAATAATTGTTTTGAAATTTGGGTTACTTCTAAATTTTTAAGGTAGAGAAACTATTTTTATTTTTCTACCTTCCCTCAAGTCCATAGGTAGGGAAGGGATTTCCTATTTGCACTGTCTTTATTACTTTTCTGTATTTGTTTTAACAGCATTTTGTTCCCTTTGTTGCTGAAAACTTAACAGAAGCTGACTATGATTTGATTGGTCAACTCTACTACAAAGACTGCCATGCCCTGGATCAGTGGAGAAAAGGCTGGTTTTCTATGGAAAAATCTAGTTTGCGTTTTTGTCTTCAAATGCAAGAAGTTCAGGAAGATAGAATGCACTTAAGACGACTGCAGGAGCTCAGTAAGATTATTTTTCCTCTTTCATCTTATATTTCGGATGTGATTCTTTTTTGCATATGGTAAAAGTTGCTTTTACATAAAATTATGACACTTTCCTTCCAAACATGACTAAGTAGTATTAATAATTGTGTCTTTGTGAGTATTTAGTGTCATGTTTTAAATGATAGATTCATGCTTTTCTTCTCTCTCTCCAGCAATCAGCACAGTAGTTCAAAATGGGGAAAAAATGGATGTCTTGCTCTTGGTAGAAAAAGGGAGGTAAGTGCATTTTTGTTTTTTACTTTTTATTGCAGTAATTCTAGGGAGTAGGGTGTTTTGGTTATCTTTTTTGAGGGAGAACCCACTATTTTATAGTTGGAAGTTTTCTGAAGTGTGTGTACACACACACACACACACACACACACACTTCAGTAGAAAGAATATACCAATAAAGCTTGCATATTTTTATATTTGTTATGAAAAAAATCAGTGTGATCAATTATTATACTTTTCTGTAGACTTAGATTCCTTTGAGACATTCACATTTAAGTATTTGAAAGCACTTTGACAGTTGTAAATACGTTTTCAGTGTCAGTATGCATGTGAGTCATGCAAAAATAAAACTTGATTTCTTTAATTTATTCACTTTTTCAACAAATATTAAGTGCCTACTTTGTATCAGATACTGTTATAGGTGTTGGGGATACAGTGCTGAATAAAATGGACATGGTTTATGTCCTCATGAAGTATGTGCATTCCTTGCAGAAACAGAATATAAGCGGACAAAAAAAAGATAATTACGTAGTATCATGTCCATCAATTTTAAATGCTTGAAGAAAAATAAGATGAAGANTTTATGTCCTCATGAAGTATGTGCATTCCTTGCAGAAACAGAATATAAGCGGACAAAAAAAATATAATTACGTAGTATCATGTCCATCAATTTTAAATGCTTGAAGAAAAATAAGATGAAGAGAGAGAGCCTGATGGAGCAGTATTCTGTTTTAGATAGGGTGGTAAGAGAGGATATCTTTGATTAGAGATGTGCATAAGGTGAAGAAGCAAACCATGGAGCAGTCTGAATAGAGTGTTCCAGGTATAAGGACAAGGATATTTTGAAGACCTAATGTGGGCTGTATGTAGCATGTTCACAGTCTGCAAGCAAGTGGCAGTTGGCTGAGAGATTTGAGTGAGTTTGAGGGTGGAAAGAAATTATTTCAGAGATCTCTCAGTGCCTAATCAGTAGAGCCTTACAGGCCATAATATGTGAAGATTTGAATTTTATTCTAAGTGTGATGGAAAGCTGCTCATTTTGAGAGCCAGGAAGTGGAATGAGCTGACTTTGGTGTTTAAAGGACTATTCTGACTCCAGATGAATAAACTTGGGGTACAGGAGTGAAAGTGATTGTCCAGTTAGGATGCTGCTGCAGAGGCCAAGCAAGAGATGGCAGACATAATAAAATAGTGTTGAGTGGTTAGGGCCATTGTGAAGGTAGAGGCCAGAGGGTTTGTTGTTCGATCAGGTGAGTGTAAGAGTTATGGTTTACCCCAAGATTTTGGCATGACCAAGTATATGAATGATAATGCTGTTTTTTCCAGATAACAAATATAGGAAAGTAGAATTAGGATATTAGTAAGTTTAGGGTATTGTTCGAGAATTTGATATTGAAAATGGTAACCTTGAGATATCTGTTTGACAGCGAAGTGGGGTTGGTTAGTGGACATGTGGATATACAAATCTGGAATTAAGCGGAGAGGTTGCAACTGGAGATAGAGATTTGAGGGTCATCAGCACATTGATGTTATTTAGCCAAGGAACTGGATGGATTCACCTAGACAAAGAGTATAGACTGAAAACAGACTTGAAGATGAGCCTCTAGGGACTCCAATAATTAGAGATCAAGCAGAGGGGGATGATCCAGAAAAAGCCAAGGAGCGAGCAGCTCAGAGTCATATCACAACATTTAGATATAGTCTTTTGAACAAACTTTTTTTTCCCTGTTTTTTATCATTTGCTTTAAAATTCCTTAATTACAGTGATGTAGTATGTTTAGCTCTACAAGAGTACAAGATAATTTGCAAAAACATCTATAATATAAAAATACAGCTGAATTAGCTTTCCCTTTAATTATTTTCTTTGCTGGTGACATGAATAATGACTTTCAACAGTTTTCTGAACCTGTCTTCAATTTCATGGGAGGACATCAACAGTTTTAGACAGTGAACATATTGCTGATTAGGTATTTATGTCAGAGGGTGTTTTTTAATTTACAGGCATAATTAGTATTCTGTGTTTTTACTTGTATATTTCTGGGATCATAATGGTTCATGATACTGGAGGTTCTGCTTTTTGGTACCAGGTGATGGTTTCACTCTACTTTCAGGGTACTGTTCGTTATATGTTCACAGGTAACAAGGAGGTAGTATTATGTTTAGATAGTATTACGTCATTAAAGTACAGGCAGAGTGCAGTTTTTACAGTCATCTAGTCATATTTATGGAATGCCTGTTGCCTCCTACCATAATGGCAGGAAAAAAGTCGGTCAGCAAGGCAGAATTGGGAGTCTGAACTCCCAGAACTTACGTTTTTTTAAACAAATAAACCAACAGCAACTTGCTAGTTGAATTTATTGGATTTATTGTTTATATTATCAGGTTACTGTAGCCAAGGTGTTTTGTGTTTTGTTTTTATCATTTTCAGGCTAAGAAGGATTTGACCAATGATACATAGGTTTTAATTAAAATGTTGCAAACATGGATTAAAATGTAGCAAACGGGGATTGGGATTATTCTAATCAATTTGATGGCTTTTTATTTAATGCTTATTGCAGGCAGTGTACTCCCTCATGAATGCTAAATAGGGAAACCAGAAGACCAAATGTTTTGTTATTTTGTAACATCTTAACCTTGCCACTGGACTATAGGAATCAGTAGGTGAACTCGGATACATTCCAAGTTCCTGGAATAGTTGAAAACTAATGGAATTGCAAAATAATGGTCAGAGCAGCTTAATCATGTTTTTGATAATTTCAAAATTTTTATCTACATGTGTTATTATGTTGCAAGCATTTTTACTAAAGTGAAGAACAAGGAATGTATCAGAAGTACGGGGACAAATATATAACCAAGTTATTTTCTTTAAATCTCTTTGAACAGCTGCCATACAAAATGTACCATTTGAAAACAACTATATTTATCCCATGCTTACATCCTGCTTTTCCTTGCTTTTGCTTTTTCTCCAAGTCAATGATATTCTGACAATAACAAGAATACAGTGGTGAGCATGTGTGTAGAACCCACTGTATCAGGCACTGTTTCAAGCACTTTAACAGCCTTCCAGTGCCTGGGTGATGTTGAGGAGGATAATCTCTTACCTTTTAAGGTAAAGCTGCCAGTTATGCCAGCAAAAATGGGTTTATTTGGGAACAGAGAATTGTGGTTAGGGACAAGCATGCTACATTGAAAGCATAGGCAAGTCTGGAGAACAGAAGAAAAGGAGTAGTCTTTGGGAACTTGGGGGGGGGTTGCTTTTATAAACAAAAAGTCTTATGGAGTAAAACTGGCAGTTTATACTGGCTTTCCGTTTGCTGAGTTGCGACGGTATCTCATTGGCTGGGCAGTTACTGGGGAGGAGAAAACCTTTCTTCCTCTTGCCTGAGTGGTAGAGAAGAATTTGAAGTAGTATGGACTTGGAAGTTTCCCTTCTTGTTGGGTCTGCAAATAATGAACTAGTGGGTGTGCATGAGAGTTCCCCCTCCTGGGGTCCTGACTCCATTCTAAACAATATTTTCTTTTATTAATTTTCACAAATCCATTTTGATATCAAAGTGAGGTCAGTTTGTAACTTAACAACCTAAAGATTCTTTTCTTTTTAAAACAAGAATTAGGGGCACCTGGGTGGCTCAGTAGGTTAAAGCCTCTGCTTTCGGCTCAGGTCATGATCTCAGGGTCCTGGGATCGAGGCCCGCATCGGGCT
>LNAC01000005.1:2280094-2376112 GCA_002007465.1 Ailurus styani | reverse complement strand
TCTCTCTGCCTGCCTCTCCACCTCCTTGTGATCTCTCTCCCGCTGTGAAATAAATAAATAAAATCTTTTAAAAAAATAAAAAAAAATAAAACAAGAATTAAGGTGGCTCAGTCAGTTAAGTATCTGCCTTTGGCTCAGGTGGCGACCCCAGGGTACTGAGATTGAGTACTGTGTCAGTCTCTCTACTCAGTGGGGAGCCTGCCTTTCCCTCTCCCTCTGCTTGCTGCTTCCCCTGCTTTGCTCTCTCTGTCCCTTTTTCTCACTCTGTCAAATAAATAGAATCTTAAAAAAACAAACAAGAATTAAGTTTAATTCACTGACACCAAATCATTCTCAAGAATTAAGTCAACAAATGTACCAGGATCCTGGATAAATGATATTAAGTTACCGGAATTTAAAATTTCAGCATTTTGTGAGTAACTTTTATTAGAAAAAATCATTTTGTTAGGGAAAAAATATATATATCCATATAATTCTTACCTAATTAAAGAGAGCAGAGAGAAAGGAGGTCAAAAGTGTGAATAGTTAAGAATGAGCCTGGGAGGGCACCTGGGTGGCTCAGTGGGTTAAAGCCTCTGCTTTTGGCTCAGGTCATGATCTCAGCATCCTGGGATCGAGGCCCGCATCGGGCTCTCTGCTGGGCAGGGAGCCTGCTTCCCCTTCTCTCTCTCTGCCTGCCTCTCTGCCTACTTGTGATCTCTCTCTGTCAAATAAATAAATAAATAAATAATCTTAAAAAAATCTTAAAAAAAAAAAAAAAGAATGAGCCTGAGATTGTGAGTGCACTAGATTATAAAACTTGACAGAACAAAGAGAGTGCAGATACACCAGCAATGGCACCTTGTGTGGGGCAAAGTAGGCTCTCATATTTATATATCTGTGTATTTATATACACATATACACACGTGTGTATACATGTATATATTTATATATGTACATGTTATGTGAATAAATTGGCTTCGAATAGGGAATAATGGGAAAAGAGGTGTGAAAGGGAGCTTGGAAAATCATGCATTGAACATGAGTTGCTTATAAGCATCTAAGGACAAGGACATCTTCCTTCCACTAGGAGGAAGTTATATTTATGGATCTGGTGTTCATGTAAGGTTAATGAGGTGGAGTTACAGATTTTGGAGTTACTCTTACATAGAAGGAAAAACTGGAAGTCACTTAGGAAGAGTCTATAGAGCGAGATGGGGGAAATTAGTGTGTTGGAGCCTTGATGAATACACATCATTTTAGAGACCAGGTAATTGTCAGGTCGAAGTAGCTGCCTTGGGTTTATTAGCTAGTTTATCCAGAAAGTGAGACAAGAAACCAGGAGAGAGCCGGGTTACAAAACCCAGGAGAGAGAGTGTTACAAGACGGCAGGAACAGTCAAACCTGTTAGGTACTGCCTGATGAAGGCAGATACTTCATTTGGTAATTGATGCGGAGTCCATCTGGTAACTTTGAAGTGAGCAGAAGTGATAAAGCAGAAACTGGATTAGATTAAGCCTGGGAATTGAGTAACTTAAAACAGTTGCTGAAGAGTTTGGCGAGGATATCTGGAGGTTAATGGGATTCTTGAGGTAGAAGGTATTTGTTCCAGGAAGGGTATGTGTGCACAGTTTGTTTTAGATGGTTTGAGCTGTGCAAGTTTAAATTCTGATGGAAGGAGACACAAAAAGGGAGATACTGAAGGTATAAGAGAGAGGACAAGAAGAAAGCAAGGCCCCTCAATTGTTAACAGGAAGAGAAGAGGAATTGATGGACAGTTTTGGATGTTGGAAACTTTCTAGATCTCGTGGGTGGAATGTTGAGAAAGATACCCATCTGATGGTTTTCAATTGTTTTGTGAACTAGAAGTTAAAGACAACTCCTGAGCTTTTTTGGCCTGGGTGACTTTACAAATGGTTTTATCATTTACTGAAATAGGGACTATGTGTTCCTCTCCCAGTACTCAAACATGACCAGTTAATTATAGATGTGATTGCCTAAGAGCTGCTTTAATACCATGTCAAAAGAAGAGAATTTCATTGAATTTCCCTTTTTTTCCATCTCTTTTTTGATCTCTTAGCCTCTTGGGAAGTAATGACTGTAAGCTAAAGTAGATTGTTAGGCTTGTCAATGACAGATAAAATTGTGGCTTTAGGAAATAAAACAACTTCCAATTATTCATGTTGATGGCATATAGAGATATTGTGAATAATTGAAAGAGAGAGAAACCAACCAGCTATAAGTTTAACCTTTGTGGGTTTTTTGCTAGTAATATCTTGAACCAGAATTGAAAATCATAAATAAATTTAATATATTAATTTCACATCTTTTTCCTGTCTTTGATTAAAGCGCTAAAATATATGAATGTTTCTTAAAGCCAAGGAAGAGAAAGAACCCCCTGAACTGGAAAAGTTCATAAATTGATAATCATCCACTGAATATAGTTACTGCTTAGATACAGATTTTAATCTTCCTGGTGATTTTCTCTATGTGCATAGCATGACTGTCTTTAGACAGAAAAATATTGCAATAATATTTTGCACACACAGAGCATTTTTGCTCTAAAAAGCTCTAAACAGAAGGTGTTCCAGATGGTGTCGCTTTAATGTGTATTCTTTGTATACTTTAAAAATTATTATTTTGGAAAATAAAGCTTTCTTGATTACACTTAAGGGTTTCTGGCATTCTATTTGGTGCTATTATTGGGACTTAGATTTTGCTTTTCTTTATGCATTAGTTAGGATTTCTTTGTGTGAAAAAAATAATGTTTTTGAATATCTATTGTTAGTGAGTGTTCTGGCATGAGGTCAGAAGGCATTTCCTAGGTAGTAGCTTATATATTCACTTTAACTGGAATGTTCAAAACATCCTTTTCTTAGAATTTGGAAACTATTCCTGCACTTTAGCCCGCACACTCTGTATATCTTTTTCTGATGAATAAGCTGCTCTGTTCATAATCTTCATTTTCTGTAGCTCCATGCCCATTTGTCAGAGACACCTGTTATTAAGCTTTTACTGAAAGATTGTTGGTTATAATGAATACAATATGAATAACTCAGATAAGTTATCTGAAACAGAGAAGACTGGCATTTTTTTTTGTTTTTAGTGGAAGTTTGTTTTTTAAGATTCCTTGGTTGACCTATAGTAAAGCATAATGCACTTGATGGCTCCCAAGCCTGGCTGTATTCTGTTTTAATTGCAAATTCCAGACAAAAAGAAGCTAACACTGGAGAGTAAACACTTCATCAGTACATTCCACAATTATGGGAAAAACTACTTTTCTCAATTTAGGAGATTAAGCCCTGAGTTTAAGATTCTTATTTCATATCAATTTATTACATATGATAGTTTTTCCCCCCCTCTTAAATTGTATTTTGCTGCAGCTGATATGTTAGCAATACTCTGGAGGGTGAATTATCTTAAAGTGGTTTCTAAATTGTGCATGTAATTGCAAATTAAATAGTAGCCGATTGCCCACAATATCAGCTTGACTGCTTTTGTAACTTTCTGATGATTTAATTCATAGAGATAGTTTAGTCTGAATGTTGCCAAGACAAACAAGAGATTCTCTTCTCTCACTGCCTCCACAGGTTTTTCAAAAAGAAAGGGACTTTCAAACTTATAAAGTGATTTTTTTGTGAAATAGAATTATAATAAAGAGAATGCATGACTATTTAACCCAAAGTAGATTTTAAAGTATATATTATTTGCTTCCAAAGTTTCTCTTACTCAGTTTAAAGCACCATCCATATACTAGAATGTAAGCTTATAAAAAAGTAAATGTGATATCTGAAAAAATACAAAAGAATGAGAAGATCGCTTCTCAATAAATGGGAGCAGNAGAATGTAAGCTTATAAAAAAGTAAATGTGATATCTGAAAAAATACAAAAGAATGAGAAGATGAGAAGATCGCTTCTCAATAAATGGGAGCAGGATATATATATATTTAAGAGAAGTCTATTTAACTGGATCTGGAATTCTAGGTAGGATTTCAATAGAAAAAAATGAGGGCGCTAAGAGACTAAAGTATCCCAGGAGGTAGAAACAATAGATTCAGAGGAATAGGATGGCTAGGGAACAATCAATGCCAGGGCCAGTTGGCCTTGACCTTGAGTTCCTGAGGAGGAAGCATGATCCAGTGAACCTGGAAAGATAGATTGACACCCTATTAGTATTATGGAAAGATAGATTGACACCATATTAGTATTACCAGTTAAATGTAATTACTAATTTGCCTTGTTCTGGAAAGAATTGCAGATTTTTTACAAGGGTACAGAAGATGTAATTTTTTTTAAGATATTTTAAGATATTTTAAAACTTAAAAAAAGGCTCCTGGGTGGCTCAGTGGGTTAAAGCCGCTGCCTTCGGCTCGGGTCATGATCTCGGGGTCCTGGGATCGAGGCCCACATCCGGGTCTCTGCTCAGCAGGGAGCCTGCTTCCTCCTCTTTCCTCTCTCTCTGCCTGCCTCTCTGCCTACTTGTGATCTCTCTCTCTCTGTGTCAAATGAATAAATAAAATCTTTAAAAAAAAATACTGTTGTTTAAAGCGTGAATTTGTATTTATTCTGCAGCCAGTGGAACATCATTAAAGGTTTTATGCAGACTTGAAACAGGGCTGTTTCTTCCATTCCTATAGGTGATTGCCTTAATAGTGTATAGAGATGAGATTGTAGAATGGAGCCTTTGCCTTCTTGGGGAGTTGGGTGCTTTGACACTTTTTACTGAACTGTTGGCTTCAGAGGAAACAAGATATTTAGAAGAGTATTTCTTTCTGCATTATTTTTGTGACACAGTCTCTGCNTTCAGAGGAAACAAGATATTTAGAAGAGTATTTCTTTCTGCATTATTTTTGTGACACAGTCTGGATCTGCAGATTTTCTTCACAATTGTTTGTTTGCTTCTGGCTAAACTTTCATCCTTACGCAGCAGAATCTTATCTGAAGGTGTGGGGAAAAATACCGTATCTCTGTAAATTAAAATGAGAGTGATTTATGGATGCAATGACTAAAGAAATGTGCCAGACCCCATTTCTGACCATGAAGAAATAACTGGCATGGAACATGCCCTCCCATTTCAAACAACTAGAAAGCTGGACAAATGTGTGAAACCGTTTTCACACTCTCGGACAATGAGCATTCTAGGATTGTGATTATGGAGAGAAGGGAAATAAAGTAAGATTTAAGATCACTTTGTCTCTCTACCTGTAGGCACTTTTCAGTCCATGGCCAGGCAAAGGGGAGATTGAAGCAGAATGTGGTGGTTTTGCTACATTGGGGAGGTAGAAATGGGAGATTAAGGAATCTGTAGTAGCTAAAATTTTCCAGAGAGAGCATTAGAACAGAGGTAAATATGTAAAAGAGAGTTTTGGAACTCTCAGAAGTTTCCTTTCACATGTGGCTCGGTACGAATCTAGATATTTGTTGTGTGAGGTTCCCAGAGGCCGGGCAGAAACACCTTCTGTGGGACTATGAGCTAAACAGTTCCCAGAGCTCAGATGATACTGGGGTGCATTCACATTTCATCCAGCTAGGTGAGACCTCCTTAAACACACAGGGCATTGGCAGAGACCCCAAAAAGGTAGCACCATAGATTTAAGGCTAAACTAGCCCTAGGGTAAAGGTAGATTTATTTTTACCTCATTATTAAGCTTAAAAACAGACCTTCAAAGGACCCCAGTGCCCCACAAGTCATTTAGTTGCCAGTGGTCAAACAGGCAAATGATGCCAAAATAAACATTGACAGTCTCTAAAGGAGGACAGCAGTGCTGACACTCCGCACTCATAATGTCTCGCATATAATTGAAATTACTAGTGTTGTGAAAAAGCTGCAAGTCAATTCACAGGAACGGAACCAGAAATGAGAAGGATGATGGAATCAGCAAAGATTCTAAGTAGTAATTATTAAATATTATAAGTGTATTCAAAGATGTAAATGAAAACATAAACATAATGAGGAAAAATGGATAATTAAAAAAAATGGAATTTCTAAACCTGAGGAATACATTCTCTGTAAAGAAAACTTCACTATCAGCTTAATGCCATAGTAGATTCTACACAAAAAGATCAATGACCTTGAAAGATCAATGACCTTGGAAGCATGATAATAGGAGCTACCAAATCACAAGCATGGAGAGGAAAAAGACTAAATAAAATCAACAGAGCCTCAGTGACCAGTGGGGGGATATCAAGCAGTCTCATGTAAGTGTTAATTAGAATCCCCAAATGAGAGAAGAGAAACAAGTCAAAAAATCTTTGAAGAATTATGGGCAAATTTATATGAAATTCATAAAAACTGTTAACCCACATATGTACTAAGACAAGCATACCTCAGGCATGATAATCAAATTTCTGAAAACCACTGTGAGGGGAAAAAAATTAAGTACCAAGGAAAAAAAGACACATTAAGTATAGGTGACAAAGATGAGGGTGTCTTTTCACAAACAGTCCAAGCCAGAAGACAGTATATTGAAATCTTTTCAGGTGCTGAAGAAAAACAAAACAACAATTAAAACAGACAACTCACAAAATAAGCAAACCAGCAGCTGTTAACCTAAAATGCTAAATTTAGCAAAAAATGTCTTTCAGAAATGGAAACAAAATAGTTATGGCCAAACAAATGCTGCTTATATTATAAGACTCAGTGTTTTCATTTTTGTGCAAATGCATAAGATACTCCCTTTTTCAGTCACATTTGTGGTGCATGCTGTTAGCTTTTTGGTTGTGTTTAAGATGCTCTTTATGTAATTGTATTTATTTTTTATATAGTCAAATTTATTGATCCTATTTGTGAAGACATTCTGGTTTTGGGCAGTAGACCAGGCTCGGATATGATAGTCTATCTACACTTTGTGGTTATTATATTGCAATTTTGAGGAAATTGTTTTTGTAAGTCCTGGGGCTTGGTTTCTAGGTCTTATTGAACTGTCTTGATTTGTTATAGGATATAAGAATGTTTCTTTATATGACATTGAAGTGCCCTTTAATTATGTCTGAGAAATGGACAATTAGAATAATTTATTTCTCTATAGTTAAGAGTTCTTCAAAGTAACTTTTCCAGTTTTCCAGATGTGAATGAAATATTTCTTTGGAATTCTTATCTAGAAATGTAAAATCATTGTTTGATGATACTTGGAATCACGAAGTCAGCATTTGTGTTGAGAATGTCCTTTGATGCTTTATTCCAGACACAGAGATTAGATAAGCATCACAGGGGAAAGTTGTTGAACTGAGGCTATTAAATGTCACACATCTACTTCACTAGATGCTATATTTTAGGATTCAGTGTTGACAAGTTGACTCAGGAGTTAACTTGTCATTACTTGTTCTACTCCTCACTAGTGCACAAGGAGACAGCTAAACTTGCCATCATGGGATTTTTTTCTGACTAGAAAGAAAACGTAAAGTTCGAAATGTGCACAGTTGATGGCAGAATTATGCTGGTATTGCAGGAAGGTTGTTGCATTTTGGATTTCTTTCACTGCTTGCTGAAATACCCACTGTTTGTTTATAAGGACACAGCACCAAATACTTTGTATATACTTAGAGTTTAAGTATCAAGTTAAAAAAACAAAAAAGAAAATATATAAGAATCAACAAAAATTAAAACTTTCCCTTTATCTAAACTCTAAATCTAAATTTAGCAAGTCCTGATTTTGATTGTCTACATAATGTGGGGGCTTGATATTTCTCAGAGAAGTTACCCAAGTTACATAGCTTCAGTTAGACAAATGTACCCAGCAATAGAATGCTTTTGAGCTGAAGATGATTTGAGATAAACGAAAAGGCTAAAGCATGCCAGCACTATTACAACAAGTGTCAGATTTCTTCAAAAAGAAAATTATGGAAACAGGAGGTCAGGGCGGCTCCGATGTGGTGGAGAATAAGAACAATAGCTACATATGTCAGAAATGAAGATTACAGGCACGCATATCTGGGAAGAAGTAGTTGTTCTAGCAAGTTCAGAAGATGTTAGCGGTGTGTGTAGTAAGGTGCCACTAGCTTTATCTTCTTAGAGAAACATTTTTAGAAAAGAAACTGAAGGAAAGAAAGGTGGGCTTTTATTTTCTTTTTAAATTAGGGCTAGTGAAGTACCAAGAACATAAGTGCCCCCCCCAAAACAAAACAAAACAAAACAAAACAAAACAAAAACCTAGTGTTCGTGGAGCTCATTTCTTTCTCTTTAGGTTGAATCCAAAGTAGCCCACTCAGAGTTTGAAATCAAGATCAAATTGTTCTACTTTGGTATAAATATGCATCCGTGATTACTTTTAACTTGTGTTTCAAATCAAATTTTTTCTATCTAGTGATAGGATTTTAAAACTATTACATACTGCAAAATGCCACACACTGTGCTCATGACTAGACATGCGAAAATGCTTTCTTCCTTGCTTGTCTGTGCAAGTTTGTGTTCTAGCAGCAAAGACATTTATACATAGAACAGATGGTATAATGGAGGGCAAATCAGCTATTCATAATTAAGGAGGGACACACATACTAATCATCTGGACATTAGGGATAGGACATTAAGGATAGAGTATCAGGGAGGGTTATCTGGAGTATACTTGGGGGAGAGTTGGAGTAGCCCGCCAAAGATCAGGAAATATTTATTGCAATAAAATGTGAATTTTTTTAAACTGTATCTTTAATGTAGGAGACTGGCAGAGTTGGAGGGGAAATGCTTTTTAGTCTTGAAAACTCCAGAGCTGTAGAAGACAAATGATTAGGAAATAATGCCATTGGCTTTGCATTTATTTATTTATAAATTCATTTTTAATTTTTTAATTAAAGTGTATTTGACATGTAATGTTAATTTTGGGCATACATGTAGTGATTCAAGATTTACATATATAGTGAAGTGATCACCATAATCTGTCTACCATTTTTCACCTTAAAAGATTATTACATATTAGTATATTTCCTGTGCAGTACATTGTATCCCCATGTCACATCTATTTTAACTGTAAGTTTGTACCTCTTATTTTGTACTTAGTCTGTACCCTTCCCCTACTTCCCCCATCCCTCACCCTCCTCATCTCTGGCAACCACCATATTATTCACTATATCTAGGGGTCAGTATCTGTTTTTGTTTCTTAGCATATATTTGTCTTTTTCTGACATATTTCACTTAGTATAATACCATCTCTGTCCACCCATGTTGTCACAAATGGCAAGATGTTAGTCTTTTCTATGGCTGAGTAATGTTTCATTCCAACATATAAATATATATACATATCTACATATACTGTCAATGTCTTTCTTTATGTCTTAATATTTGCTTTATGTAGTTACATGTCCATATGTGGGTGCACAGATATTTACAAGTGTTCTGTCCTCTTGTTGGGTTGATCCCTTTATCACTTTGTAATGTTCTTTTTTGTCCCTTGTTACATTTTTTTTTGTTTTAAGTCTATTTTATCTAATGTAAATATTGCTACACCAGCTTTCTTTTTATTTCCATTTGCACAGAATATCATTTTCCATCCCTTCATTTTTAGTCTGTGTGTGTCTCTAGATCTGAAGTGAGTCTCTTATAGAAAGCATTATATATATATATATATATATTTATAAAAATCCATTCGCCCCCCCATCTTGTCTTTTGATTGGAACATTTAGTTCATTTACATTTGACATAGTTATTAATAGATATGTACCTATTGCCATTTTGTTAATTGTTTTCTGTTTTCTGTTGTGGTGGTTTTTCTGTCCTTTCTTCTTTTCCCTTCCCTTATGATTTGGTGACATTTGGTCCCTAGTGTTAAGTTTATATTCCTTTTTCTTCACTTTGTTTTTTTGTGCAGCTTTTATAGATATTTGGTTTTTGGTCCATGAGGTTCATATATGATATCCTTAATGTATAGTAGTTTGCTTTAAATTAATGGTTACATTCAAGCATCTTCTAAAAGCACTACATTTTAACTGCCCACCCCCCACTACCTTTTATGTTTTTGACATCACATTTTACACATTATTATCTTGTGTGTCCTTTGACTAATTATGTAGTCCTAGGTGATTTTACAACTTTCGTCTTTTAATCTACATTCTAGCTATATAAGTTGCTAGATCCACTTCTTTTACTATATATATTTACCATTACCAATGAGATTTTTTTTTCTTTCATTGTTTTTAGTTTCAATTACGGCCTTTTTTATTTAAAGATGTTTTAACATTTCTTGTAAGTCTGATTTGATGAACTTCTTCAGTTTTTGCTTATCTGAGAAACTTCTTATCTCTCCTTTAATTCAGAGTGATAATACTGCTGGGTGTAGAGTATTCTTGGTTGTAATTTTTTTTTCTTTTCAACACTTTGAATATATCATGTTACTCCCTTCTGTAGAATTTCTCTTATAAAATCATCTGATAGTCTTAAGGGGGTTCCCTTGTATGTAAGTGGTTGTTTTTCTCTTGCTGCTTTTAAGATTCTCGATTTAATTCCTGACATTACTTTATAATATGTCTTGATGTGAGTCTGTTTGGGTTCATGTTATATTGGACTCTGTTCCTGGACTTGGATGTCTGTTTCCTTTACCAGGTAAGGGAAGTATTCAGGCAAGTATTCAGGAAGTATTTCTTCAAATAGGTTTTCTGTCCTTTTTTTTTTTTTTTCTTTATTCTCCTTCTGGGACCCCTATAATGCAAGTATTTGAATGCTTGATGTTGTCTCATTGGTCCCTTAAACTATGCTAACTTTTTAAATTACCTTTTCTTTTTGCTGTCTGTTTGGGTGGTTTTCAATCCCCAGTCTTCCATTCCTCTGCACTGATCCATTCTTCTGCATCCTTTAGTCAGCTGTTGATTCCTAACTTCCTCTCAGTTATTGTATTCTTCAGCCCTGATTCTTTTTTATATTTTCTGTCTCTTCGTTGAAGTTCCACCTGTGTTTATTCATTTTTCCTTTGATTTTAGTAAACATCATTATGATCATTACTTTGAGTCCATCTGGTCTAGCACGTCATTCAAAACTATTATTTCCTTGTTTATTTTCTGTTTAGATTATTTATTAAGTGGGGTATTAATGTCCCCTACTATTATTGTGTTATTACCAATTAGTTCCTCTATGTTTGTTATTAACCGTTTATATATTTGGGTGCTCCCATGTTGTGGGTATAAATACTTAAAATTGTTGGATCTTCTTGTTGGATTGTCTCCTTTATTATGATATAGTACCCTCCTTTATCTCTTCTTACAGTCTTTTGTTTTAAAGTCTAGTTTGTCAGATGTAAGTATTGCCACTCCAGCTTTCTTTTGACATCCATTTGTGTGATAAATGTTTCTCCATCTCCTCACTTTCTTTTCTTTTTTTAAAGATTTTATTTGTTTATTTGACAGCACAAGCAGGGGGAGCAGTAGGCAGAGGGAGAAGGAGAAACAGGCTCCTCACTGAGCAGGGAGCCCAATGTGGGACTTGGTCCCAGGACCCTGGGATCATGACCTGAACTGAAGGCAGACGCTTTACTGACTGAGCCACCCAGGCATCCCTTTCAACCTATAGGTATCCTTAAGTCTGAAATGAGTCTCTTGTAGACAGCATAATGATGGGTCTTGTTTTTTTATTCATTCTGACACCCTATGTCTTTGGTTTAGAGCATTTAGTCCATTTACATTTAAAGTAATTATTGATAGATATGTATTTATTGCCATTGTATTATGCGTTTTGTTGTTTCTGGAGATTTTCTCAGATTCTTTATTGTCTTTGTCACTTTCCACTCAAAGAATCCCCTTTAGCGTTTCTTGCAAAGCTGGTTTAGTGGTATGACCCTTACTTTGAGCTCTTTATCTGGCAGATCACTTATCTTCTGTTTTCTTTTGTTGTTTTTCTGAGATTTTGTTTTGTTCTTCCATTAGGAACATATTCCTCTGTCTCCTTATTTTGCCTAACTCTCTATTTCTGCGTATTAGATAGGTCAGTTTCCTTTCTCAGTTTTGAGATTAGTTTTGCATATTAGATCATTCTGGCAGCCCTGGGGAGTGGAGATTAGAGAGGTGGAGAAGTGGGAAACGAGGTTTATTAGAAAGCATCTAGTGACCTTAAGGAACAGTGTGAAGATCTGAAATCAAACAATGTCAGAATTAAGAAGCAGAGTAAATATATTCAAGAATAAGAATCAACAGAATTGTGATGGGGTTGGGAAGGCAAGAACCAATTTAAAATTAATCCTGGGGTGCCTGGGTGGCTCAGGGTTATGATATTAAGCCCTGCATTGGACATGCTGGTCTTGGAGCCTGCTTATCATTCTCTCTCCCTTCCCCAACATGCATGTATGCATGCACACTCTGTCTCTTAAAAAAAAAAAAATCCTAAATTTCTGGTGGGATAAGTGGAGAATTTTGGTACCAGTTTGGTAGGAGAAAGAGAAAGTTTTGAGGTGATTGTGGCACATTAAGATGAAGGTGTCCAAAAATTAATATTAATTAGTATTATGGTTTATTACTTTGTTATTAATATTACATTTACTGAGTGTTGAGGTAGGTACTATTCTTACCCTTATTTGCCACTGATGAACTGAGGCCCAAAGAAGGTTGATAACTTGTCCCAGGCCACAAAGAAAGTTAAGTACAGAGTGAAAATTTGAATTTGGGAGGTGATTACATTTTCCAGTCTCTTGACTGCTTTGTGCTCTTGCTTTTCAGTCACATGGGGATCTGATGTGTGAGATAAAGTTATACCCTGGAGACAGGGATTTGTAGTTACCACCTCCAGGAGAGGGAAGAAGCCACTGACCTGAATGAATGACATGTCTTTGTAAAATCCTTAGAGTTCATGTGAGTGTACTGAGGTTCAAAAAGAGGAAGTGAGCTTATGTAGAAATTGAGTGACCAGAAAGACAGGAAGAAAAACCACAAAAAATTGTATTATAAAAGCCAAAATGTACTTCCTGGAGAGGTGTAACTACACAGGTAAAAGAGAGATTGAATGGGAGCTAGTGGTGGACAGAGGGTTTTCCTTCTCATGGATGAGACAAGATCACATTTATATGTATTAAGTATCATCTGTCCAGAAGTAAGAATTAAAAAAAAAGAAAACTGAAAAAACAAAACAAAACAGCAACACACAAATTATAATTTGTAATGCTTTTAAACTTTACAGAACATTATACATCCATGGGCATACCAAGTTGGATTTCACAGTCTGGCATACCGCAATTGAGAAAGCAGCAGGTACAGATGGTAATGCATTACAGGATCAGCAGCTCAGCAAAAATGACGTTCCCATTATTGTAAACAGCTGTATAGCATTTGTTACACAGTATGGTAAGTATCACAGAGTTTTTACTCAACCCCCAGAACTCATAGTATCATTCTTAGAGTTTTTAAGTGGTACCTTTATCAGACTGCGTTAGAGGTCTTTATATTTCTAAGTACATCTGTGAAAAATAAAAACATACTCACTGTTCAGCCAGATGCCATTCCTTCTCCTAATAAAATTCAAATTACTTCATATCCTTGTACTTTTCTCTTCTTCTTTCACATGCATAAAAATTTTAAATGCCATATTGAAAGAATCTATATTGTAAAATGTATATTAGAAATAGGTTGAAGACTATATTTTTCAGAGGTTATAAGCTTACAGTAAAGTGTATGGGAAGACAAAGGGTTGCCTCATAATCATGCTTTTGGAAGTGGTAAACCAAGGGGCAATATTGTAAAGAACGGACTGTTTTTGGTGACATACATTCAAAGTATGTGCGTATATTTATTTCATTTGACATGATCTTGTTCATGTGCTTACATCAAGAATCGTGGTTATTATAATAGTTTTGACTTAATTTTAACAGACATTTTTATGAATAGCTTGCAAGTAAAAAACAACTGGTTGACCATATATTGTCTAGCTTTATTTTAATTTAATATGTTATGATAGTATTTTAGATGTGCCTGAAAAGTAAATGAAGTATGCTTCCATTTTTTATGTTTATTTTCAAATAACTTTGAATTCCTGAAATTCCTTCTTTCTGTTACTTGTTTCCTTAACACTCTAAAAGGTAGAAATTTAACTGGATTTTTAATATGAAAATGTTTTCCACCTGTTAATCTGCAGGTAAGTGCCATTGATTTAGATTACAAATGTGGAAAAATAAAATGATCTTATATTTTGGAAGGCAATTAATTTTTATTTTTGTTCTCTCCATATTAGAAGTGTCCTTTGTGTTTTTAATTTGAAAAGAAGGTGTTATCAGTGAGGGAGATGCTGTAAAATATTGTGTTTTTAGTTTGTTTATTATTTATTGTCTCTTGTGTGCCAGCCATTGATCTTGGTACTGGAAATACAGCAATGGGAGTAAAAAGTTAAAGACAAAGCCATGAATCATGGGTTTCAGAATAGGAACTGACAATAAACTGATATGAACAAAATGTCAAAAATAACAAAGGCTATGAAGAAAATAATTTTTTAGAAATTAAATTTATAATGTCTGTATATTAATCTATTTTCTTCTGGGGAGAGTTCCATTTTAAGTATTTTGCTTATTTCACATGTAATCCAAGTACAATTATCATTGATACTCAGATGGACTATGTTTGAATTATATGTTTGATTTATCTATTATAAATATGTATGTAATCATGTTATTTGGTTATTACTCTATGAAGTTCCTTCCTGAGATAGTATGTCTGTATTCTCCTTATCGATGGTAATCATCTGTTTATTTGAAAACGGGAGAGGAGGAAGGTTATTGTCTTCATTTATTAGTCATTCCTTATTAGTGCACTTGAATTTCATAGGTATAAATGAATTACACACATATTATGTTTTAGCAAGAGCATAACCTCCTTGGGAATTTTCACATCATGTTAGTTTCATAATGGCAGAGGGTCTTTCTTAAGCTAAGAAATGATTTAAATAGCTCTACTAGCTCCAGTATATCCAATTTACTGTTTCTCTAGGGAAATCAGAAGTTTCTTTATGGTATTTCTTTGAATTTAAAATCATTAAGCATTAGATTGTTTTCAACCAAATTTCATACATTAAAACTACTTTGTAACTCTGGCACAAGGTACATTAACTTGCATATTAAGGTAATAAAGCCAATGAAAGACTGTTTATGTTTTGTTTTGTTTTGTTTTTAATGAGCAGAACATGGGAAAAACACAATATTACCAGCATGTATAGAAGGGAAGATATTAGATGCACTTACAAAATGCCCAGTGATTAATAGAATGAAGGTGGTTGATTCAGAGCTTTTGCAACTGCAATTATTTTGAACTTCCTGACCTTTGTATTAAAATCTGAAGGCCAGGGGCACCTGGGTGGCTCATTCAGTAAAATCGGCTGCCTTCAGCTCAGGTCGTGATCCCAGTGTCCTGGGATCAAGCCCCACATCAGGAGCCTGCTTCTCCATCTCCCTGCTTGTTCTCTCTAGCTCTCTCTCTCTGTCTCTCAAATAAATAAAATATTTTAAATAAATAAATAAAATCTGAAGACCAATTTTTTTTAAAGATTTTATTTATTTGACAGAGAAAGACACAGTGAGAGAGGGAACACAAGGAGGGGGAGTGGGAGAGGGAGAAGCAGGTTTCCCACTGAGCAGGGAGCCTGATGTGGGGCTCTATCCCAGGATCCTGGGATCATGACCTGAGCTGAAGGCAGCTGCCCAACAACTGAGCCACCCAGGCGCCCCTGAAGACCAATTTTTTTATGCTCACAGTGTCAAGGTTTGATTTTGACCAAGTTCACAAATTTGTAGAGCTTTAATTTTTTTAATGACTTGTAGTAGTTAGTTCTTTGGAGGAAATTAATTTATGTAAACAAAATTGTTTAAATTCACATGCAGTTAACTTATTTGAGTACTAGCTATTAGAAAGTCACTCAAACTAGGGACATAATATCTCAAAAACTTAGATTTTTTTGTTTTTGTAGAAGTCTATTATTTTTGCATTAGATAACCATTTATTGAATGCTTACGAAGTTTTAATCACAGTCTAGTTAACTGTACACAGAGAATAAGACATGATCCTTGCCTTCTAGGTTTTGACAGATTTTTGAATCGAAGACAAACAACTGGGCAGTTACATCTCAAGTGTACAAAATTCTATGGTACACAGGTTCAGGGGTTGGTATGAGGTAAATTTCACCTGGAGTAAGGGTGGTCATTGCTTCATGGGTGAGAAGTGGTGCCTGCCATGATTAAGAGAAAATAGGAGAAGAAGGGAATAGAGATTCTAGGAGGAACAGTGTGCACCCATGTAGAGAGTCATCAGGGAAGTTGTCTTTTGAGGGAACTTTGTGTAGTTAAATGTGGCCAGAGCTTAGTGTTGGAAGAATGGGAGATAAGAGGCGGGAGGGCTAAGCTTATTTGTGTAGAGCCTTAAATATTGTGGTATGTACTCAAACTTGCCCTGTAGGCAGTGGGAAGGTGGTACGCAGATTTTTAAGCATGTTGGTTACAACAGCAGACCTGTGTCTCAGATCAAGCTGTTATCAGTGTGGAGAGGACTGGAGGGTTGCCTACGAATAGGGGCAGGGTGTTGTGAAAATGTAGTGAGGAACCAAGTGCAAAAAATAACAGTACGTGAGATGGAAAAAAGGGGACAGTTTTGAGAGCAAGTTTATGATGAAAAATGTATGTGACATCTGTTTTGTTTCGTTTTAATATTGTAAGTGAAAAGAAAAGTTCTGACTTACAAAGGACTGGGGAGAAGGCACTGCCATGTATTGAGATACAGGAACAAGATAAAGAACATATTGGGATTGGTAGGTGACATAGCAAATGGGGCAGGAGACTTAATTCCTCATATTTTTTTGATTTGTCCATGACAATCGTGTGTGTGTGTTACAAGTATATTACAAAGAATGGTATATTAAAAGGTATGTGTGTGTTTTTGACATCTTAGAAATGAAAACCTGGATGAAAATGTGTATGTAGTAGTTGAAGTGATAAAGTTGGGTTCACCCAGAGAATTTTGTGGGGGAGTCGGGAAGAGGATGGATTTCTGGAATCGTTAGTAAATGCTAGATGTTAATATATCTAGAGGACTGGAAGAGTCATCATAGAGGAAGAGGGGAAGATACGTGATCATAATGTCACAAAAGCCATGAATTAATTAAAATAATTTTACAATAGATTCATTTGGAATGTCAAATACTGCAGGGGATTCTCATTGGATTAAAACAGAAAAGCAGGGCGCCTGGGTGGCTCAGTGGGTTAAAGCCGCTGCCTTCGGCTCAGGTCATGATCCCAGGGTCCTGGGATCGAGGCCCACATCAGGCTCTCTGCTTAGCAGGGAGCCTGCTTCCTCCTCTCTCCTCTCTCTCTGCCTGCCTCTCCTACTACTTGTAATCTCTCTGTCAAATGAATAAATAAAATCTTTAAAAAACAAACAAACAAAAAACAGAAAAGCATCTAGAAGATAGGATGTCATTGGTATTCTTGATGAAGATGGTCCCAGTAGAGTGGGGATTGGGCACAGAAGCAAGATTGTGATTCAAAGATGAACAGGAGGGTGAGATGGTAGGAAGAATAAATATCGGAAATTCCATAGGGTTTTGGAAGGAGGAGAAACCAGAGACCTTGGTGGGGGGTGGGGGGACAAGGGAGCATTTAATTTTTTTTGTTTGTTTTATCATCATTACCAATACACCTCTTTACTCCTCTTCCTCTTACTAACCTCACCATCTCCCCTTAGTTTATATGGGGCACTTATTGAAAAGATGATGACCCTCGGGGCACCTGGGTGGCTCCGTTGGTTAAGCGTCCTAGTCTTGATTTCAGCTCAGGTCATGATCTCAGGGTCATGAGGTCAAGCTGCATGTTGGGCTCTGTGCTGAGTGTGGAGCCTGCTTGAGATTTTATCTCCTCCTCTCCCTCTGCCCCGCCCCCCGAAAACAAAACAAAACAAAACAAAGGAGATGACGCAACTCTTTATCTAGAGGAAGGTAAAAACATGAAACAGACAGAAATTAATATACAAATATGAGTGCAGAGGGTTAAGAAAAATTTATACCAGAGAGCCTCTTTACCGGCGAAACTGGAGAAAAGCTTGAATTCTGGGATACAAAGTGAAGATAGGGCACCTTTGGTAAAAGAACATTTGCAGATACCATGAAAAACTGGGGGAAGGGCTGGCTAGGGCCTTGCCAACAGCTTGAGACTGAAATAGTTCATCAGGTTTACATTTTAAATACTAAAATTAGTGGGCAGGGGAGGCTTTTTCCCTCATGCATGTTTCTATCAACTCTTGGATAATGATTTTGTCTTGCTTGATGTCCCAACTCAAAAATTTTCTATTTCTAAGATATGTGAGTGAATTTCGATCTTTGACTTTTTTCATATAACTTTTTTTTTTTAACAAAGGTTTGGGGTGCAAATACATCTATCAAAAGAATGGTGATCCTTTGCACATAAGTGAACTCCTGGAGAGTTTCAAAAAAGATGCAAGAAGCTTTAAACTGAGAGCTGGGAAACATCAGCTTGAAGATGTGACAGGCGTGTTGAAAAATTTTCTCTCTGACATTGACGATGCACTTCTTACTAAGGAGCTCTATCCATATTGGATCTCTGCTTTAGGTAATACATATAACATAGAACATGATAAATACTTGCCTTCTAATTTGATAATTATATTTTTTTAAATCTTCGATCTTCAGAAAATTGAAAGGAATAATGTACATAATGGCTTAGAACAGAAATTCTGCAAATATCAATAGTTGCTTATATCTACCTCAAAAGAAATTTATAATAATAATTGCTAAATAATGTATTAAAGTAATTCTTAGTTTTCAGATTTCTTAGTGTTTGCTTTAACTTTGGAAGTGTTATGTTCAAGTCCATGTATGCTATTAATTTCTCATTAAGATTAAAATGAAAGGTGTAATATAAGATTGGTTTTCTCCCATTTCCTCATTGGCTCTTCGCTTCTGTCATTTACTCTACCTTGCAGGAGTACATAACAGTATTTTTTTTTAAACTCTTTCTTCATTTTTCCTTCATTAATTTAAAGAGAAAAAGACAACTTTGCTACACTGTAAGAGAATCTACTTAAGAAATAACCCTAGAAAAGTAGTTTATTAAATCACTTATTGGGTTAAATTGATTTAGTAAAACCTACATTTATATTCATTGATTCAAAATAACTCCTTTTACAAAAACATTACAAAAATGAAGACTTTTAAATGTAAACATTACCTTTAATCCCATCTTTCAAATAGAACANTACTTGTACTCTCTCTCTCTCTGTGTCAAATAAAATAAATAAAATCTTTAAAAAAAAAAAAATGAAGACTTTTAAATGTAAACATTACCTTTAATCCCATCTTTCAAATAGAACTATTTTCATTTTTATATATTATTTTATAGTCTTTGTCCTACACCTGTAATTTATATAATCCTTACTATAGTAATAAACCACAAACATTTCTCCTGTATGTACAGTATTTCCAAAATGATTTTCAATCTTCATTTTTTTCAATTTAAAAAAATTTGTCATTGAATTTCTTACCATAATTTCCTAATATATTTCTCACATGTCCATTTAATCTGTTTCAAGATTTTTTGCAAAAGTGACCTTTGAATTTGACTCTGTGATATTCTTCTGTCGAGAAATAGGCTTTTTCAGTGAATGAACTTATTTAATTTCAAATATAAATATGATATTTAAGGGAGTAATGTGGAAATGATGTCTTAATACATCCACAGGTTGAAAAATTATCCCAAGAATGATCCGTACTTGTGTCAGCAGGAAGTGAGTGGGTTTGTTATTAAAATAAAGCTTTTCACAATTTAACTACCAATCCAGAAGCCTTTTATTTGCCTCCTGATATTTCTCAAATGAGTAGGTTCAACTCTAATCAAAAAGAGAGTTGATTGCATAATTACATGGGATATAAAATACAGAATTAGATAATATATCTCTTTAAGCCCAGTTATCTTGCCCACCCTCTTTTTTGTTTCAGAAACATTTCTTTGTAATTTATAACTGAAATTATTTATAAAGGTTTATAATTCGTCATTGTTGTAAAATTGGTTATAAAACATTTGAGGCTTTTGCTTAGTTATCAGGTTCTATGACAAAGATGTCTTTAATGCTGTCAGTCTATCAGGAGGAGGTAGTTGGTAGATAGTAGCATGTGTCAAAGAAGAGTGTGTTCATCTTGTATGTGAATTCTTTGAGAATTTACTTGGAGAAGGTTTGAGATATGAGGTGAGATAGCCTGAAAGTCATTTGCTTTTAGATCCAGCATAGCCCTGACTTGTCAGAAGTGCCCTATGTTGGATCTGACAAGATAAACTGGAACTTTCTGGGTGACCTCATAGGAGAGCTCTCTTGGGTCCTGAGCACTGAGGCAAAGAATGCCTTACGGTGTCATACCACCTATTTATATGATATATGATCTATTCTTCTAAGAACACCATTAAATTGTCTGAAGTCTGTGGCTAGCTCAACAGTTCTTTGTATTTTCTATCTGACCTGAAATCTATCTTAAGGTTTACTTTCAAATTGCTTAAGCTTTACTTTGAAAATATCATCTATTTTATCCTTATTAGATTTGTGAAAATATGCTATACAACCATGCTTCTTATTATTATAAGTATAGTAGAATTAATTACATTTTATTAAGTAAATACCATTACAGTTAGAAACTGGATGAGAATAGGGTCAATGTTTGGATTGTACTAGTGATGATCGATAATTCTTCATTCACTTCCAGTGTAGTCCTTTGAATATAATTTGGGTGTTTTCCACTCTTGCTTTTAGATAGTCACCTACTAGCACACTTAAGTCAATATGATTATGTTTCCTTTCATAGATGTTCCATGCAAGCTATGTCATTACAAAAGAGCTATCAGTTACAGTTTTGAAAAGGAGTGTACTTCAAAAATGTGCCGTAGAGTTTCTTACTTCCCCAGGGATCCTAGTGCCCTTTAAAAGTGACCATGTACTTTTAAGGAATCATTAATGGGCTGCCAGTTTTCTGTGAAAAGAATATGTAGGGCTACGCGGAAAATGAAAAAGTGTCGTTTCCAAAAGTAGTTGGGGATTGCAAGGGAATAGATAAGTGCGATCCCCTTAAAGTACAAAGTCAGCACGTTATTTGTTTGAAGAATGGGCTTTCATTTCCCCTGTGAGCTAGCAGGTCGGATCAGACCACCACTACACATCTTCTAGAGTCTAGAACTTTGGGGGTTCCTGGGTCTAGTTTCTCCAAGTGTTTGACCTCTGGGGTTAGGGCAGAGAAGTTAATTCCTTTTCACCCTCCTCTCCATAACAGAGGGCCCATTCTCCTCTATCAGGGCTGCACATGACTACTTCCGTTGCCCTCTTCCCTTTTCCAGGGAGTTGGAGGTTCCGGGGTTGGTAGAAGGCCCTATACATGAATCTGCAGCGTAATGCAGTTCATAACTTTGGGATGGTTCATAGTTTTGGTAAGATTCTTGTGATTTTATACACACACACAAAATCAGAAATGTCATTTTCAAATAACAGATAGTGAAATCTTTCCATAACCGAAGAAAGTACTTTTGGTTTATCTCTCAATTGGTACTCTAATTTGAATTATTAATTGAATATATTCCTATTAATTGAAATTCAGTAGTTCATAAAGTGGAAGATAAGATGCAAACCTGAGTTTTGAAAGTCCTTCATTTTTAATTAGAACGTATCAGAACTATAGCTTATTACCATGAAATATTGATGTAAATGCTTTTCCAGAATTAGTGAGTTTGAATGTTTATTCCATTGAAACTTGGTTAGATCACTTAGTGAAATACAATAATGAATACTGTTTTAAAATACTGTTAAAAGGCAAATTTGTAATACAGACTACTAATTTAGGCTTAAGATTGTATTTTGTTTTGTTTTTTTTTTAACGTCTAGATACTCAGGATGACAAGGAAAGAATTAAAAAGTATGGAGCATTTATACGTACTCTTCCGGGTGTCAACCGAGCAACGTTGGCAGCTGTAATTGAACACCTTTACAGGTGGGTGGTTTCCTGAGCTTTCCTAGACATTTCAAACGTGGCATTCAATAAGTCATTATATCTTAAATTTAAAGTAGTGTAGCAAACTTTCTATATGGGACTGTGAATTTCCCATCATATCTTAAAAATGGTTTCAATCTACCAAAAAAGTACTAGAACTGATAAATGTATTCAGTAAGGTCATAGTATACAAAATGAATATATAGGAATCTGTTGCATTTCTAGAGGCTAATAATGAAGTAGCACAAAGAGAAATTAAGAAAATAATTCCATTTATATTTGCACCAAAAATAATAAAATAGGGATAAGCTTAACCAATGAGGTGAAAGGAAAGATTTGTACTCCAAAAACTGTGAAACACTGACGAAAGAAACTGAAGATGACAGAAATAAATGGGAAGATATACTGTGTTCAAAGCTTGGAAGAATTAATTGTCAAAATGTCCATACTACCTAAAGCAATCTATAGATTTAATGCAATTCCTTTCAAAATGCCAATGGAATTTTTTACAGAATTAGAACCAAGTAATTATAAAATTTGCATGGAACCACAAGAGTTCCCAAATAGCCAAAGCAATCTTGAGAAATAGCAGCAAATCTGGAAGTACCACAATCCTAGATTTTAAGATACACTGCAAAGCTCTAGTGATTGAGACAGCATGGTACTGGCATAAAAATAGACACATAAAGCAATGGAACATAATAGAGAGTCCAGAAATAAACTCATGCTTACATGATTAATTTATGACAAAGGAGAAAAGACAGTCTCTTTAACAAGAGAAGCTTACATGCAAAAGACAGAAACTGGACCACTTTCTAACACCATACACAAAAAACAAACTGAAATGGATTAAATACCTAAATGTGAGACCTTAAACAATTAAAATACTAGAAGAGGACATAGACCATTATTTCTTTGACATTGACATTAGAAAAATCTTTCTAGATGTCTCCTTGGGCAAGGGAAACAAAAGCAAAAATAAACTATTGGTACTATACCAAAATAAAATGCTTGCACAATAAAGGAAACTATCAACAAAACAAGGCAGTCTACTGAATGGGGGAAGATATTTGCAAATGACATATCCAATAAAGAGTTAATATTTGAACTATATAAAGAACTTCTATAAGTCAACAGACAGAGAAACATATAATCTCATTAAAAATGGGCAGAGGACCTGAATAGACATTTCTCTAAAGGAGAGAGTCAGATGGCTAAAGGACACATGAAAAAATGCTCAACATCAGTTGTTATCAGGGAAATGCAAATCAAAACTACCATGAGATATCACCTTATGCCAGTGGGAATGGCTAGTATCAAAAAGACAGAAAAATAATCAGTGTTGGTAAGGATGTTGAGAAAAGGGACCCTTCATGCACTATTGATGGAAATATGTAATAGCGTAGCCACTCTGGAAACAGTATGGATGTTCCTCAAAACATTAAAAATAGAACTACCATATAATCCAGTATTTCCACTACTGGATGTTTACTCAAGGAAAGTAAAAACACTAATTCAAAAAGATATATGCACCCCTGTGTTTATTGCAGCGTTATTTACGATAGCCAAGTCATAGAAGCAATGTTAAGTGTCCATCAGTAGATGAATGGATAAAGAAGTGGTAGCATGTATACACAATGAAGTATTACTCAGCCATGAAAGAGAATGAGGTTTTTGTCATTTGCAACAACATGGATGGGCCTGGAGGATATTGTACTGATTGAAATAAATCAGACTGAGAAAGACAAATACCATGTGATTTCACTTACATAAGGAATTTAAGAAAGAAATGAACAAAGAAGAAAAAAAGACAAAAAAAATGCCAGATTCTTAAATACAGAGAACAGCTGGTAGTTACCAGGGTAGGTGGCTGGAAGAATGGGTGAAGAAAATGGTTTTAAAATGAAATCCCCAGTGAACTATCACTTCAGTGTTTCTGTAACTAAGACCTGTTTCAGATAAATAGCATACTAGAAGATTTCTTAAATGAATTAGAAATAATCAGGCACAGCATCCCCCACATGAATCCAGTGCATAAGCACAAACTTTTTTGAAACTCATTTAAGAGGGAAGATGGAGAAGAGATGGAAGTACAGAGACCAGAATTCTCTAGCAAGTCTGTCTGTGAGCATAGTGTTTTCTCGTGGTAGACTCTACAGAAACTTTTAATTCTTCATTATGAATTTGTATCTAACTGGTAATTCCAACATTTTAGTGTTAGACTGTTGATTAGAGGAGAAAATTTTAAAAATCAAATATTTTCTATGTCAGGGTTTATAGTTTCCTCCATTTGGGAGGATAGGAAGAGTATAGTAGTTCCTTGAAAAGTGGGATCTCTGAAGGATGAGGGATGTTTGAAAACAAAACAAAAACCTTTTCCATTGAAATGAAAGGCTGGTTTGTTTTGCTATCAGCAAGAATTATTACAGAATTTTAGTAAGTGTGAATATTGTTTAAGGAACACCATTGTAGCCACAGTCCTCCCTGCATGGATGCAAGACTCTCTTGAATGAATTCTGGTGAAGCTGAATTCTACTAAAACTACCTTATTTGCAGTCTACATTCAGAAATCCATCACCATTTCTTTTCTCGTTATCTTTCTTTTCTCACTACCACTTCTCATTCATGTAAACTCCATTACTGTAAAACTGACTTTCTTATGACCCCATACAAGTAGAGTGTATATATTTTATAGTCCCTAAAGAGACATTGGAACAGATTTTTCTTCAAATCTTTTAATGTATGACCAGGTGCTACAGTTTATTAAGTTAATATTTCAACAATGAATTATACATAGTTTTTCTTAAAATCTTTTGATTGAGAGTGAGCACACACTCTTGAGAAGGAGGGGAGGAGATAGAGAGAGAGGGAGAATCCCAAGCAGACTCCCTGCTGAATGCAGAACATGATGTGGGGCTTGATCCCACAACCCTGAGATCATGACCTGAGCCAAAATCAAGAGTCAGATACTTAACCAGCTGAACCACCCAGGTGGTTAAGAATCTTAAAATTCTTAATTCAGATTTGAATTTGAGATAATGGGTTCCTCTCCTCCGCCCTCCCTCCTTTTCTTCAACTGACATATATTTCAACTGACTACATTTTAGTTCCTACTATGTACACAGTGGTACCTATTAAGATTCCATGTGAACAGAAATATTTAATAATAATGCATCTGTTCTAAACTGAGCAGGTGGGTGTCCAGGTGAATACACAGGGGTGCTGCAGGGCATTTTGTATTTTTTAGGGAAATACAGCAACATTGGGACAGCTTTTAATATAAAGAATTTTAGCATGGGCAGAAGGATTGAGTGATTTGTCGTGGGTTGACATCTAGGGGATGGTTCACATCCAAAGGGGTATGTGAGCTGGGTGTGAAAGGAAAGTAAGTACAAGAAAAAAGTGGAAGATGTTTTCTGAGAGACAGGTGTCCTCGGGGATGAGCTTGTTTATAGTTGGCTGGCAGGTGGTTGTGAAAGGCTCAGATGACCATATAAAAACATTTAGATTTTGTTCCTTTAGATAATGAAGAGGGATCAAATCTGTTTAAGGACAATAGCCCATGAATGGGATTGACTGGGAAGAGATTGGAGTAGATGCAGAGAAATGAATCAGAAAACCATTTCCTTGGGCTTCTAATGAGAAGGCCCAAGGTGAGAAGAGACTCAGTGGGCTGAATGGAAACCCGTGGGAATGATAGCATGTGGGGCAGAGAAATAAAGGAAGGGAAGGAAAACACTCTAGTGTGGACTTTATGCCAGAAATGAAGGCAGCTGCAGAATTGGAAGAGGAGAGAGGTAAAGAGTAGCAAAGGAGGGTGTGCTATGGCAGAAGGAAGTCTCACAAGAGGGTGGGACGTTTGATAGAGTTGTCAGAAGTTTGAGAGGTCGATGTGGGTAAGGTCAGGTTGATTTAGCATTTAATTCCATCCCTGCCCCAGATAACAGATGACTTCCTCCATGACTAACATTTACTTAATTCCATCCACCAGATATTTATTACACACTCCAGGGTGATTAAAGCAAGAGTCCCTGACGGGGCGATGCTTCGATTCTAGTAACACAGGCAGACCTGCAGATACGTTTTCCAGTTGTTTATAATTCAGTGTGATAAGAGTACAGAAGTGGTTTTGAAAGAGATGGCCACGTTATCTTACCCTTCCTCTATTAACCTGTCATTCTATTTGTATCTTATAAATCACTTGCTCTGTCTCTGCTATGCAGTTTGGTATTTTATTGTAAGTTTCTTACATCATCGTGTATATTCCTGTCACCTTTTACTCTTTTTTGTAACTTCTAGAATCTTTGCTTTTTATGGACAGGGGTACCTAACTTAGTCTTGTTTTATTCCTTGATACAGCTGGTCTCCCTTTTTTAGTTTGTACTTTAGAATTTCCAAATGTAATTAGGCAATCAAGCAGGGCCCTGTTGTATATAGTCAGTGACAGCATCAACACTTCCATGTGTGTATCACTTACAGTTATCATCTGTGCATTTTTATCCATGTAAATGCCCTTTTATTGGGGTCACACATGTATTTTTAAACCACTTTGCAGTTAACATTTGTGAATATACTTGACCCTTGAACAATGCAGGATTTAGGGACACTGCTCCCCAACACATTTGAAAATACAACTTTTGACTCCCCCCCACCCCGAACTTAACTGCTAATAGCCCACTGCTGACCAGAAGCCTTAGCAGTAACATATACAGTCAATTAACATGTACTGTGTGTGACATACATATTATATACTATATTCTTACAGTAAAGTAAGTGAGAGAGAAAATGTTATTAAAATCATAAAATACATTTATAATACTGTATGGGAAAGAATCTACATGTAAGTGGACCCACACAGTTCAAATTGTGTTGTTCAAAGGTTAGCTATACTTTCAGTGCTCTTTGTATGACCCACATATTGTAGCCTATTCATGGGGAGAGTTGACTCTTCTGTTTGTGTCTGCTCATTGCAAAAAGCCATTCTTAATAATATCCAAAAAAAGTATAATTGTCTTTTTAAATAAAGTGTTTGCTTTTTGAGAGATAATATCCAGTTTTGAATAACCATACAAACACATGCTGCCAAGTATTTTCTCACCTGGTTTGCCCTTCTTGGAAAACTCAGCTCAGCCTTGAACCTTGAATTTGGAACTCTCTCCTAAATGCCTCCCGATTCACCTTTCTTGCCTTATTTCCTGCTTACCTACTGCCCTCTAGTCCCTCCTTCATTTATGCTTCAGTCCCTCTAGTCATTTTCCACTACTTTTTTTTAAGATTTTATATATTTACTAGAGAGAGAGAGAGAGATCACAAGCAGGCAGAGAGGCAGGCAGAGGGAGAGAGGGAAGCAGGCTCCCTGCTGAGCCGAGAGCCCCATGCGGGGCTCAATCCCAGGACCCTGAGATCATGACCTGAGCCGAAGGCAGAGGCTTAACCCACTGAGCCACCGAGGCGCCCTCATTTTCCACTATTGTGCAAGCACATCTTTATGCTTAGGCTCATGTTGCACCATTATCTGGAATTATTTGGATATGATGGGTCCCTCCTCTAATCAACAGACAAGTACTGCTTTGTAACTTGTGGTCTTATCTTCTTTTAGTTTTTTCTTATGTTCTTAACTAAACTGTAAACTACTTGGAAAAAAGAACTACATTTTTCTTTAGATCACCACCATACCTGTTATTACCAGAGACCTTCAATATGTGTGTGCTAAATTATGATAAATGGGTATTGTGACTGAAATTCTATGAAATTTTCAAAAAGAAGTGTGTGGTAATGAGCTATGCTTTTCTTTAACAGGGTTCAGAAATGCTCAGAAATCAATCACATGAATGCGCATAATTTGGCCTTGGTCTTTTCATCCTGTTTGTTTCAAACTAAGGGACAAACTAGTGAAGAAGTGAATGTAATCGAGGACTTAATTAATAATTATGTTGAGATATTTGAGGTAAATATTTTCTATCCTGACCTTGTTAAAATAGGCTGTTTATAATCAAGTCTTTATGAATATCTAAAAATAAAGGATAGTTATATGATTTTTAATATATTAAATACAACTAGCCTTTTAAGCTATAGCCATTCATTTAAATTTGGCTGCTTTGAAAGCCATCTGGTGTCTTTTGGACAGAATATTTCTATTTATGGTGTTTCTGTTGTTTTTTTTCTTTTTCAGTGTGTGTATGCACTAAGTATGTCTACTTAGAGGTGTGAAATTATGAATTTCACAAATTCGGCAATGAATACCAGGCTGATAAATTCTGCAATTGAAAGCATTTTAGTGTTTTCTTTTAATTGTGTCTGAGTTAGAAATGAAGAAAAACCTGAAATAATTATCATGTGGTTTCTGCTAAGTTATCTGTTCTAATTATTTGACTTTCAATTTGCTATTTTATGAAGTCAATATATTCATGTTTCATCAGAAAACTGTCAGAATAAGGATGTGATTTCTTAGTTAAAAGAAGTAAAAATAGAGGAAATAAGCCCAGGATTTGAATATGGGGTGAGAATATAATGGATCTGAGTCAAACATCCGGTTCCATCACTTAATTACCACTGGCATGGCTGTCATTTAACCTTTGGCGGCACTCTGTTAAATGGCGTTGTGTGAGACTTCTTATTTTCCAGGGTTTGGATATGCTAGTTGAAATCAAGTGGGTTCATGTAATAGGTTACTATATGTAGACTTCTTACATTCTTAATGTAAGTGATCACAAGATTCCTTAGCCAAGGGGGAAAAAACCCCTCTATTTTAATAAAATAAAAACACACAGTTTGTATCTTAATTTATGTAGGAATGGACACGAAAATTGTTGGATTCTCTTTGCTCTTTGATCTCTTTTTTTAATTTTCTTTCTATATGTGTCCACTGTTTTTGATCAACAGCAGCTTCTTTGCAATAATTCTGATGCTGAGAAATGAAAGAATTAGGAAAAATAATGTGTGGCTTTATGTGCTCTCTTTATTTTCTATTTTTGTACTGTTACATGAATAAAAAATAAATGGTCATCTTCACAGTTTTGCTAACTCCAACTTGAAGTGGTGGAAATTTCGTATGCACCTGATGAGCATTTCAGTTTCAGACATGAGGCTTGTCTTTCAACCTACATAAACTCTAGCAAATCATTCATCAGCCCCTTTGCTTATTAAGTTGCTTAGCAATACAGTTTTCATTGTGGGAGTCCACAGTTTGAAGTGATGTCATCATAAAATGCTGTGGCTCTTTCATGTTGGCTTTATTTCTGCCCTAGCTGTGTGGGCCTGTGCTGATTAAGATGGCCATTCTCATTTATTTTTAAATTGTTGGTCTTTAAATTCCTGAAGAGTTATGTGAGGATGAGTACCATAACTCCTTGTATTTTATTAGAATGTCCCAAATTATATTTTAAACAGGTTAAAGAAGACCAAGTCAAACAAATGGACATAGAAAATAGCTTTATTACCAAGTGGAAAGACACTCAAGTGAGTAGTATTAGTTAGATCTCCAAAGAATTAAAAAAAAAAAATTAAAACCTCAAAAAAACAAAAACTTCTGTTGTAAGTAAAGATGTTTGTTATATTTATTTTCAAGTTCCTATTTGAAGCAAAGTAAAAGTAATGGGGGAAAAAGGAACCTAGATAAAATAGTTGCATATTTCTGCAGCATGATGCTTATATGCAAAATGCCAAAGTATGTTAAAATAAATTTTTCAAAATACAGAGGGAAAAATCATTATTAATCTTATTAATGCCCTTTGTAAAATCAATTTTTACTTACAAATGCGCTATTAAAAATGCCAGTGGATTTCAAAGAAAGCATTTAAAGCCAAAAAGATACTAGAGTAAATTGAAAATTCAGCTCTAGAGTGATTCTTTCCATTATGATTTTGAAAATATAAATTATTTCTTCTATGCTTTTGCTCTGCATGCTCTCTGATGATTATATTAGTGGAATGTTTCTAATGTCGTCTTTGTCACATATGCTGATTTATGTCTTACAATGACTATTTTCTAAATCTTCTTTTCTTTCCTCAGTCGCATTATATTGGATTTGTGTGTGCAGGTTACAGTGCAGTTTTCCAGCGTACCTTTCCTTGTTTGATGAACAGTCACTAGACTTTCTTAAAATTCATATTTAATATACCTCTAATCACTTTGCATTGTAGTAGATTCAGGATACCAATGTAAATAATATCAGTGGGTCAAATATAATCTGTTTATACATATAGTCAGAGAATGAGGCAAATGCTTCCTTATTAGTCAAGTCTAAATTGACCTTATTCCTGAAATATTAGAGAAGTCATGGAGCTGCCATTCCACGGGAAGGAGGGAAGGAAAGGCTTCATTTCAAGTACCCAAGGTCCCTGAGTACTAGTACTGGGGTAGAGTACTTACTTAAGAAAGCATCTTCTCCATTTTGACCCTAAGTAATTCATGCAGCCTCTAGAGGAGTTAACCATAACACTAAAAAATCTGGCTCGTTATCAGTTCTCTGGAATTGCGGCTTTTTAAGGAGTTGCAGTCATGAAATAAAGGGTTGTGTGAGTCCACGGGATAATCTTTGGCAGCATTACCTATGTTGTTACTAGATAAAGTATGAGTGTCCTTCAGCATTTTTATCTTTTATATTCATATTACAATAATGAGTCTTGGCTGCTTTTTAATTAAGTCCATAAGTAGAAGAAAAGAATTGTCGATAAAATAGAGTAATTGGTCCAAAAAAGTAGAAGACTTTGGAGAAACATGTTCCTTTCCTTGCGTTTTTCTCTAATCCATTGAAAACTGGACTATGGCATATTTTTCTGACAGTCTCCGTGTCCTATCCCTGTTTGAATTTCTTAGTTATTCTTGTTTTGGCTTCTCTCTATGAGTCCTTTGTGTTTGCGTTTTTAATTTTTATAATGTGTCCTTCCTGGAGAGTTGTTTATGCAAACACAGTGAAAAGTAGAAATGTCAGCTGTATCTTTTCTTCCCTTGAATTTTTGTGTAACACTGAAAGTGAGAAAGAAAAATTGGAAATAAGCTTTTCTAAGTCTGTACTGCCAGTGTAATTAAGCACTTCCTCAAAGTACATTTTTAATGTTTTCCTCACTAATTTCTTCATCAGGTTTTATTTTTAGGCAAATTTAACTTCGGAATGATTGTTTCTCCAATATGATCATTTTTCTTTAATTGGGAGATACTATTTCTAAGTGGTTACATAACTTAAGGCAGTTTCTGAAAAAAGCTACTCAAAATATTTTTCATAGATTCATTTGGTTTTTCATTACGCTTATCCACATTATACTGTTGACATACATAGTAATATCTTATGGTTTTTATTTTGTGGGTTATCTCTTCTTCACTTAATATGTCTCCTGGGATGATATAATAGTGACCCAAGTATTGGAACACTACATGGTTGGCTAACAATAATTAAAATAAAAACTTCTCTTTTTCACCTACCTTATTCTATCACTTCACTTTTTTTTTCTTTGCTAAATATATTTTCTCTATTTTTAGTTTTTAATATAGTTCCAACCTAATGTATCCTCAAATTTCAATTTTTGGACATATCTCTTTGAAAATTTAGCAACACCTTTTTTACATTTTAATTATTGGTATTATACCCACACTGTAGCTTAGAGCACAGTTACACATGGATAATTTTCACTTCTCATTTTGTTTATCCTATTAACATAAATGGCGATGGCTCTTATAACTTCTCTTGTTGACGTCAGCATATTCCCATTGTAGCCAGATTCATTATTTTACTAAGAATATTAGAGTGTCTCAGGACATTAAACTCTTGATTAAGAGATGAAAAAAACTGCACTGTGATTACATCATTTGTGTAGATTCCTTATCAACTACATCTGGAAAATGGGTATCATCATGCTATCAATAGGCTCATTTCACTATTATGAAGTATTTAGAAATAGGGCTAGGACTTTGTGTCTTAAGTGTCATATTTGTTGTTTTCACATCTGCCCCTTTCTAGGTTTCCCAGGCTGGAGATTTGTTAATTGAAGTGTATGTAGAAAGGAAGGAACCTGACTGCAGTATTATAATTCGGGTGAGTCCTAAAGATAGATGTAAAGAGTACCTTTGGAAGTTGCAAGTATTAATATGCATGAATTTGTGTATCTTGAATTTTCCATTATTTCTTGTATTTTACCTGTCCAGTTCAAACAATGACTAATTGATAGGATTGACTTTTTATTCCAGCATCCTCCAGAAATTCTATGTTTTAGTCATTTGGAAAGAGAACATCCTCGGTGCTTTAGGTTATGGTTAGGATTTTCTGTAGGTTCTAGGAAAAAACCTGACCTCAAATACTTGTTCTCCCCTTCATAGCGTCTTAACTTTAAGCAAGTTAACTTACTCTGAGTTGCATTCATCTCACCTGTAAAATGAGAAAAATTAAAGTATTTACATCATATCATTGATGTGAGTACTCTACAGGATACTGCTTATAAAACACTTAGCAAGTTGCTTGGCACATAAGTGTTGGCACATAAATAATCAATACTACTAGTCCTACGTTATTTTTATTATTTATTAATGGTTTTCCACTCTTGTATTCTAGACTAACTTCCTATCTTCTAATTTATTTGAATATTGGAGAACTTGTCTTTTTTGAGAATATGAATCTTCTTTTTTTCTTCTGAATTACAAGTATCCTTCTTGTGCTACCATATTCTGTATTTCATCTGCCTTAGGGAGGGTAACAGTGACAATTCAGATTCCTACTCAGTTAAGACTATATTCTCTGTGTGAGGAAGATATTCTGCCATCTGAAGTCCAATGTTTAAATAGTCTTATATATTTCTGGACTTTAGTTTTGTTGAGTACATTGTAATATTCATTTATACTCTTTAATGATTCCATATTGGGTCTCTGTGGCACTGGTTAACTCACAACATGGAGTGAACTACTACAGTCGTAAGTCCCTAAGAGCAGGACCCTTGCCACTCGTTGACCATATCCAATTTCTTATGCTGAACGTGGTTTGTTGATAATAGGGGACACAAGGAAGTAGTACAGATAATCAGCACAAGTTCATCACTAATACTAGAAGACGTATTCAAAGCACATGACTTAGCTCCACCTACACACTCTTTAGAAGCTCATTTTAATTTTATCTTACCAATACGACCATAACACAAGTTATTAAAATTGACCAAAATTCTTATTTATTTTAAGTATGTGCATATACAAGACTGTCCAGTTTCATCTAGAACAACTCCAAATTAATTCTCTTTATTTTTTATTTAAATATTTTATTTATTTGACAGAGAGAGAGAGAGACAGCTAGAGAGGGAATACAAGCGGGCGAGTGGGAAAGGGAGAAGCAGGCTTCCCGCTGAG
This sequence comes from Ailurus styani, assembly GCA_002007465.1. Taxonomy (NCBI): domain Eukaryota; kingdom Metazoa; phylum Chordata; class Mammalia; order Carnivora; family Ailuridae; genus Ailurus; species Ailurus styani. Next base: position 2,342,895 of record LNAC01000005.1, on the reverse strand, counting down.
CAGGGCTTCAGATCCCAGGACCCTGAGATCATGACCTGACCCAAAGGCAGATGCTTAACGACTGAGCCACTCAGGCGACCCTCCAGATTATCTTTAAAAACATAACAAAAACCATGTAAAAATAATTATTAACATTTGTTTCATGCTTCAGACTTTAGAAAACCTTTCAGTTATATTTATTTCAGCTGGTCATTACCTCTGCCCTAAAAGAGGTAAGTGAAGCAAGTAATGTCTCAAGTTTACATAAATACAAACTGGGAATTAAAAGTATTAAAGTATAAGAGACTCCTAATCTCACAAAACAAACTGAGGGTTACTGGGGGTGGGAGAGTAGGGATAGGGTGGATGGGTTATGGACATTGGGAAGGGTTTGTGCTTTGGTGAATGCTGTGAAAGATGTAAGCCTGATGATTCACAGACCTGTACCCCTGGGGCAAATAATAAAAATAAAATTTAAAAAAAAACCCAAAAAAACCAAACAAACAAAAAGTATTAAAGCCAGAACACATACCTTGATCATCATATTCCTAACATGATGATCATCATTACTGATTTGTGTATTCCTTGGAGTAATAATTTCCAAAGCATCCTTTGTGTAGTTCTCGTAGATCTGGAGATTCCCTGTCCTTGGGAGTCTCCTGGGATGAGGAATGGAGTTCCGTTTTTCCATTCCTTCCTCAACCTCCTTCACAGTTTGGTGTCTTAGTAATCTATTACTTTAAGAAAGGGTTGTACTTCTTAAAAAAATGTAAAAGCCATTCAGGTGAGCAACAATATTGAAATGATTCATCCAATGTTTCTACTGCTAAAAGTTTTCCAATTTTCCCAGATAGTGAGGTTTTCTATTTTAAAGATTATATTTCATTGGGCTTTTAAAAATAGAAACCAGTAGACTTTATTGTATCATTCATATATTCCGAAGAATGCTCTACATTCCACAACGTCCAGAAGATAGACTGTAGGAGTTACCTGTAACAAAACGTGTCTTATGTTACTTACATAAGTGCGATATGCTTATGATTGGTACTGGACAGGAGAAAAATGGTAATGAGCACATTTCCTTTTTGAAGAAATTTTTAAATCGGTACATACTTCCACTGAAAATGTGCAAACTAGGTTGCAGTATCCTAATGTTTAAAACATGTTCTGTTTAACATTATAACTAAATTCATATTGAAGAAAACCAGCTTGCTTTTGTCCAGTATACCTTTAAGATTGGCAAAAACAAAAACAAGAAGAAACCAATCAAAAATCCCAGAAGCCCCTGAAGAAGATGGTGTGTTTATGCCATGGCCTGAGGCTTTGGGACTCTTGTGGGACTGGCCCCAAGGCTGGCACGGCAGACTCTGCCCTCTGCCCTGAAATCCCGGCTCCAGCTTGCTCCAGTATCCCACCATCTGTCACTTGGCACGGCAGGGCACACCACAGCCCACTAAAACCCTGGGGCTTTTTGGCATGGTAGACAGCAGTCAGTTGTGTATGATTCAGGGCCCAGGCTGAATACACCAGACCGCTTTGAACTCTTGATTTTTGAACCGATGAGTGAAAATTTTTAGTCCTGGAATACCAGTGGATTCATCGTCTGGTGCATCCTTCCTTGAGGGATCTAATGGCTCACTAAGTGAGGAAAAAAAATATTCTTCCTGATTATGTCTTTATCATAATATCTTTTTGCACTCACATTAAAATGTATTCTAGTTTATGGAGAAGAACTGAACAGACTGTTTTTTCTATGTGCTTAGAGAAACTAGGTAAGCATACTAAGGAACTTGGAGCATCGTAATTTGATAGATGGGGTGAGTACAGTTGGTCCCATTAGGCGACTTCTGTGTCTAACATACATTCTGAAGAAATTTTGCCTCTCTTATAGATATCTCCTGTGATGGAAGCAGAGGAATTAACTAATGATATATTAGCAATAAAAAATATAATTCCTATGAAAGGTGATATCTGGGCCACATTTGAAGTCATTGAAAATGAAGAGCTAGGTAAGTGATTTTCATGCTAAGATACTTAAATTCTTTATAGTGTGAAGAACTGTTTTTGTGACAAGTCTTTACAGACGTGTTTTTTAAAGATTAACATCTCATTTTGAATTCCCTTCTACCTCAGTGCATATGTTAATATGTTATTGCCACTTGAGGTTGCCCTCCTATGATTTAACTCATCTTGATAATTATTTTATTGACTATAAAAATATAGTGCAAAGCATTAGGCATCTATGTTGCTGCTTTATGAAATAGGCCTTTGTTTATAAAGACAAGGAGTTCGATTTGTAACCATATTCTAAATAGCCACCCACCTCATTCTTATATACTGCTCTTTTAACAAAAACAAAGCACATTGATTTAAAAAGATTATTATTTGAAATAACAATTTGTTTTAAGCCTCATGGAAGCTTATTTTTTTGGCTTTTTCCCCGTCCTCTGTCTTCAGTGGAGTGGATCAGGTATTTTATCATCTTTTATCTCAGAGGTGGAAGGATGGAGAGAGCTTTTAAAACATCTAGACTACCCCCTTAGTCAAATGCTGAATAAGCTTTACATTCTAATGACACTATTTGGTTGTAAAGACCTCTAGAAAAAAAAAAAAGATGCAAAATGTCTTTGAACCTTGACCATCTGTCTAGCTGATACCTACTAAGGTCTTGGGACCCTTTCAAGCATAGTTGTCAAACTGCCAAAAGTAAAATCTTGCCACCTGCAAGCTCAAGATAAAAACTAAATTGAACATTCAAATACCCCATCGTTTATCACTAGGAGTGTTGCAGTCAATGTTAGAATGAAATAAGATGTCAAATACTTTGTCTTTCATTAGTTCATCGTGATGTTTTCGTATCTTTTTATTGTGCATGATTCTTTAAAAATGTAATTTGTATTAAAAAGTAATTTTTAAAATATTCATTGTCAAGAGTCCATGACTCCCTGCCTTGGTGTTGATTCACACTGTGTCTCCCCATACTCAGTCACCCCATTTACAGGAGATGGTCTAGTGGATGACACTATGACCCGCCCAGCTTCCAAGCCCAGTTGATTTGGTTCAAGGCTTTACTTGTCCTTTCTGTAGAGTTTATTGGTAATGACCATTTCCTTTCCTTTTGAAGGTCTTCACTCTGTTTTCGGCACTGCATGGATTCTCCAACCTGCCTCTCTAATCATTTTATCTCATTTGTCAATTCTTCTGTCTGTCTCTTAAGTGGTAGGTTTCTGCTGACCCAGTCTCCTTTGCCATCTTTTCTCATTTAACATGTTCTTTATAGATAATCCCTTCCTGCTTTGTGCTTGCCTAACCTTCATGAGCTGGTGTTTCCCCAATGCATCTTTACTCTCCCCCATCTGGCACATCAGTTGACCTCCTTTAAAACCCATACTAAGGGTTCCTTTCCACTTTGTCTTATATTATAGTGCCTATCGCATGGATTTATATTTGTCTCTTGAGAGCTCTTTGGTAGGAAGGGGATCTTTTTTCTATCTCTTGTGTCTGGCATAGTGCCTTGGACATAGTTGCCAGATGATTAAAACCTACTGAATAAGTGAAGCACAACTTTTGCATTACTGTAGGTATAGAGACCGTGCAGTCTTTTGATTCTTGTTGTTTCATTTTAAGGAAAGGGGGTAAGTTAACTAGTTTCATCATATTTGTGAGTAAAAGAGAACTGTGTTACAAATAAGATCATATTGTTCCACCGTTTAAAACCCTATCATTTCCTCATTGCCTATCCTTCAAGATCCAAATAACCTCCAATAACCTTTCTTTCATCATAATGTTTAGATGAACCATAGTTCTCACTGAGCTTTTTCTGGTTACTTGTTTATCAATCGATAATACTGCATATTATCTAACTTGTAGAATAGTAATGTGTACTTCTCTGGCTCTGTGCTAGACCCTATGTTTTTTAGAACATTTACCATGTTTTTTAGACCTTTACATCTGTCACTACCTCTAGTATAATGCATTGATGTGGAATATACCCTACAAGTATCTTGTTAACTGAGGTGGAACAAAAGATAGATGCGTTCTCAACTTGAGTGACTTGGACTGTTCCTCTTTGGATTAGATGTAGCAAAATGTGGAAGGTACATGAAAAGTGATTTCTCATTACAGATTAGGAATCACTAGGAGATCTCAAGGCCCAGGTTAGCTCTTAGATAGCTGATTGTTTCCTATATGCTTCTGTTCCTGTTGTTTTTATTCGGAGATCTGCAGGAAAATCATGAATCATGGACTTGGGGGTGGGTAGCCATCCTTTTCCCACTACTCTTATTCTCTCAAGGATTGAATCAAAACAGATTGCTGTGTCACATCATTGGAACTCTGTGCCTTTGGGCATTGGCGCTCCTAACTGAGAGGAGCAAGCAGAATGAATAAGGATAGATAGGAATTATATAGAGCTAGAAGAGAGATTACAGTATATCTGGAAACATCGTTACTATATTTCTCTTGGAAAATGAAGGGTTGCTTACTCTGAAAGTGACTATCAACTTGCATATGATATTTAGTACATCACAAATGTAAGATTGGGTTGGTGTTTTGGTTTGTTTTTTGTTTTTTTTTGCTCACTTAAGAAAAAGTTTTGATGAGAATATAAAGAGACTTAGGAGACCTCAAGTTGTTTGGGTTCGCAAATATCTAACTATGTAATCAAAGGAACACCCCATGTACACCAAGAAAAAAGACATTGGATGGAGTTAAGAATTCAGATTTGGCATGGTTTTACTATTTGGTCCACTCGTTAAGTAGAATTCTCTGGAAGAGAAAGCTAAGATCATTTTTCCTGCTTCTGAGGGAGCGATGCTGGGGAAGCAGCAGAGGCGGCCGTGATTGTGCTGGCTTACTGAAGCAGATGGGAACCTGTGTGCTCCACCTGACCTTCTGAAATGTTAAAAGCTGTATTTCTAGTAACATGCAGGGAAGATAAAGTGAAGTATAAAAAGAAGATAAAAGTGGAGGCGTTGGTAGTCACAAGATTATAGTTGATAGGAAGAATGTCAGCGGGGAATTGCTGCTTTTTCAAATGTAAATATAAATCCCCCCCAAGTAACAAAGTAACCAAAAAAAAAAAAAAAATAGAGAGATAGGTAAATACGTAAGTAAGTGAATCAGAAGTGCTGGATTTTATTTTAGGTGTCAGAAAATTTTAAAGCAATAGTTTTTCTACCCTATCTTTTTTTTTTTTTTTTTTAAAGATTTTATTTATTTATTTCACAGAGGGAGAGAGATCACAAGGAGGCAGAGAGGCAGACAGAGAGAGGGGGAAGCAGGCTCCCTGCTGAGCAGAGAGCCCGATGCGGGCCTCGATCCCAGGACGCTGAGATCATGACCTGAGCCGAAAGCAGAGGCTTTAACCTACTGAGCCACCCAGGCGCCCTTTTCTACCCTATCTTATCCAGTGCCTTTTTATAATAATTATTTTGTAATGTTCCCTTTACTCTTCTGAGATAATCTAGTAAACTTTATTTTAAACAAATTAATATAATTCCCTAAGGAAAATACATATTGTGTAAATGCTCAGACACTCCTAGATGGTTGAGGATAATGAATATAGATTCTTTAACCTGTAAATGGAATTATCATGGATGTGACAACTACAAATGCAGACGGAAGCATGTCCATTTGGGACTCATGTATCATTGGCATCATTACTGTCATTGGTGAAATAGTGTCTTAGTCCATTTGGGCTGCTCTAACCATTCTGTAGACTGGGGCTTATAAACAGTAGAAATTATTTTTCACAGTTCTGGAGGCTGGGAAGTTTCACAAGATCAAGGTGCCAGCAGATTCAGTGTCTGGGGAGGGCCTGCTTCCAGCTTCATGGAGGGCTGTCTTTTCTCCTGTGTTCTCACACTGTGCAAGGGAGCTCTTTGGGATCTCATTTATTTTAAAAGGGCACTGATCCCATTCATGAGGGTTCTATGCCCATGACCTCCAAAAGACCCTGCCTACTAATACTGTCACATTGGAGATTAGGTTCTGACAGAGAGTGATCTCGTTTTGCTTATATGGTAGTCAGATTGATGGAAAAATGTCATATTAAAACCATATAGATATTTTCAGATTTTATATGTAAACCTGAGTTAGATTCTAGGCTCAGTTAATTTATGAATTGGTGTTCCCTCTAAATGAATGTCTGATGGGACATTTGAAATTTGTACTGGATGAAGAAAAGTCATTCTTTGTTTCATTCTTTGAAAGATGCCAAGCATCCTTAACCCACTGCTGCCAGTCACTAAGACAAGCTGACATCCACCCTAGGAGAAGGTATCACCTTCATCCAGAGCTAACTTTCTCAAATATGCTCTTATTTTAATGCTTCATCTCAAAATTGAAACTGTCCTCTACAGACTGTAGGCCCATATCTTCAGGGCCTTCACATGCTGGAAAAAAGTAAACAAACAAATAACCACCCCGGGGGGCCTCATTTAAGTAGGCTTCTGCACTGAGAGGCTCAAGTTTATGAAGCAGTTACGTTCTCAGAACCAGTATCATCACAAAGTGTTTTCTTGTTTCTTCTTCATCGTTACTGTGATGTGGAACATCTGTTCATTTTTGATCAAGATTCTTCCCAGCCCCTCTCCTTTTTTTTTTTTTTTTTTTTTTTTTTTAGCCCCTCTCCTGATAACACAGTGCTTTCACCCTCTGACTGTGGACAGGACAGAGCAAAACTTGCATAGCTCTTAGGATTTAACTACTGAGGGAATCATCATTGTTTTAGGAAATCCTGTATCATTACTGCCAGAAATTTAAGGACAGCACTTGTTATCTGGAGTGGAAAATGGATAGTTCTTTCTTTCTTTCTTTTTTTTGATAGTTTTTTCTTTAACAAGGGAGGCCAGGTTATTCTGTGAACCTGATTTTAAGATACTGATAAAAAGATTTACCTGGCTAAATAGCCACCTCCATAACCATTTCTTCTCAGATAACTACACTGAATTTTCAGCAATTTTTATGCTATAGATAGTATGGAACGGAGTTATTTATTTCTAGTAATGCCCTAATGCCAGATGACATGCATACCATATAATCTATCGTGACAGATGGTTGCAAATGGAACTATAAATAAAAACTTGTTTATTTGTAGGAGTTTATATTCCAGCAATGTTTAATGTCTCAATTTCCCCCACCTCTTATCTCTTCAGGTGGATTTTAATGCCATTTTATAAATGTAGCATTTGATAGTCTAATAAATAATTATGTTTTCATCCCATGTTTCAGCTCTTGCTTTTATGCAGGAACTTGGATCTTCAGAATTTTCATTCTCCTGAAGTATTTCATACTGTGATACTGATGAGAAAAACATACTTGACCAATTTTTTTGCAAATTTGTATTTACTTCTATATAGTGTCAGTTATACTGGGAATTCAGTATAACTAAGAACACTTTAGAGCTATCACTGCAGTGACCCTCTTTAATACAAATATTCTGATACTCAGAAGTCTCATTACCAATTTAATCTTGTAATAAAGAAGAAGGAGCTTTATTTAAATCCATGTACTGTTTTCCAGTTAGGAATAGAATTCTCATTTCCAAGCCAACTGTGGGTTCATCAGTTTCCTTAAGTGCAGGATGTTGAAATTTTCTTGGTATTATTTCCTAACCATCTTCTCACCAAGGATAGGCTAGGGTAAGGGGAAGTATGAACTGACACTGTTTTTCACTTCTGTTACCTTGTTTACCTTCTCAAAAAAAATCTTAGCAAGTTGATGCTTCTTTCCCCAAATTACATGTGAGAAAATCATTATGTGGGACTTTACATAGTTGCCCAAAATAAAACTTAAGTGCAGCACTTAAAAATATTGGACTTGAAAGTAAGATAGTTTTGCGGTTCATATCTTTGTTCTTCCCTTGAGCCAGCTAGGGTTTAGGCAAGTTGACTTTAGGCAAGTTGACTCTGATCTTTGGGTTCCTTTACATGTAAAATATGAATGATACCTAATGAAGAGTGCTGTGTGGATTAAAAGTGATAATGGATGTTAAGTATCTAGTATATATAATGTCTGATTCATAGTTATTCCAGAAATGGCAACTATTAATGGTATCAGTGGTGTCCCAGAGACTGCAAGTAGTAGAACCAAGGATTAGGTAATGCCAAATGTAAAGAGAGTACTCATTCTATTACTAGTTTGTTTTGTTTTTTTTAATACGGTTAATTCTAACCTCCATTAATGGAAGACAATGACAACCATTTATGGAGTAATCAAAAATTGAACTTATAACTTGGGCAGTTTATGGGAAATTATAATTTTTGCCAAACCTTTTAGAAAATTACTTGAAGAAGGTTGCCTGAGTGGCTCAGTTGGTTGAACATCTGCCTTCAGCTCAGGTCATGATCTCAGGGTCCTGGGAGTGAACCCCAATCTGGCTCCCTGCATCTCTCTCTCCCTCTGCCCCTCCCCCCTGCTCATGCTCACTCTCTTTCTCTTGCTGAAATAAATAAAATCTTAAAAAAAAATGACTTGAAAAAAATGGAATTGATAAAGCACAGAAGATTTTCTCTGATTTTACAAAGAATTTTGTCTGCTGATTCATTTAAAAATATTTTCTGTTAATTATAATTCATCATAGAAATTCACAAGATACTTTATTCCTTGAGTATTTATTGAATGTCTATTATATACTTAGCAATCTGCTGTGTGCAAAGGATATATTTGTAAATAAAAGGTGGATTTGCTTTTAAGATGTATGACTTAGTTGCTCATTTTGGGGGTTTTTTTGGTGGGTTTTTTTGGTAATTGCCATTGTTATAGTGAGTAGGCTTGCTCCAATAAGCGTAGAATTCAGAGCTGCATTTCCTCCTACTGAACAGTAAGCAAAAATATGTTTTCTTACACTGGAAGCAGAAAAATTTGTTTTCTTTTTCTGTGGACCTAAGATTATTGATAAGTTCTGGAATGCTGTGGTCATAGCAGGGGAGATCAGTATTAAGGAGGATGTGATATATTTGGTCATTTTACTTTTGATTTTATCACCAATTAAAATATCATGGTTCCTATATGAGTATGATGCTTTTGACATGCTCCTTCTTGTTTGTCATTAACATTCTTACTTCAACTGAAAATGAAAAGCCAGAATGCTGTGCTATTCGTATTTAGGAAGGGATAAAAGGGTTGACTTGACTTATACATGGCTAGGATACTGAGAAAGCTACATCAGCATCTTTATGTTAAAGCTGATGTTCTTGCTATTTCAATTATGCCATTTTCAGGGTACTGTGAAAATGTTTGAATTTCCTCTTTTCCAAGCATATGTTTCTGCTATAACATTTTATTAACTGATTGTCATATTTTGATCAGGAAAAAACTTTCTATGAAACTTTGATTGTAATTGTAAAAACCAGTTTTTTTAACTATGCTGAAAATTTGTGATATGTTTAAAAATATGATTGCCTTAAACAAAACATATGGATGAGTATTTATGAAGGGGAAATCTGTAAGATACCATTAACTTTCTTGCTTTTGGACTTTTGTATCAATACTTACTGTATGATATTGCCACATAATATTTCTGATTGATATTTTCACTATCAGACATAAATGACTTAGAAGTATTTTGATTCTTTTCATCTATTCTCTGAAAGCATATTTTATAATTCCATATTAATTAACTGTGATATTATCAGCTATAATTGTTCACTGATATTGATCAAAAATTATAGCATGCTAATCATGTTGGGATAAACAAAGGTTATTACTACTGAACAAAATTAACTTTGCTAGTCCTTTTACAATTAATTACTTGCATATGCCAATAGCTTTCCATAATAAGCAAACCAGAATGTTACCTGAATTAAAAAGAAGATGGGATAAGAAACTGGTTCTTTTACAAAACGGTAGCATTATTTCTGAGATTTTATCTAAAGGATAGTACCTCTGTATTTTTTTTTTTTCAAAAGCTGGTAACAAATATCCCTGCACAGATTCATTTATACAGTAAATTAAATTTCGTCATATCCTTAATGCTGTTCTAGGTTTCAGGGTCTCATATATATAGTCCTAGCATTGTTATTGTATAACATAAGATGTGGTTATATTTTTTGTTGCATAGGGATCTTTTTTAACGGATTTTTTAAAATTTATAAAAACTAATTTTTTTTAATTTGATTTGGTTTTATTTTTTGCAGAACGCCCTCTTCACTACACAGAAAATGTGTTGGAACAGGTGCTTCGGTGGAGTTCATTATCTGAACCTGGCTCTGCTTATCTTGTGGTGAAGAGATTCTTAACCATTGATACAATTAAGCACTATAATGGTAGGTGTTGTAATTTCACATGCAGCTACAATTGAAAATTCAAGTGGCTAAAGGAAAGTGATCATGGCATAAGTATTATTTGATAATGTTAAAAAAAAATGGGAAGCTAAATACAGAATCCAGTTGACACAGTATTATAGGATTGCAAGAAGAGTATATAGACAGGTGTCCCAAGTGCCAGATTGAGATTTTCCTGGAAAGTAGCACTCTGCTGTTGGCTACTTTGATAGTCCCAAGTAAAGATTTTTGTAATGAATGGTTTATATTTCTAAAAGGACTTTTGCAATATTTAATGTGTTTTTCTAATTTGTAGATAGATGGCGATTCTTTTTCCTGAATTATGTTTCCATTTGAAAGTTCTCTGGGCATTCAAGAAGTACAAGCTCTGAGACTGAGTGCTTGTTGTAATTGTTGTAATTCCCACTTATTTGGGGCTGATATTGGCAAAAAAAGAGGAAGAACAAAATGATATACTTCCAATAAGTATACTTGCCATCCAGTATACTGGGAGAAGACGTGGACACATGGAAGGTTAAATAAGTTAGCTAGCACGAGGGAAACATGCCAGCCAGTCTCTGAACCCTTGTGAGCTATGAGAGAACTTTTATTTTTAAACTGATTCTTCTGTTCTGTGGTCATTAACTGACAAATAAGAAAAAAAAAAAAAGATTTTCTGCCAGCACTCTACCTAAACCAACTTTGAAAGCAAAGAATTTAAGTTTTATAAGATAAAATTTACTACAACTTTTGCAGTTGATATTAATAACTGTTACTATTATCCCATATCATTAACTGAGCTCTGTACCTAACAAAGCTCATTTCAGGTTTTCTAAAATTTCCAAATGGGGAAAGAGAAGTACAGAGAAATGAAGTAATTTGCCCCAGATCATACAGTTACTAAATATTGGATTTGAGAACAGATTGGCCTGTGTTCTAATTTTATATATATATATATGTATGTACAGCTCTTAAATGCTATAAACCTGCTTAGATGGATTTCAGGCTCTCCAGTTAATAGCCATAGATCGGTAAATTCTTAATCATACCACAGCTGATCTGATATATTTCTAATTTCATGGTAATGTCCTAGAACTAGGATAGACTGGGGGGCTTATAAACAGCAGAAGTTTATTTCTCATGGTCTGGAGGCTGGAAGTCTGAGATGAAGGTGCTAGCATGGTCGAGTTCTGATGAGAGCCTTCTTCAGGTTGCAGACTTCCTTTCTTCTTGTCTCCTCACGGGGTGGAGAGCAAAGAAAGGCAGCAAGCTCTGTTGTGACTCTTAGTAGGACACTAGTCCTCTCATAAGTGCTCTACCCACTGACCTCATCTAATCCTAATTCCCTTCCTAAGGCCCCCCCTCCTAGTACCATCACACCAGGAGGTAGGGTTTCAACATAGGAATTCTGGGGAACAAATAATTCAGTCCATCATGGGTCCTTTTTATCTTTTTTTTTAAGGTTTTATTTATTTGACAGAGAGAGAACACAAGAAGGCAGAGAGGCAGGTAGAGAGAAAGGAGAAAGTGCGGGGTTCAATCCCATGACCCTGAGATCATGACCTGAGCCGAAGGCAGAGGCTTAACCCACTGAGCCACCCAGGTGCCCCACATGTCCTTTATATCTTATATATCTGTCCTTTATAATGTATACTTACCTGAAAACATTTTGACAAAAGGCAAACAGTGTAACAATTTATGTGTCATTCTGGTCTTACAGACATCTAAATAAACAGAACAGGTATATTCTTCTTGCTGGAGAAATTTAGCCTTTTAGAAACCATTCTTCTTCTTTTGTTATAACTGCATGTTTTTGACCACATACCTAGACCTCTTCAGGATCGCAGCAGAAATCTTCTCTAGTCCTACAAAGGTGACATGATGTAGAGCCGTAGTTCTCAAGTGGGTTCACTTTTGTTCCCCTGGGGACGTTTGGCAGCATCTGCAGACATTTCTGACTCACAACTAGATACAGTGATGTTTCTGGTGTTTAGTGAGTAGGGACTGGAGATGCTGCTAATCATCCTATAAAACATAGGACAGCTCTTTACAAAGAATTATTTGGCTCAGAATATCAGTGTTACCCATGTTGAGAATCTCCCATCTAGAGACTCTCCCATCTAGATAATCTATGAAATCTGTTCTAGCTCTTAAATTCTTATTCTTTTGTGTTGACACTGAAATGAAGAAAAAGTTTCAAACCAAGTCCTGTCAACATTATGAAACATATATAATAGGTTCTTACGGTTTCTTTTCTTCTAGAAAATCATCTTTTCAGGTACATTTTAATTTTTCTGGTGAGAATTTTCCTTTTCCTTTTTCAAGTATTCTTCTGAAATGTCTCTAATTTACCATGTTGCGAAATACTTGAAACTCATAACGAGACATATAGTACCTTAGCTCCTATTTGACTACTAGTGGATTGGCTAGATGAATAAAAACAGACAAGAATAAGATCTTAAAAGACTGTGATACAAAAGAAAGTTTTGTGCAGGTGAGAGCGAGGGATAACCAATGCAAGGATACCATTAAGTGCCCTTGGTCTTTAACAACGACAAAAAACAGCATATACATACAGCTTATTGACAGCAGTCACATCAGAGGTAGAATCATTAAGGTTGCTTAAGGATACAAAGAAATGGTAGAGGGGCAAACTGCATTGGCTCTGTCTGTAACTGGGTCAGAAGATTAGGCATTAGCATGATGCCTCACATATTCCCATGTGTCCTCTATGGGGTTAAGAGTGTTTCTTTCTGGTGCGAAAGCATCAGGCTTCTGTGAGGTGTAGACAAAACATCTGCATAAAAACTGAAGAGCCCAAGCAGTGGAAAGCAGGCTCAAATGATAGGATCAGGGAATTGGATGAAACATTCTCTAGGGTAAAATGTCAGCAAACTTTTGTGTTACTCTCATGTCTCCTTTGTTCCTCTCATGGAGCGGGAACCATAAAACACATACCTGTCCACTTCACTGTCCCTTCCTCTGGTTACCAGACCAGTATCCAACTTATTATAGTGTCTATAGTTCTTTCTGCCAGGAAATGATTTCTCTTGCATGGAAAAAAAAAAAAAAGTCAGGTGTTAGAGTAACACCATCAGCAAATAGATTAATTGGGCCATTTCATATTAGTAGTTATGTATTTTTGATAAAAGAAATAGGAGTGCCAATGCAGTAAATATCTTAAAAACTTTTTTTAATCTTCTAGCCAATAAAATTTTTATAAATGTTTTTAATTAGAGCTTGATTTATATTCAGGTTGTCAAAGCAAAATAATCTCTTTCATTATGGTTTGTTCTGCATCTGTGTGAATTTAAGTTTGTCATTTTAAAGCAACTCTGGTCTGTTTATTTTTCAAATCTGTTTCTTAGGTCATTATTTTTTTCCCTATAATTTTATCTTGCAACAACCTGGAGTTTATAAATACTTCTTATGGTGTATATTTGGTGATAGATTTTAGGTTGGTTAAATATTCAGTCTACTTTGTCTCTGTCTTGGCAAATGTCTTCTAAATCAATCACAATGACCACCTACTCCAGATTTATTGCTCCGTTCATTACATCCACTGCTCCTTAAAATTGGGATCTAAAAGGTAAAGAATGAAAGTAAATCAGATGTGATTTCTCTGTCAGTTTGTTAGCAGAGAAACTGGAATCATCTCAGAAATACATTGCTCTTCATGCAGAAAAGGAACAATGTGAAGGATTTTTCTTTCTTAAGATTGTCTTACTCTAACCTGTGACCAAGTGGAAATTAGCACAATTTGAAACAAGGGTAGTTGGCTGCAACCACATTTTTTTCTCAGTAACAAATAGCTAATGTTTTGTTAAGATATAAAATAGTACTACCTATGTCTTTCCATACTTGATGTCTAGTTGCCACAGATTTTACTATCTGCCTACCTGTCCCTATCTCTATTCCTGTGTGTGTGTATATGTGTGTGTGTTTGTATACATGCATGACTTGCATTTCATTAATTGGTATGAGTTTTTATGATTTATATAACAAATTAGAAGCATATACATTTTACATTACATTTTCATCACCTACTTGCTAAGTCAAAAATTTTATCAGATAATAGTTTAGGGGTTTTCATTCCCTTAATAGTCTCACTTTACCTGAACAATTTAAAATGTTGACATCACAAGTAGGAGTGGATTTTAAAATCATCCAACACTTAGATTCTGCTCATTCATTTAAGGTGATAAAGTAGCATACTTTATTTTTATAAAAGTATATGAGAGTAAATAAATTTTCTGTTGCCTCTACTTAGAAATCAATTGTGTGTTCTTCAAAAGCAGCATTTTATTTCTTAGAAACATTTTATGCCATTGCCATTATTATAATGAGGAGTTAACTAACTTGAAAAGAAAGATAATAGTCCTCAAATTTCTTTTCTACCCCATGGGTTATGACTGAGACATTATGATAGGGAGAATAAAACTTCATTTAAATTGTCATTTAGACTTTGTCATAGCTAATCTCACTAGACTGCCTTTTGTTATCATTATCTCTTGTACTGAGTTAAGCTTCAGCATCTCTAGCACAGGTAAACCATAAATGAATACCTTCTATAAGGCTCCAGAATAAATAATTTTATGTAGCTAAAGTCTTGTTTTAAGGATTAAAAATGTTTAAAATTACCCCAATAGAATGTGAGACATTGGAATCAAGTTTTAATGATCTCAATGGGGAAGAAATACTTTTAAGATATAAGATGTATCTCAAATGCCGATCCCTGTGGGTTTCTAAATTTAGATTGCTGCATATGACAGATGCTTTGGAATTAAATTTGCATTAGAATAGAATAGTTCAAAATGCAACTGCTTCTGGCAAATACAGACCTGGGAAACTGAACCATTCACTATGAACTGACTTAGGAAAATAAAAGAAAATTCCAGTGAAAATAGTATAAGTCTATAAATCATAGAAATAATTTGCCTTCTACTCCCCATCAAATCTTTTTAAATCCAAATGTGTATAAATGCTGAAGGTAAGCCTAGTCCACGTCAAATGGAAGTATCCTCTTGGAAATTGATGAGTCTTTCATATTCACTATGAAGCATGAATGTTCTGACTTCTTTTAATATTATAATTCTATAGTGAGAAAACCAACTGGTAAGTTTCTATTAGGAATCTACCAGGCATCTACTGTGGAAAATTTAAAGGATTGTTAGGTATTATCTTTCCCCACAAGGAACAGAAAACCTAAATGTATGAAGTCTATTTAAATTCTAAGGCTACAAACACAGCATGCAGTACATGGCTGTTGTAGACCAGGAGGTGTATGGAGAGCTTTCAGGCTCAGAAAAGTACTTCATTTAGTTGATCGCTGACATCTTTTCCAACACTGGATGTCTCTCATTTAACAAAATATCATTTTTTATTTAGTTTTTCTCTATGGGTTATCCTTTGTAACAAGACTACGTCTTACTCTTTCACTCAACAAAAGTACACGCTGAGTGAATTTTTTAAAATATAAATGAACAAAACACTTTGTTAGCGGCTGAGTACTAACAGAATACCCCAGCAGGGCAAACTCAGCTTTTATCTGGACAGTTAGGGAATGCTTTCCAAAGGAAGTTAGCATCGTGGTATTATTGAGAAAGCAGGATATAGTCCTCCATTTCTTTTTTTTTTTTTAAAGATTTTATTTATTTATCTGACACAGAGAGAGAGATTACAAGGAGGCAGAGAGGCAGGCAGACAGACAGAGGGGGAAGCAGGCTCCCCGCTGAGCAGGGATCCCGATGCGGGCCTCGATCCCAGAACCCTGAGATCATGACCTGAGCCGAAAGCAGAGGCTTTAACCCACTGAGCCACCCAGGCGCCCTATAGTCCTCCATTTCTTGATTTGAATGCTTTGTGAGAGATTAGGATAGGTAGAATAGAAGGGGTTGCTGGTTGGTATGATGTAGGGGTGGGGTCACTGAATTCAGTTTGGGATGTCTTAAGTTTTAGTTGTCGTTTGTCCGAGGCTTTATTGTCTAGAAAGGATCTAAATACCCATCGCTACAGAGCACATTATTGGAGCATTGGAGCATTAGTCTTTGGAGAATATAGCATCATGCAGTTGTAGTGTTCAAGTAAGAGCATTAGAGAACTGAGCATAGAATTACCAACATTAAGGCGCAGTGTCAAAAGAGGCCCTGTGTATGAAGGAACAATCAGAAAGGTTGCCAGAAAAGGACAGAGCAGTGTCATGGAATCATCAAAGGAGTAAGTTTTAGGAAGTGTGTGTTTATCAATGTAAAATGGTGCACAAGGCCAAGAAAGATACTGGAGAATTTACTATTATTGTGGTAATGATGGTGGTGGTGATCATAATAATGGCCATTACTTGGAAGCGTTTCATTATAGAAAACAGAATTCTGTGTTACGTGTTAAGAGACCTGACTTGTAAATGTAGGGCATTTGCTTTCTAACCTTGTCACAAAACTTTGTGAGCCACAGTGTTCTCATTTACAAAATGAGGTCATATTACCTGTACTTCCTACTTTAGAAAGTTGAATGGGGGACACCTAGCTGTCTCAGTCAACAGAGCATGCAACTCTTGATCTCAGGGTTGTAAGTTCAAGCCCCACATTCGGTGTAGAAAATACTTAAAAAAAATCTTAAAGTTGCATGAGAATCAAATGAGATAAGATATATAAACACTTTGGAAAGCCTAAAGTGTTACCTATGTGTTTATTAAGAGTATGCTAAAAAAACTTGGTAATTTAGTATAAAAAAAATCATTAACTATGCTAAATTTTATTTCTAAAACTTGATTATAATTCAGTGTAACAGTAAAAACAATAGAAAAGTAGTTTCTACTTTCTGTTATTTGCTGCACTGTCAATAAAACAGTGTGGAATTTCTGGCATTTTTCTAATCAATCCTTCAATAGTAATTATATTTATAATTTTATTTATGGAGACTCTAATTGTAGAAGAACGGCAACTGGCTACTAGTTCTACTAAGCCTTGCTTCTTCAATACAAGTAACATAAAGGAAAATAGACTGGGAATGAGTCAGGGGACATACTAGGCTTTTCCTAAGACATAGATTATTTTCCATAGCTATTACCAGTTTAGTTTCTGCTCATTTGTAGAACTAAATTATACGGAAATGCATTTTGACTGAATGTCATGCAGTGAGTACAGTGTATCTGAAATTATGCTTACTCCAAATTATTAAAAAATATGCATGTTCTTTGTCACCCATGGTTATTTGTCTTTCTCAGCCTGACTTATTTTACTTTGCATAATACCCTCTAGGTCCTTCAAACAAAACAAAACAACAAACTATAGAATCAGACCTATAAATACAGAGAATTGGTGGTTATCAGAGGGAAGGGGGTGGAATGGGGGAATTGAGCAAAATGGTAGAGTGGGAAGGTCAGGCTTCCAGTTGGAGAATGAATAATTGTGGGATTAAAAGGCACCGCATGGGGTTGGGGGCACCTAGGTGGTACAGTCAGTTAGGTATCCTACTTTCGTTTCTGCTCAGCTCGTGATCTCAGGGTCTTGACATCAAGCCCGGAGTCAGGCTCTGTGTTCAGCATGCAGTCTGCTCTGGATTCTCTCTCCCTCTTCCTCTGCCCCTCCTGTTCATTCTGTCTCTCTCTCTAAAATAAATGTGGGGGTTTTTTTTGTTTTTTTGTTTTTTAAGGCATAGCATAGGGAATATAGTCAATGTTATCATAAAAGTGTTGTAATGGGACAGATAGTAACTATACTTGTGGTGGACATAGCATAAACTTGTCAAATCACTAAGTTATATACCTGAAACTAATGTAATGTGTGTCAACTATACTCAGAAAAAATAATTACATCCTCTATATAATCAATGTCAAAGGAAAATTTGCCTAATTTTTAATTTATAAAAATTTTTTGGCTGTTAGGCAGTAAATATTGCCATTATCACTTGGTCATGGCACGTTTTCAAGAGGATGTCTCTCCTAGAAATTGCCCATTTGTCTCCTTTACAGTTCATGGGCAGAGATGGAATAAGGAATTTTTTCAGATAATGTGCAGGCTTGAAGAAATAATCTTTGCCAGCAAAAGAAGGGGGACACATAGAAGCCATGAAAAATAGACCTTTTTTTTATTCCATTGTCTTGTTCAGAACATACGTAAGAAATATAAGACATGACGATACATTTTAGTTACTATGCATTTACTCTGTGCCAGATGGTGGGCTGAATGCGTTCACCCTCTTATTTATTCTTCCTAGTTAGTCTACTAGTACTCAACTAGGCCTTCTACAGATGGAGAAATTAGGATATGGAGACATTACATCACTCTCTCCAGGTTACCTGCTTGTAAGTGGCAGAGCAGGCATTTGAATCAAGATGTCTCCAGATCCAGTCCATATATTCTGTCCTAACCCACCTAGTGTACTGAAATCAGGGATAAATCAGATTTTAGTTTTTTAAACTCTTATAAATTCAGTCTATAAATCATCAGGAGTTTGGAAGTATATTCTTCCTGGTTTTGCTTGCTGCAGACTTGGTAGTACAGAAGAAAATGATGTGTGTCATCTGTTAATTAAACAAGCAGTTCTATACTACTTCCTCTGTACCAAGTACTGTTCTAAGCACTTAACATACGAAATCGATGGGGTCCTGTAGGTGTCCCCATTTTTCAGTTGAAGAAACTGAGATTCAGAAGTTACTGCCTGAGATTGAATGTAGGATGTGGTTGTCATTAAAACCTGGTTCCAAAGTGTGCTTCTCAGTCACTGTGCTATGTCAGCTCTCACATAGGTTGGGGAGGAAAATCCAAAACACACATTGTTTTAAAAAGCAAATATGAAATTATCATGTACTTAAGAGCTAAAGTATTAAGCAAATATGGTTTATGCATTCAGGAACTAAATTATATCTTAAAGTTTAGAGACATAAATAACAAGTATGGACTAGAATAGTTAGAAAAATCTGTCGATATGTTGGGTGCAGAAGTGGGATAGAATTTTTATAGAAGCAAGGAGAATAGAATTTCTCTCAAGTTTATTAAAGTGATCAACTTAAGTCATGCCGTGGAGATGAGGATTAGTTTTCCAAACAGTATATTATGATCAACTGAATTGTAAATATATTTTAATATTTTATAGAGCTGGTAGGAGAAATTCAGTTTAGCCCTTTAAATGTCAGGAAAAAGAGTTTAGACTTTTAATAGTAGGAAAGTAAGTCTTTGAAGGGAGCTGAGGGGAGGTGACTAACGTGTTAAAACAGTATTTGCATAACACCAATCTGGAATCATTTGCTGGACCCATTAGAAAAGAGGCCATGGTGTTAGAGAATCCCGGAATCTCCAGGTAGTTGGTAGAAAAGGCAGGGGTTAGAAGATAACGTTGGGAATGAAATAGAATTGAGCCCCACAGAGAAATCCTCCAAGAACTATGATTGACTTGCCCACTGTCTGCCATGGAGGATAAATGAGGAGTATATATTTTAGTAGCGCCATTCCCAGATTTATGTTTCTCCCTCCCCCTCTCTCTGTCTCCGCCTCTCCTTCCCAGGAACCTTCCACTTCCTCTACAGATCAGTTCTTTTATTGGGATTAGGGACCACTAGTTAGGAATTGTTCTTTTTGTATAAGAACTTGAGGTTTTCAGATGATTTGGAAAAACTTCTGTTGTTTTTATTGCCCTGGTAATATGATAGTCTGTTCTGTTCAAATAAATTTGGCCATTCTGTTTTGTTTCATGCATGTGACTTTTAAGGGCTCTTCTAATTAATTACAAAATTAGAGCACAACTAAGAATACTATTTGTTTTTTCGTTGTCTCCACTGTTAACTCTAAAGACACTTTAAGTCCAGTTATACCTTCCTTGTCCTAGCAATCAACAAGAAGGGAAGAGGGATTTATGATTTTTTTTTTAAAGATTTTATTTATTTATTTGACACAGAGAGATTACAAGTAGGCAGAGAGGCAGGCAGAGAGAGAGGAGGAAGCAGGTTCCCTGCTGAGCAGAGAGCCCGATGCGGGCCTCGATCCCAGGACCCTGAGATCATGACCTGAGCCGAAGGCAGAGGCTTTAACCCACTGAGCCACCCAGGCACCCAGGATTTATGATTTTTTAGAGACAACAGTATGTTGGAATTTTATTGGAATGAAAAGCAAAAGGTAGTAAAGGAAATTCTACCTATTAGGGTACATCCCAGAATCTTTCTGTAAGGGAATTAAGTGCTTTGGGAAGTGCATTAAATCTTCAGATTTGGGACATTTGGGGAAAAAATTAGATGATTTTCCCAAGTTACTTTATGGGTTCCTTTAGTACATTAATCATGTGCTATGCAGGTTTCTTTTTCAATTAAAAGCAAATTTACAGGGTGTGTCCTATGTTTTTTCTTTCTTTCTTTTTTTTTTTTTTTTTACATTCTTAGTGCATAGAAGTATTCCATGCGTATTAACCTTATACCATGCTGAGATTGAGGTCATGGACCCTATGACATGTGAAATCATTCTTTTTGATTAGATCAGAGGGATTTAATGTATATTGAATGACCATAGAAAAAGGTGTAGCCAGGAGGACTGCTTTTGTGGCATTTGAAATACTAGTGCTCCGAAGTTTGGATCCTTAATAAAAAAAAAAAAAAAGAAAGAAAGAAAGAAAAAAAATCTAGAAATATCACTGTACTGGGAAGGACTATGAAGAGAGCAGGACTTCATGGAATTGAGAAGCCCAAAACAGCAGGGAGACAGGAGTTCTGAGATTCTCAAGAGTTACGAAGCAGAAATTTGAACTCCAGCTCAGAAGAGAAGTGCAGGGCCCAAAGGTTATATTCTGGCAAGCTAGAGTTGAATTCAAACCTGGACAGGATCTAGATAGCAGGCACAGTGGACACAGCTGGCATGAACTTTTACTGAACCAGATTCCTGTAGAGCAGAGGACCTTAGTAAGCTTTCTGCCTGGGGCGAAGGGGAAGGATTGAAAATATAAGAATGAAGTACCCCACAGTTGAGGGACCAAGCAGTACTGGAAAAGTTTGAAAAAGTGAATTATTGGAATCCATTCAATTTATAACTTTAATTTTGTTACACGCTGAGTCATACATGATGTCCCTCAAAGTATGTAGCTTCATTTTGTCCTTTAAGTAGTGGGTAAATTTTTCTACGTGTTTTAACATTTTGAGATCAGACAAATTTGTGGGAGAACTTTTAAAACGTGAGAGCTTTTAAAACTTCTTTAACGTCCTTGATAATTACAGAACTTCATATTTCAAAGTTATTTTCATTCCTCCTCCTCCTCCACAAATATTTCTCTCAAAGCCTTCCTCCTGAGTTCCTTAATGTATGCTGCAAGAGTGAGCTAATATACTCAATTATATGAAAACTAAAATAAATTTTAACAAGTATGAAGCCAAACATGGCTACAATATTTGTTTCCCTAAGCTTATTTTATTTCTCTTTGTCCTACAAATGGTTTACTTAGGCATTGAACATATGATTATTGGTAAAATTTGAAAGGTTTATTCATTTGAAGAAAAATCTAAATGAAAAAGTATAATTAGAACGTATGAATGGAATTTGGCTTAAGCAATATGTAATATCTGTATCTCACAACTTGATTATAATTTAAACTTTTAAAAAATGATTTACCTGTTTCTAAACCAACAGTATTATAAATGCCCTTCTCTACTTCCCTGTTTTCCAGCAGTTGAATCACTAATCCTACTGAATGTTTTTTGAATGACTCACTTCTGTCAGCAGATGTAGCTTTGCTTGTCAGCCCTTATTTAACTCATTGTCTCCAAGCCTGTATATTACTAGAACCAAGTGCATACCGGACCCTCAGTACTTTATGAAGAAATGAATGATTTGATGTAATATGAATTGTTTTATGTTTATTTTTTCTTGACCTTCCAGTTGTATTAAAATACATCTTCTTTCTTTTCATTGGAAAAGTTAATTTTAATTTAAATAGAAGTTATTTAGCTGTAAAATATCATTTGAAATATTTTTCTGTGGGATCGAATATTAAATAATTGTATGAGAAGACAATTAAAGTCCAAACTACCAATAAAGAAGCTATTTTAGTATGACAGTGTGATTAAAAGAGTGTATCTGTGGCTAGTATATGTATCATGAAGACTGTTGGGGTTTATTAATTTCATTTGTTTGCACATCTGTGCTTAGCATCAGGGGTATGATTATCCTTGGGAATTTTTGCTTCCAGGTATTCATGCCATGCTCATATTTGAGTATAATCACAAGGAACTGTTTCTATTTTTTAAACTTTTGTTTTCTTATGCTGATTATAATTCTGAACCTCTGTGTATTATTTGTCATATGAGTACAGGTTTTCCTCAAACAAAGGAAATGTTAGATTTAAGACTAAAAGTTCTTTCTAAAACCATTCAAATTATTTTGTAAATTTCAGAAACAGTGCATGAATATTTAAAAATTATCACCTGACTAGCAGAAAATTGCTAAAGGTCCTGGTCTGATTCAGTGTCCCACCCGACATCTTTTTATGGTCATTATCTAATACGAGGTCCAAAATAATCTGCAGGATAAGTGTTATCACTCTTATTTTTCAGAAAGAGCAGATATTGACACCATAAGAACCACATCATAGCTGTATGACTTACGGTTCCTTTTTTTCTCCCATTGTTCTTCAGTTCTCAAGTAGGCAGTTGAATATTGTCTGGGTTTCGAGGAGGAAGCTTTAAACTGAGCTGTATTAATAAATATATTTGGTACAAATCTAGTGTTCTTTTTTTTTTAACATTTTATTTGAGATAGAGCGAGAGAGAGAGAGTACAAACGGGGAGCAGCAGGCAGAAGGGGAAGCAGGCTCTCCACTGAGCAGGGAACCTGATGCAGGCCTTGATCCTAGGACTCCAGGATCATGGCCTGAACTGAAGGCAGACTTTTAACCGACTGAGCCACCCAGGCATCCCCAAATTTGGTGTTCTTAACAAAAAGTATTTTTATAGAATTGGTTGTTTCTAAGTGTGGGACATGGCAGTATTGCACATGAAATGTAGTTGTTGATAAATGTTCTACCTTAGCAGTTTTGCTTTTTTTACCCTTACCTGGTTCAGATGTATAGGATTTTATTTAGTGCCCCTAGAATTCCTGGATTCCTAAATCAGAATTCTGGGAGAGGCTTCCATTTTTACCTCTGTATTTGCATTGTTTTTTTTCCGAGGACTGTTCAAAAGAAATATAATAAAACCAATTACGTAACTTTAAATTAGTAGCCACATTAAAAGATATAAAACAGGTAAAATTAATTTTACTAATATACTTTTAACTCATTATTTAAAATATTATAATCATGTAATCAATATTATAAACTTATGATATTCTTACCTTTTTTTGGTTCTAGTTCTTTGAAATATGGCCTATATTTCATATTAACAATACATCTCAATTGAGATTAACCACATTTCAAGGGCTCATTAGCTAGTAGCCAATTGGATAGCATAGGCAGGCCTTATGAGTAAATAGGAATATCCTGACACATGGTGCTCCCAGAAATTAACCACAGGCTTCTTACTGGTAAGAAACAAGTTCCTATTTTATATTATCAAAATCAAATATAGAAATGTTTTATATTCCAAATAAATGAAAATGTGCTTAATTTACAAAAACAATGTTGTACCTTACAGAGAGGAGGGCCCTGGAAAGCATCAAAGAAGGAGTCTTGAAAATTAAAGAAGAACCATCTAAAATACTGTCTGGAAATAAGTTTCAAGACCGGTATTTTGTTTTACGAGATGGGTATCTCTTTCTCTACAAGGATTCAAAGGTAGTTGTATATTCAGTATTTGAATATGTATGCCTGTTTGTGTAGGTATTATCATTCTCATTTCATACCTCTGTCTGTCCTCTGCTGGCAGTCAAGCCCTGTGGTAAACAGACCACACAGTCAGCTCATGATTTCTTGCAGTCTCTGGATGTAACATTAATACACTAAGTAATATAGTGAAGAACTTCATATGACCTTTCTGAGCACTTCTCATTTTTTAGTGTAGAGAAGTCCTTAAAGAAAAGCCTAATAGGTATTACGTAAGCTAGCGTATAAGTCAGCATCTTCATCAGTAAAATTAAGAGCCATCAAAAAGGATGAAATCTTATCATTTATGTGGATGGAACTGGAGAGTATTATGCTGAGTGAAGTCAGTCAGTCAGAGAAAGACAGTTACTTGGTTTCACTCCTATGTGGAATATAAGAAGCAGCATAGAAGGTCACAGGGAAAGGGAGGGAAAACTGAATGGTAAGAAATCAGGGAGAAAAACCATGAGAGGCTCTTAACTATAGGAAACAAACGGGATTGCTAGAGGGAAGGCATGTGGGGGGATGGAGTAACTGGAAATGGGCATTAACGAGGGCATGTGATATAAGCACCGGGTGTTATATGCAACTGATGAATTACTGAACTCTATATCTGAAACTAATGATGTACTATATATTTGGCTAATTGAATTTAAATTAATAAAAAAGAGAGTGTTATACCCTGAGGCAAAAATGGCTTGAGTTTAGCTAATGAAAATTAATAAAATGTGCAATTGAAAGGCAAAAACCAAAAATTAAAATTTTTTTAAAGATTTTATTTATTTATTTGACAGAGAGATAGCACAAATAGGCAGAGCAGCAGGCAGTGGGAGAAGGAGAAGCAGACTCTGCCAAGCAGGGAGCCCGATGTGGGCTCGATCCCAGGGCCCTGGGATCATGACCTGAGCTGAAGGCAGATGCTTAACCCACTGAGCCACCCAGGGACCCTTAAAATGAATTTGATTAATATATTTCCTATATGGTTGAATGAATTGACTCATGTAATACCATATTTATCAACTGAATCTTACTGATGTATCCCTGTAAGTTGGAATCTTCAAAAGCTTTGTTGAGGAGTTGTGGAATGGAGAGGGGAAATAGAGATGAAAGAAGGAATAGATAAATTATGGAATTGTAAGAATAGTGATTAGCAGCAAAAATCTCTAATCCACTAAATTGGTTGTATGAATAATAACTTAAGCTCTCAACCTCAGTTTCTTGAATCTGTAATATGATGATGATAGATAGTATGACTTCTATGCATTCTATGCATTCATATGCATGCCAGATTATTTTAATGCTTAGTTACGAATATATGTTCTTTTAAGGCATGAAACAGTACACGTAATAATATTAATATGTATGTAATATGAAACAATATATAGTCATAGCATAGTACTATGTATTGGTAATAGCAGCATGCTCATCAAGACTTCATGAATAATATTAATAGGCAAGTCCCAGACAGAGAAAAATATCTTCATAGTACATATATCTGAGAAAGGACTCATACCCAGAATATGAAGAACAAATCAATAATAAAAAAACAACACAGTTGGGCGCCTGGGTGGCTCAGTGGGTTAAAGCCTCTGCCTTCGGCTCAGGTCATGATCTCAGGGTCCTGGGATCGAGGCCCATATCGGGCTCTCTGCTCGGCAGGGAGCCTGCTTCCTCCTCTCTCTCTGCCTGCCTGTCTGCCTACTTGTAATCTCTCTCTGTCAAATAAATAAATAAAATCTTTAAAAAAAAAAAAACAGTGAAAATTGGGATGCAGTATTGAACAGACACTATATGAAAGAAGATGGAGGAATAACCAATAAACCATTGAACTAAAAACACTCAACATTATAGTCCCCAGGGTCATGCAGATTGAAAGCACACAATACTATTTCACACCTGCTGGTATGACTAAGGACGTTGATTAACTAAAGTCCTCATAAATTGCTAGTGGAAGCATAAGATCACACAATCACTGTGTAGAACTGTTTGGTAGTTTTTAAAAATAAAGTTATTCATATGTCTACCCCATGATCCAACAATTGATTCCTAGGTATTCTGTCCACAAAGCACTTTTTCCAGAATGTTCATAAGCAGCTTTACTCATAAAAGCTAAAACCTGGAAACATTCCAAATGAGTCATCATCAATAAAATAATGACATATTCATACACTAGAATATTACTGGCCAGTAAAAATGAATACTAATGAATGTAATGCCATGGATAAATCTTTGAGTCCTTGTTGAGCAAAAGCAGCTTGATACAAAATAGTACCATATGAGTTGTCCATAAGAAATCTAGGAACCGGCAAAACCATTTATGATAAAAGAAGTCAGAAAGTGTCTGCCTAGGGTGTGGAGAAATGTTGCTGCAGACGCAGGATGATGGAGTCAGTAGGAATCTTTCTAGGATGAGAGAAATAAATGTTCTCTCTCCAGTTTTAGGTGGTGATCACAAGGGTGTATAGAGTAACATCTCTGCTTCCTTGAGTTTCAAATAACATCTACATAATAATTTAAATGTAGAATGACAGCAGGATCTAAAGGCATTTTTTTCTGTTGAATTATAAAATTCATTTGGGTAAACATTGCTTGCATACTTTAAGTGTGTGGTGCTTTGCTACGATCTGCTGTGGAGATTTATAAACACAGACCAGACTAGTTATATCTGTGAATATGTTATGAAGAATAGATTCATAGGCAGCTTTCCAAAGCTCTGTGGTCTCATTTTGTTACAGCTTCTGTTGAGCTCCCCACATGCTTTGACCGCTTTCCCTGTGTGTTCCTCCAGCAGAGAGGCCTCCGTGTGGACATAAACAAATCTGAGTAGCATTCTTCCTTTGATTAGGACAGTGGACTGTCCGGGCAGGGGGGCTAACAAAATAGCTCTGAATCCTGCAGCCCTCATCTATTCAGAGTTATAGTAAATACTGTACTCAAACTCCCACCTTATCATTCCATCTGATAGACCCAGCAGGGAGTCTGTGTGGGTATCTAATGGTTATTATTTATTATCATTCTTCAGTTTCTCTAGTAGACG
Organism: Ailurus styani; assembly: GCA_002007465.1. Classification (NCBI taxonomy): domain Eukaryota; kingdom Metazoa; phylum Chordata; class Mammalia; order Carnivora; family Ailuridae; genus Ailurus; species Ailurus styani. The sequence continues at coordinate 2,315,844 of LNAC01000005.1, read as the reverse complement.
AAGAGTGGAGTTTGCAGAAGTAAGTCGCAGAAGAATTTGGGCTTAGGTGAACTGAACACATCAGATTTTAAGGTTCATGAACTTTAGATTTGTGTTCATGAAAGGAAATTCAGGACTTCACAGCTGACTATTTTAGCCATCTAGAACTGAGTTTGATTGAATTTTCTTTGACTTTCTTCAGTGGGTCATCCACTTTGATCTTCGTTAGACGGACTTCCTTAATCCTTGCCCTTCTATATACATAATATGTTGGTTAAGGGTCACTTTGGTAGTTGGATACCTGCTTGAGGTATTTAAAAATGAACCTGAACTTTTTAGTCCCACTAAGGAACCAAGACTTCTATTGTGTAGCAACAGAAGGTTGCTAGAAACAACTAGTAGTCAGTAGTTGGTAACAGCACAGCAGCAACCAACATTCAGGAGGTTGCTCTATAAAAAAATAGAGTTCTATATATTTCACTTGGATTATCTCATTTATCTTTATAATAACTCTGTGAAATTAGTACTACAACTATTCCCACTTTACAGATGAAGAAAGGGAGCTTATCAAGATATTCTGTAACTTGCCCAAAATCCCATAGCCAGTAAGCAACAGAGTGTTAATTCCCAAGTGTTGGATTCCCAAGGCTCCATGCAGGGTTTTACTAAACTAATAATAATTATGTGTTACTTTAAGTTGGCAGATAAATCTTTTTCACTTAAGTAGTACCAAAGATTCCCAAATATGAAAATCCATATAATTAGCTTTTTTTATAGTGTTTTCCCCCAAGTGATATTTTTTTCAGATCGATTGATTTTGTGAAAGAATCTCATACCCTTTAACAGAATACGTTTTAAGAATTTATATCTTTTTGAAAGGTTGAACCTGCTCAGTCTAAGATAATTCCTACAGTGACAGTATCAATTTTGTCTTAAAGACTTTTTTGGGGTTTGTTTTTTTTGGGGTTTTTTTTTTTACATTTGAACTACTTCCTTTTCCCAGCTTTATTGAGGTATAATTGACAAAAAAAAGTATATATTTACATTGTACAAGGTGATGTTTTGATACATTCATTACACATTGTGAAATGATCACTGCAGTCAAACTAACATATCCATTACCTCACATAGTCTTCTGTTGGTACTGTGTGTGTGTGTGTGTGTGTGTGTGTGTGTTGAGAACATTTAGGATATACTCCTAGTGAATTTCAAGCACGTGGTACAATATTAACCGTCGTCATCATGCTGTACCTTGGCTTTCTAGAACATTCATTCAGCATAACTGAAATTTTATGCCCTTTGACCAACATCTCTCCATTTCCCCTGCGCCCAACCCCTGACAACAACCATTCTACTTTCTGCTATGATTTTGACTTTTTTAGATTCCACATGTAAGTGAGATCCATTGCTTTCCAGAAAGACAATTCTTTTTAAGGACACTGAACACATCTTGTTTTTATAACCGTGACCTCAGATTATAGAATTATAATTTTTGTGCTGAGAAGTTGTATTTGTACATCTGTCAGAATAAAGTAATGCAACTGATACTTTAATTTGCACATTCAGGCAAACAGAGGAGATTCGACTTACGGTTTTCCTTCAACTACCATTATTTTCAACACATGATTTTATGTGGCTGGTTATTTTTTCATGTTGCTGCTCTGTCCCTTTTCATATTGATGGTAGAGTCATTGGCAATGTTACATTTCCAATTATTTTACAGTAAATAAGGAATAACAAAAATCTCCTAACTTATTTGAATAAACATTTGGCTCTGGTTTTGACAGTTGCCATTAATATATGTGTGCTTGTATATACTTAGAAAATGATTTACTGAGAGGAAGTGGAAATTACAAATTGAAAAGTATATTTAAAAAGACTGTGTTAATTAGAGATAATTTATGAATGCTCATTAACAACAAATTAGGATAATACACAGGGGAAGATATATTTTGTTTTGAATTTTCCCTGCACAGAAAATGTTAATTAAAATGTTCTCAGACTTGATTTACGTAAAAGGTGAGAAGTTTCAAAGAATCTCACCATTATACTGTTAATGGTGTGAAAAAAACAAGTGGGTAAGGGAGGGGTCATTAGAAGTTCCATGCACTAATAAGCAGACTCCTTTTAGGAGCAAGAATAATTTTTTAAGCACACTAATTTAATTGGCTTAGTTAAAAACTTTGTTTTGAATTATAGTGCCTGAAGTAACACATTAGAGACTTTCTAACAGTCTAGTATATTGAACTTTTTGAAGAAATTCTCCAGAAAATACACATACCAAAAGAGAGAATTGTAATAAACCAACAGTAAAGTTATCTTGCAAATGAGATTTCTTTTTATAGAACTTTCCATTAGTATCCTTACACTTCCACTTTATGCATATCCAGTTTAAAGACAGAAACTTAAAATTCTTTCTTTCCACCGCTGCTGCTTTCTTCTCACATTCTGTCATTAGTGTTCTTTTTGGACAGGATATATGGTGTAAAGTAATGAGCCTGCATGTCAGGAGTGGCCTGGGAATCTGTTGTATGACTTCAGACACTCTATTGCCAAAAGTACATCAAAATGTAGGCAGTCTTGGAATTACTGATGTCCTGTTATAAATGAAGCCTACCTGCTTCAGCACTGCTTCTCGCATTCTGCACTGTGCCAGTCCCGTCGTTCCGCCTGTCACCTTACCTGCCCGCCTCCCTCGGGACTGAGCGCAAGGGAATCACAGTCTCAGCTACGGGGAGGGTCATTCCCCTCGGCTGTGGTCTGATGTAACCTCGGACAGGTGTGGCTGGGAGGCTCCACTACTGGATACAGTCCTAAGTTCCTTGCTTTGGTGCTTTCCTACATGGAATACTCACTGCCTTACAAAGCTATCTCATTGTTCCATATTAGACTCCTTAACATTCAGTAAAGTAGCACGCTACAAAATCAGCACCCCAAAACCAGTCCTCAGTTGGAATAAAAAGACAAAGCCCATAAACTATCAGAAAATGATCTTAGCAAGAAGTACAGACATGATGAGGGAAACAGCAGAACTTCACCGATAGAATTAAAAATTTATGTAAAGTCTATTAATACTTATCGATAGGTTTCATGTCATGCTTTTCAGAATCCCAAAGGAATTATTTTTAGAATCTGGCAGAAATGATTTGATAATCACCTCAAAGTGTAAACAGAATACTTGCAAACATCATGGTGTGTAAAAAACAAAGTAAGTGTGTAGTATTTTCCATCCAACGATCGTGGTATACAATAAAGCTGAGATAGCTGAGATAATATGATCCTGGTATAAAAATGAACAGAGATATCAGTGGTACTGTAAAGTCAGGGAAAAGACCTACTTGTATATTAAGATTTGTTTTTGATAAATATGCCACCATAAATGCATGTCTAAAGAAAGGTTTGTTTAATAAATAGGGCTGGGATAATTCTTAAAAATTTTCAATTTAAACTCTCATCTATACTGTATATGAAATATATATTCCAGATTGACAAAAGAAGTAAAACTTTAAAAATAGCAACCATTCAAATTACATGGCCATCAATTCAGTATTTGTCAGCCATGTGAGAACCCTTTAAAGTTGAAGAGATAGTTAAGAAAGTTCAAAAGAGAATATCAGTATAACTTCTTAAAACTAATAAAAGTAAACAGCAAAATTAAGGCAAACAGCAGTTTGTATAGAATATTTCATTTAAAAAGACGGAAATTTTTTATTTCATATATACAAAACTAATTCAAAGAGATAAATTGTGAACCAAATCAAAAGTGAAAATTGCTAATGAATTTATGAGTGTGTGTTTAATTGTAAGTAAATGTACCCTGTCAATTTGGCCAAAATCTTATTTTTCTTAAGATGTTATATATTTATTTATTTGAGAGAGAGAGAACAAGAGTATGAGTGGGAGGTGGGGGGAGAGGGACAAGCAGACAACGTGTTGAGCGTGGAGCTTGATGGATGGCTTGATCCCGTGACCCCAGGACCACAACCTGAGCCAAGATCAAGTCGATGCTCAACTGACTGAGCCACTCTGGCACCCCAAAAATCTTAAACATGTTCCTAGCCTTTAGCCCAATGATTCCACTTCTAGAAATATAGCCATAAGGAAAAAAAATATCCAAAAAAGGTGTAAGCCTGATGATTCACAGACCTGTACCCCTGGGGCAAATAAAAAATAATAATAATAAAATATATAAATATTATTAAAAAATAACTATTCTAAATTAATCTACTGTGATAACAATAGCGAACATTGATTATACTGACTAGGAGTAAATTCATCAGGTACTTTCCAGGCCTCATCAATGCCAGAGAGCACTGGTCACCCGAGCATTATTCCTGATCATCTTTTTGCTTACTTTGCCTTTATATTTCTTCTCTATATTCTCTTAACCTGTTTTCTCTATGAAAGGCAATTTTTAATTTTAAACATATTACCATCTTTTACTTTGCAAATTTGACTGCTTTGATGAAGAAAAGACTTCACAGTAATAGTTTAACTTTTATAGAAGTTAGTACTAATTTCAGCTAATTATACTTAGTACTAAATTTTAGCCAATATTTGCTAAGTAGGGTTTTGCGTACTGTCGTAGAATCCTAACAGCTTGTCTGTATTACTGGGTCTCTGAAGCGGGATGTTCTAAGTTCCTAATAACAACACTATAATTTACTGTACGCTTATGCTGATTACTGGACTAAATGCTTTGTAAACATTTTTCTCATTCAGTCTGTAGAACAGTCCTTCACAGTACCCCTTTACTTACTTCATCTTCTTTTTTAAAGATTTTATTTATTTGCAAGAGAGTGTGAACAGGGGTGAGGGGAAGAGTGACAAGCAGACTCCCCACTGAGCAAGAAGCCAGATGCAGACAAGGGGCTCAATCCCAGGACCCTGAGATCATGACCTGAGCCGAAGTCAGGTGCTTAACCAACTGAATGGCCCAGACACCCCCTTACTCATTTAATAATAACCCTATGAGATACTTGATATTTTTTTAAAAGATTTTATTTATTTGACAGAGATAGATTACAAATAGGCAGAGAGGCAGGCAGAGAGACAGGGAGAGGAGGAAGCAGGCTCCCTGCTGAGCAGAGAGCCTGATGCGGGCATCGATCCCAAGACCCTGAGATCATGACCTGAGCCAAAGGCAGAGGCTTTAACCCACTGAGCCCCCCAGGCGCCTGATACTTGATATTTTTATTATCCCTCTTTACTAATAAACAAGAAGAGCAAAGCAAAGTGAGTTTACAAACTAAGTAGCAAGCCAGATTTGCACCCAAGTTTCTATGATCCCAAACCCCTTGCTCTTAGGTTTAAATGCTATATGCCTAACACTTTGAAACAGATTTCCTTGAGAATTCTTAGGGTATGGGGAAACCCTGTGTTAATAATCATTTTCAAGGCTGTTATCTTTATAAAATTATTTCAGGTTATCCAAGGATAGATAATAAAATGTGTATGGTTTGATATGTTTTGAAATTAGAGTATAATGATTCAAGTTTTACCTGATGGCCTATGTTCCAGGATTTTTAAAAAATATTAGTTACAGATAAATATGTCAGGATATGTATGTAGTACAGATCAGTGATGCAGAGTAGATGTAAATTTTTAATAGTGTACTTTAATTATTTGTGAAAATTGTTATTAATATGGATACTTGAGATAGTTCAATATGTACCCATAAAGGTTCATAGTATGTTTTCTATCATCCTGGAATCCACAAAGTATAGAAAATCATAATGCAATTGGTGACAAAGCCTAGCATGAAGGTAGTTGTCTCAGTTATATGAATACAGGGTGCTGCCCCAGACAACACTGATGGAATTACATAATATTGCATATGATTCTATTTTTCAAATATGAAAAAAATTGAAAAATTATCATTTCTTATTTATATCTGGTCCCAGGTATCTTATATATTTAAAAAATTATTGTGTCTGTGTCTACATGTACACACATATATAGACATACATGTATAGCCAACATTTTCTATTTAAATTTATAACATTATAATCAGAATAATCTTCAGGTACTAAAAACATAGTATAACATCCATAAAACATTGGAGAAACTAAATGATTCTAAACCCAGTCATTAATACTCAAGGAAAATATAAAGATATTTATAAGGTCTATTTAATTATAAATTATTTTGTTTTCCTTACAGAGTAGTAAATGTGACAGAATGTTTTCTCTTGGTTCAGTGAAGTTTTATCTTGGAGTGAAAAAGAAAATGAAGCCTCCAACAAGGTAAAGTTTGAAAGGGAAGGGTTTTTGAAAAGTGTAAGTTATAGGAATCTGTGTCTGTTTAAGGATTTGGAGTTCAGAGACATTAATCAAGCTTTTTTATAAGTTAAGCTATAGACAAAATCTTTGAGCTGCCACAGACATGGCAGGGGACCTGTTGCAGATCGAGGGAACTTCTGTGGGCAGATAAAAAAGCATGATGTTCCCACTGAAGTCAAACTCCTTGGTGATGGCATCTCTCCTGCGTAAAGCAGGAAATCCCCAGAAGGTCCTATCTACTCAGAAGCACCTGGATTTTTCTCCACATTCCATTCCTTGATCAGTCTCACAACCTGGGGACATAAGGAAGGTTCCAGAGAATTCTACATATAGGAAAACAGCCTCTTGATGCCTGGCTGTGTAATTTGACCTTTTGGTTGTGCCAGATTTTTTAGTAAACCCAAAGCACCCAGATGGTAGAGAGGAAGTAGACCCTCTAATACATTGTCCTCCTCATCAACATTTGAATCATGCCAGCTTGTGGTTTATGCCATACTTTCTAATCACAAATTAATTTGATTAGCTAATTAATGTGTTCACAAATACTTATGAAACATTCTCATGAACTGTTAGATACTTACTTTGGGTTTCTATTACTGAACATTTTTCTCATTTTTGCCTACATGCTTTATTTGTAAACCCAGCACATACACCTGTGTTGTTATTGACACAGTCTTTAATTTCCCAGAATATCAATAGGAGAAGGTATATATCTTGTTTTGGCCATTTTCCTAGATATCTATCCTTCCTCAGCCAAGAGTATCTTAGAGATTTCCTTCACTTTCCCATGATGTCATAAGATCCCTTCCCTTCCTCTCCCGTGAGCATATTTAAACTTGTAGCCAAGCCCCTCACTTATCATTCACTTCTAGGTCAGTCATACCCATTGAATCATGACTTGTGGGTATCTCTTCTGTTATACATTGCCACCATTGAATATCTCCTCCTCAATATCTAATAATCCTGTTTTCAGTTTTGTACAATTTCTTTTTAATATGTGTGTGTGCTTTTTTTCCCATGTGCTTTAGTTGGGGATTGACAGCGTATTCTGAAAAACATCACTGGTAAGTTAACAGCTGGCAGTTTTGGGATTTGATATATTGATAACTTTAGTAAACAAATAATGTTATTGGCAGATAGAACTACAGACAGGAAATGTTTCACCAAAGTGAAGGTAAATTTTTTTAAAAAATACTTTGAGAAGAAGAAAATAGATTTGCTTCAAGGTTTAGGTCCATTCCAATCCCAGGTGTCCTACTTGCTAGTGCCCTCCTAAGAGAAACTACGTCTGATTTCTCCCTAGTTATTATATAAAGGATAAGAACTAGCCAAAACTTTGTATTAAAAAAAAATCTTGGCCTCAAACCTTTTCTTTGCAAATATGTACTTTTTTTCCATTGATGTCACAGGACCTAGCCGGTCCCCCAGAGATTGTACTATACGTCTCCTCCCACTATAGCTGCGTCTAACCAACCACTAACCCATAACCCTCCACTAAGCCTCTTAATTGTCTCTCTGATCAGGCCATGCCTTCATCTGTGTGGGTTTTTCCAGTTATCCTAAATGCTCTGTATGCATCTAATTTTACTTTTGTTTTCTAGAATATTCTCTATCCAGCCACCAAAGGGGCGTCCTAAAATGCATTGTGTTTCTTTCCTACATTAACTGCCTTTTGCAGGATAAAGAGCCGGATTGTTGGCACAGCACACAAGGTCCTTTAATATGCGGCTCCATCAGCTTTATCTCTATGGCTTTCTTTTTTTTTTTTTTTTTTACTTATTATAAAACAGTAATCTGTCTTTAATTTACCGTACATTCCTTGCTCCTTCAACTCTCCATGTTTAACGTTATGTAGTCCCTTTACTGAGCCTCCTCCCACACTGTATGCTGCTCCCATCCTCTTCCTGCTGATGTGGTGGATTCAGCTATCATTCTTCTTTCAAACTATAGCTCACATGACCCAAAAGTCTTATCAGATAATTCTCACCTCTAATCATTACTTATTTCTTCCCGGTATCTGTAGGATTTTGCTTATTAGAGAGAGGACCGGTTTTTTGGACATGGTAATGGAAAGGGACAGTACTTTTCTGAGAATCTAATACAGGAAGCAAGAATTTTTTTTTATAAATTTTATTTCAACATTTTTATAATTTTTTCTTACAGGAATAAAAATACATCATTACCTTGAAATGTCCACGTCATTTTAACATTACTTACAGAATTTTCCTTTTATAAGAATACTGCATCCCCAAGCGTGCTCTTTCTATATTTGTGTTCAACTTCTCTTTTCCTCACTGGGTTCTAATTTATTTGTTTACATGCCTCCCTCCTCTAATAGACTATGTGAACCTTGAGGGCAAGAGTTCTGTTTTATGTAGGTTTTCAATAAAAGGTTACTGAATCAGTGTTATTGGACATGTGGTAGTAGTTTTTCTTTTAGTTCATTTTTCACGAGTCTTGTGGGTATTAATGTTTATGATCCTAATGATGGAGACCCTCTGAGCCTTTTTTAAAAGTCTGCTCTTAAGAGAAAATGTGCACATATTTTTCTTCATAGGCTCAGTGTTTCTGGGGAAAAAGATGTTTAACATCACATACCTGAAAAAGTAAATGACAGTGACCTTTCTGCCTTTCCAAAAATATTGCTGATCATTTCTCAGCGCTTACCAAAGCCTGTAGCTATATTTTGTTTAAAGTAGTATTTTTTACTATTATTTTGATACTGTACATTTAACAGAAGCCTGAAGCGACTTATACTGAAATACTCCCATTTTGATTGCATTAAGTCGTGAGTCAAGAGAAATCCAAAGAGGTTTCTGATCACTTAATAACCAAACAAATACACTGGAGAACATTCTGCTGTCTTTCTGAATTATGTATTTGATAAATCTTGTTTTACAGGCATATTTGTTGTGATAGTCTACAAACTCAGATGGAGTGGATGGCCAATGTCTTCATTGCCCAGGTATGATTTCTGGTTCAGCTCCCCAGCAAAGTATAACCACTGCTCACAGGAAATGTGTGATGTACCAGCATTTTTAATGAGTTTTATGTGTATGCTTTAATTTTCTCATTTATATATTTTTTTAAATAGATGAGAATCCAGATTTATCCATTACTCTTGGAAAGAGAGCTTATTTTCTTTGTTGAGGCTTCTTTCTCGGCACTCCAGTTACTTCTTACCTCAGGAGAGGTATATCGCTTCAAGATGGTAGTTTTAGAAAGAGGAGCTTGTTTTACCAGAGTCCCACATTCATGTTCATTTAGAAAAATGTGCTGTTTTCCTTCTTTTTCTCCCTATGGCTGCCTACTCCTCCGCCCCCCACCCTAACCTTTCCAGAAACAAGGAGAGGAGCCTACATTCCTTTAACTCTTATTGTGTGCTGGATTCTTAAGAAGAGTTAACTCATGTATTCTTTGCAACAAACCATGCCTGGCATTGCTTGTAGATGACGGAATAAAGGTAACAAAGATTCTCTCACTTGCTCAGTACCATACATTTAGTTAGTGGTTTAAACCCATGGGTGCCAGAAGCTAATACCTATACTCAATTCCGCATTTAGTCTCCTCCCTATAGGAGGACTGTGTCTTTGGGGGAAGGGTTAAATAGTCTCATTAATAGGATTGTTTTTCCCTCCACGTTGTCGGGCTGAATTCCTAGCAATGCTTCCCACAAGAGCATTGAAATTCACTGGTAAAGATTAAGTTGTCACTCTTTATTACTGAGGACGTACTTCCCTGTTTCTCTTATAAGTGGGAAGTTAATTCACCCCAAATCTGGCCCTTATTTGTTTTGAAAACCATTTTCTCTGTTCATTTATTAACCTTTCCAGTGGTTAATAAACCCTGCTCTTCTCAGTCTGATGCTTCTGTTACTACCTGAAAACACATAGACAGAAAACGACTTAATTTTTTTTAGATACTTTTCCTCTTATTTGTGACTTTTCAGAAATTCAGATCTTTAATGCCTTTAAAAAAAAGCAAACTAGATTTGAAGTGTTTTAGTAAAATTGGAACCATAGAGTCAAAACTGTTACAGTGTCTGTGGTCAACTATACTGATATTTTTTTAATAGTTGAAGTTACTAGACTCTGGTTGAAAATCAAGGTATAAATAGAAATAGCCAGAAAGCAGAGGTTGCTGTTGTGGCCAACTTCTTTCTCCCTGCCTCACCTGTCCTTCATTGTCCTGGCCCTAGACATTCAGCCCAATTACTTTTCCTCTGCTCATTCCACTTCTCTGGATTAAGATAAACGCAAAGGCCTTCTTGGATTTAAGGATTTAATGGCTTACCTCCATAGGGAGACAGGAAACTAGCAAATGTTGATTTATACATGTTTACACACACACACAGAGTAAGTGTTCCTTACAAGGAGTTCTTTTGGTTGTGCAGAATACTTTTCTAATATCCATCGCCATCTACACCCCTGATTCAAAAGTTCTCTTGATTTTCGCTTAAGTTTCACATTTTCAGAGGATTTCTCCGTGATCTTCAGACCAGTCAGACCTTCATGCTATAGGAACCCTGAACATTCTGTACGTCAGTTGTATTTCTAATTAGAAAGCATTGTGTAATTAGATTTTTCATGTCTGCCTCTCCTACTAAAACGTAAACTCAATGAGAAGGGCTCTGTCAGTCTTATAAAACCTGTATATATACTTGCACCAGAGAACCCAGTGCCATTTACAAAATACATCCAGCACCACATCAGGCTCCCTGCTCTGCCGGATCCTGTTTCTCCCTCTTCCTCGGCTGCTCTCCTTGCTTGTGTGTGTGCTCACTCTCTCTCAAATTTATTAAAATAAGAAAGGGGAGAGAGCATAAATAATTTGACAGAATTTCAAATACTAGTTTGATAAAATAATAAGGGAAAGGAATGGGTATGACTGAGGTAAGGAAGGTCACTAACTAGGAAGGATTCTCAGGAAAATGCCTTTCTGAATAGCTGACAAGTGTGCTGAGACCTGTCTGAAATTAGGGAGCAAATCATGCAGGTATGCAGGAGTGGGAAGAGAATTCCAGTTACAGGGGCCAGCAAGTACAAGGTGTGTTTGTAATCTTTGTTCCATGAACATCGTGAAGGGCTGTGTGCGGGAGGATGTAAAAGATGACGAAGGCACTAAACAGATCATATAGTCCCAGTTTAGGAGTGTGGGGAACAAGAGAAGGATTTGATCTGATTTATATTAACTGAAGAAATAACAATTTAGTTTGTTGAGGGCACCGTTGGGGGTCCAAGATGGCAGCAGGAAGAACAGCTGTGTGGAAGGTGGTAGTTCCAGCTACAGTGGTAGCAGTGAACGTAGTGAGACATTAAGATTCAAGAGTAGTTGAAAGTGGAACCAACAGAATTTGGAGATTGATTGGCAACAGTCATTTGAAAGAAGGAGTACAAATTAAGGAAGAGTCCTAGGTTTTGTTGTTTTTTATCAGCCTTGGGCAACTGGCAAATAGAAGTGATAAGATCAGAGATGCAGAAGAAAATCGAGAGTTCTCTTTCACCCTATGAAATTGGAGATGCCTGTTAGACATACAAGTATTTATTTGACTAGCAGATTGGATATATAGATCAAAAACTCAGACAAAGGGTACCTGGCTGGCTCAGTTGGAAGAGCATGTGAATCTTGATCTCAGGGTTGTGAGTTCAAGTCCCACATTGGGTATAGAGAGTATTTAAAAAAAAAAAACAGCTGAAAATTCGGGGATGCAGTGTAAATTTGGGGGAATTCAGTTTGCATTGAAAGCCCTAGATTTGGGGGAGATATGAGAATATAAAATGAAAGGAGGGTATGGTGTAGGGAGAGAAAGAAAAGGAGAGAAGAATAAGCGCTGGGGCGTTCCAAACTTTAAAGATCAAGCAGAAAAAAAAAAAAAAGAGAGGGAGAAAAAACAGATGATTGATATAGAAAATCCAGTCAAGGAGTTTGCTATGCAGATAAATGAGGCTTTGTGACTAGAGAAAAAGAAGAGGTCAGGGTAGGTTTTGGGGTTTCAATTTTATGTCCTTAAGATGGAAGGGTATATACTTTGCATATATGCTAATGGAGAAATTTCATTAATTAGAAGAAAAAATTGAAGAGGAAAGTGATGTGTGTATGTGTATTGGAAGAAGGCTTTTTTTTCTTCTTCCAAGTTTTTATTTAAATTCAAGTTAGTTAACATATCGTTTAGTATTAGTTTCAGGAGTAGAATGTAGTGATTCATCCCTTACATACCTCACACACAGTGGGCTCATCACAAGTGCCCTCCTTAATGCCCATCACCTGTTTTACCTATCAGCCCTCAGTTTGTTCTCTGTAGTTAAGACTCTCTTATGGTTTGCATCCCCGTTTTTCTTATTTTTTTTTAAAGATTTTATTTGACAGAGAGAGAGATCACAAGTAGGCAGAGAGGCAGACAGAGGGAGAGGAGGAAGCAGGCTCCCTGCCAAGCAGAGAGCCCGATGTGGGCCTCGATCCCAGGACCCCAAGACCATGACCCAAGCCGAAGGCAGAGGCCTTAACCCACTGAGCCACCCAGGCACCCTTCTCCCTGTTTTTCTTTTTTTTATTTTGAGGAAAGTGATTATTAGACCAGCAGAGGCCCTGAGCAGACATGAAGCAATGTGAACTAGTGCACATTTGTGCATCATTGCTGAAAAAATTGTTGTACAACAGAGTGTCAGACATTGTATATTATAGCCCATCGAGCACTTATGACTGAAGAAAAGTTATCTGTAATCAGAGTAAATATTGGGAAGAGAAGGGAACCTCACTTATATGGCTAAAAGATGCAGGGAGAGTAGTATCTTTCATGGTGGAAAAATGAAATTATTCAGTGAGCTCACCTTCAGCGAGTTAGGGATATTGGAAGTGTAGGGGTGGAGGAATCTTCAGAGAGTGAGGAAGCCAGTTGCCCGATAGTAGAACTTCTGCTGACCATTTGCCTGAACTTAAAGGTTACATTTAAAGTGAGATGAATCTATAGAGTGACCATCTTTTTTCTTTCTTCATCAGTTGGTAGGTACCCATAGAGTAAGTAGAATTGGATTTAACTAGGTTGGGGGCTCAGACAGGCAAGTATGTATATTTACAAGGAGGTATATATACAAGTATATTTATAAGGAGGTGAGTATACGTAATGACTACGAAATCTATGACAGGCTATGAAGGATGTGGAGGAAGATGTGGAAAGGAGAAAGGTGGTAGAGAATAGATTGTAGGTCTCAAGGGGTCTAAAAAAGTGAATGAAACTAAATAGTTACCTGGAAAGATTGGAGGTCAAGGTCAGAAAGAGGCAGACTCATGTTCATTACGGCATTATTCACAATTGCAAAGGCATATAAATGATCTTAGATCATTCTTAAGTCCAAGGAAGAATAAAGAAATATGTGTGTTTGTGTGTGTGTACATGCACACACAATTAAATATTATTCACCCTTAAATAAGAAAGAAGTCATTTGTGACAACATGGGTGAACTTGGCATGCTGAATTAAATAAGCCACACAAAGACTACAAGTATTATATGTGGAATCTAAAAATAAAAGTTGAACTCCTAAAAACAGAGTGGAAAAGTGGTTGCTGGGTGGGTAGTGGAAATAGCAGAGGTTGGTAAAAGGGTAAAAATAAAAACTTTCAACTGTAAGATGAACAAGGTTTGAAGATCTCATGTAGAACATGGTCACTGTTGAGATGGTTGATAATACTATACTGTATCACTGAAATTTGTTAAGAGTAGAACTTAAATGGTCTCACCAAAATAAATGAGATGATAAATGTCTTAATTGACTTGATGGAGGAGAATCCTTTCATGTATATACACAGGTCAGATCATCACATTATATCTTTTCAGTATCCTACAATTTTGTCAATTATGCCTCAGAGCTGGATGGGTCGGAAAAAGTAGAAAGTGGGAGACAGAACTGAAGATTTTGGGTGTGATCACTGGTTGTAATAATGAAACTATGATCCTCAGCTATATGATCCATGCAGGACTCTTATGGTCATTATAAACGTCAGAATGTATTACTAGATACAGTGTTTTAGATGTTAGGAAAAATACCTCTTGGATCAGTCTGGTAGGAACTAATTAGCCAGTATACACAACGTAGTATATCCTGTCAGAAAAAGAAATATGTATTTGAGACTGTTTGCTTTTAGATTTCTCTGAATATCATTGAGCGTATGTTTTATACATCAGTGAGCACAAGTATAAGCATAATCCATAGGGGTAATGAGATCCTTTCCAGCCACTTTTCTTTGAGCTTTACATGTTGGGAACATCCCAGTTATAGAACATCAAAATTATTTTTGCCATGTTTACGGCTTATGACATAAACATAGCATTACGAAGCTTGTAACTTTCTCCCTGAAATATCTGCTAATCTACCATTACAGATTTGCTGAGCCAAATAAATGCTTCACTAAAATTCAAGGGCAGATCTGATGCATATGCATTCAGTCTAGTAATAAAGATCTACATTGTAGGATCATTGAAGATTAAATGAGATTATGTACACTGATAAGCACCAAGTCTGGCAGTATGTCCCAGTATAATCTTGCTGTTATATAGGGGTACACAGCCAATATTAGTTGAAATGAAGTCTTTGCTATAAAACACATTAAAATACTAATTGCAATGTAAGACAGGAATGTGTTGAATCATAAGAAAAGGCATTTAGCTATATACTTTGCCAAAACGTTTTCATTTCATCAGAACATCTGTAAGGCTTATCATTTTATAATTGGTATTCTATATTTCTTTCATAGATTGTTATCTGAAAATCAGTTTGCTTTTGCCAACTTCTGAAACGTTAATCTACCCTGAGGAGTAGAAAAATTCTTTTAAGATTTTTCTTTTATACGCATATCTGAAGGATTTATCACTCAGGGGCTTATTTTTACCAATGGATATTTCTCCCCATTGCAAAATTAATTTTTCTCTAGTCATATCTATAGTTGTTCAGTTGGCCAGAATATGTAATCAGTAATTTGAGAACAAATGTGCCATACTCTGTTGTACAGTGATTTTCAGTATAAATGTCTGTGTGCAAGGTAATTTCTTTGGAATTCAATTAGATGAAAAAGTAACAAAAGGTCATAAAATGAGGCTAATGTTTCTGATAGCCGTGCCTTAGGTTGAATTGAGGTCTATGAGGTTAAATTATTGTTACACTAAAGTTGTCTTTGGTGGAGGGAGAAAATGGATGCATACTTACTTTGGTTACCGGGGGGAGAAATATAGACAAGTGTATTATTTTTTTCTCGGAAAGAGATTTGCCAGTTTCCTCAATTATTTTCCACCTTTTGATTTGATAAATAGTACAGAAGCCATGTATTTGAAACTTAGAAATTGAACGGAGACCTCAAAGCTCTGTTCACTTGAGAGTTTTACATCCTTGAGCCGTGTTGCCATCAAGAGTCAACAGCATAATTCCAAATGGCATGCTCGTGGAAAGCAGATCATTTGATTTGGATATATGGAAAAGGAGCCAAGTGAGTCTATAACGCCATATACCACGTAATAAACAAGAAATTGTGTTTCCACAGCACGAAAATGATATATGGCCACCAGCTGGAAAGGAACGAAAACGTTCTATAACCAAAAATCCCAAAATTGGAGGTTTGCCTCTAATTCCCATCCAGCATGAGAGAAGTGCAACCCAAGCCCGGAGAAACATTGAGGTAGGTTAGGATTTTATTTGTTTTATATTAATTGTGGCATTCGTTTTCTTATGTCTTAATGGGATTAAGTACATTAGTTACTTCTTTGGCTTCAAAAGCACAACAGTCATCTTTGGAAAGCATAGTAAAAATCGTATTCTGCAAGAAAACATTATGAATAACCCTGTGCTCCTCCTTTAAGTTTTATATTTTAACTTTTCTTAAAGAGTTTTAATAGCGTCATCGACCATCCAATTAAATATGCATAATGCCACTTATTTTCTTACCCCTCACCTAGCCAAGCAATTTTTAATGTGTATACAGAAGTCCGCCTGGTAAAGCACAGTCTCAAATTAGTCTTACAAGTTCACTGTTAACACCCTTAGAGTGAGCCCAGGGCCGATTATGTCTGGAGCCATGGTAACTAGACTTTCTAGTAACACAACCAAATTCCAGTGGTTTGGGAACTGATGGGGTGTCACAGTTAATTTAAGGAACTGCATGATGACCCCTGAGCATCAATAAAAAAGACCTAGCATTTTTCCAGAAAGCGGCTGTTTGTTTTCCCTCTCCCCTTGCGGGGTGGGGAGAACCTACATAGCATCCATCTTGACTTGAACTTCAGTCTCTGGAGGAAAGGAGAAAATCTGTTTGCACTCAAAACTCATTAAATACTTTGCGATTAATGCATGTTTCAGTGCCTTAATTGAACCCCTCAAAGCAAAAAGAAAAGCACGTAAAAGGTGTTATTTCCTTGCGGTTTGCGATTGAGCTGTTTGGATCTCTTTCTTTGCAAACAGGAATAAGATACCTTTAGTCTTCTAAACGAAGTTAGATTTAGTGATGAGATTTAAATGTTTTTCCATGTAGCTCCTTCCTTGAACATTTACCCCCGTGTAATATTCCTCTTCACTAAAAGATAAAAGCCTTGAAAATAATGGTTACTGCCTTTGTCACCTATTCAGTCCTTCTGCACTTACAGGTTTTCTTGGTTAAAAAAAAAAAGTATTCTGCACAATTTTGGGTTCCTCAGCTAATCTAGAATCTTAAAATCTAAGGGTCACATTTCCCAAGAACCAATATTAGGAAACACAGTATGAAGAGATGAAGCAAACGTAGGGAGTAGATTTGCTCTCCTAGACCTCAGCTTCTTCTGACGTTGCCTTAGAATCAGTTATGGAGCAGAGCAAAGATAAATTATTAGGACCAAATCTAAATACATTAACCAATATCCAGTATAGAATGAGGATGATGACTTAAATACATAGTATAATAGTTTGTTACCTAATCTCAAATCCAGAATTTCAGAGACTTTTTTTTTTCTGTTTTAGCATACTTAAGATCAGAAAACTGATGAACTCCAAACTACAAAGAACTTGTTACAGGTTCTTAAAATAATTCCATGAAATATTAATTGCAAGTATTTAAAGCTAAATTAACCTTTTTGTAAATTTTGTGAATATGGTGATCAACAAATTTGGCAAAGACAAATTTTAAATGTTCCAATGTTGGAAAACATTGGAAGTTTAAAAAGCATTAAAATAGAAATGGAACCATTGAAATGTTTTTTATAGAATTAGATTCATGTAAATATTTAAGAAAATATATTTATAAAATAATCACTTTTGATCCTTTGTTTTAAAAAGGGAAAATGGTTTAAAATATTGATAAATGGGGGGCACCTGGGTGGCACATCTGGTGAAGTGTCCAACTCTTGGTTTCAGCTCAAGTCATGATCTCAGGGTTGTGAGATCAAGCCCCACATTAGGATCCGTGCTCAGAGAGGAGTCTGCTTGGGTTTCTGTCCCCCCTGCACTCTCTAAGTAAATAAATAGATCTTTAAAAAATATATTGCTAAGTAGGATATACTCATAAGAAAAATGTATTGCTAAGTAGGATATACTCATAAGAAAAATGTATAGTCATATCAGTGATGACATATTCAAGAATTGTTTTTCATACAAGGTGTTGGCAGATTGGTAAATTTGGTGCTTTGGCCATTTGGTAACTTACCATTTCAAGTCTTGATTTCATAAGGTTCTATTAAAATTTGTGTGAGGATACCTTATTCAGGCAGGAAGACTTCCTGAAAAAAGCGACTTCTAAAATTGGGTAGTGAGCTGGCTAAATAAGCCAGGGAAAGTAGGTTGTTGTCAGAGGAAATCACCCATGAAGAGGCAAACATAGTGCTTAAGAATGCACACGCTAGGTCCCACCTGTGATTTGGCTATCTCCTAATTCGTTGCACTCAGTATTTTTATCTGTAAGCATGGAGGGATTAAAAAAAAGGCTCTACCTTCTAGGGCTATTGTGATGATTCAGTGATATCATACTTTAGAATTTATTAGAATAATGCCTAGTGCATAGTTAACATTTGAGTCAAAATAATAAGGAACTTGGAAGACAATGTGGGATAATTTACTCATTTCTATAGTTGTCATTTTTGTCATCTGTAAAACAAAAATAATGAGCAAAGAAGAATGATGCAGTTCCAGCAGAAAATGTTGACCTAGAACCTTACCCATCGCATGCTTCTCGCCTCTGCCCCCATCCTAGAGCACATGAAGAGCCACATTGGTTCCCCACAGGCCACCGTGGCATCCCATTCAAAATTCCCACTTGTGTGACCTTGGGCATATGGGCATTTCTATTTCTGTCTTAAAATATAATATATTTTAGAGTTTAAATAATTATAATGTTTATTTACTGTAAATAATGCATTTAAAGCAATATTGTGAGGATTCGTGATAGGATTATATTTTATAGCATGGAGATTATCAACTAATACAGTGAGTTCAGTAATGAAAGTTATTTAGGAGCATTTCTGCTGTAATCCACATATTAGTTAGTCATTGCACGTTTTGGCATTTCGAGGCCTCCATAACCAGTGGCCTACATCTGGGTATAATGGAAAATAGATGTGGGCACAGACTAGAGCCACGTGTGTGATTTGCTCTGAGAACACATTCCTGCACCATGCTCTGGCTGGGGCATAGGAACTACTCTCTGTAGGGAGAGGGACTGCTTTTCACCTTGAGCTTTCCATTCAAACAGCTACTTTTCTCTGAACAGACTCTGACACATACAAATATCATCTGGACCATGTTACCTCTTGCTCCTCTAATATCATAACTTATCTATCCATCCTTTTTAAATTACTAATGTCTTATCCTTTAAGAACAGTATAGCACACAAACTAGGTCCTTCTTTCCCCACAACACAAAAGGCGCTCCCAGCGTACCATATTTGTTCATTCAAAGCTTCACTGCCCTATCTTCTCAACTATTTTTTAAACATCTTATTTATTTGAGAGAGATTACTGAGTAGGGGGAGGGTCAGAGGGAGAGAACTATCAGGCAGACTCCCCTCTGAGTGCAGAGCTCAACATGGGACTTGATCTCATGATCCTGAAATCTTGACCTGAGCTGAAATCAAGAGGCAGATGCTTAAGTGACTGAGCCATCCATGCACCCTCCCCCAACCCAATCCTTTTGACTGTTAATAGGTCATTCCCATCTTTGTATAAGATTACATCCCTTAGACTAATATTAAAGCTTACTTAAAATTTCAGCATTCCCTGCATGAATACTTGGCCCCTAAATTCTACACCTAAGAAAACCCCAAAGTCTACCTGCCGATGGTTGAAAGATAATGAAAACTGTTGTTATGATATATAAAATCACTATAGACCCTAAAGACTCCACTAAAAAACTATTAGAAGTGATAAATGAATCCAGTAAAGTTGCAGGATCCAAATTAATATACAGAAATATGTTCTGCTTCTATACACTAATAACAAAGTAAAAAAAGAAATAAATAACCTGGGAAAAAATTTTAAGGAAGTGAAAGACCTCTACTCTGAAAACTATAAAACACTGATGAAAGAAATTGAAGATCACACAAACAAATGGAAAGACATTCCATGCTCATGGATTAGAAGAATATTAAAATGCTGAGTTACTGTACACTAATGGAATAACAGAAAGAGAACAATCCCATATACAGTTGCACCAAATATAATACCTAGGAATAATCACCTAACCAAAAAGATGAAAGATCTGTACTCCAAAAACAGTAACACACTGATGAAAGAAATTGAAGATAACACAAACGGAAAGATTTTCTATGCTCATGGATTTGAAGAATGAATATTGTTAAAATGTCCACACTACCCAAAGGAATCTACAGATTTAATGGAATTCCTATCAAGATACCAATAACATTTTTCACAGAACTAGAATAATACTAAAATTTGTGTGGAACCACAAAAAGACCCTGAATAGCCAAAGCTGTCTTGAGAAAGAAGAACAAACCTGAAGGTACCACAATCCTAGATTTCAAGATATACTACAAATGTATAATTTCAAAACAGTTTGGTACTGGCACAAAAATAGACATAGATCAATAGAAAATAGATATAGATCAATGGAACAGAATAGAAAACCCAGAAATTGACAAAGCAGAAAAGACTATCCAATGGCAAAAAGACAGTCTCTTCAATGTATGGTGTTGGGAAAACAGGACAGCCACATGCAAAAGAATAAAATGGGAGCACTTTCTTACACCATACACAAAAATAAATTCAAAGTGGATTATAGACTTTAAATGTGAAACCTGAGCCATAAAGCTCATAGAATAAAACAGAGGCAGTAATCTCTTTGACACTGACCTTAGCATCATGTTTATGGTACATCTCCTCGAGCAGGGGAAACAAAAGCAAAAATAAGTAGGACTGTAACAAAATAAAAAGCTTTTTGCACAGCAAAGGAAACCAACAAAAGGCAACCCGCCAAATGGGAGAACATATTTGTTAATGATATCCCCCAATAAGGGGCTAATATCCAAAATATGTAAAGGTCTTTCACAACTCAACACCAAAATAACAGATAATTCTATTAAAATGGGCAGAGGACTGGAATAGACATTTTTCCAAAGAAGACATCCACATGACCAACAGATACATGAAAAGATGCTCAACATCACTCATCATCAGGGAAATGCCAATCATAACCACAATGAAAAAAAAAAAGCAGCCTACAGTGAGATAGGACTTTACACCAGTCAAAATAGCTGGTATTCAACAGAAAGGAAATAACAACTGTCAGACTATGGAGGAAAAAAACCCTCGTTCACCTTCCTGTTGGTGGGAAAGCAAATTGGTGCAGCGACTATGGAAAGGATTATGGAGGCTCCTCAAAAAATTAAAAATAGAAATACCATATGATTCAGTAATTCCACTACTGTGTATTTACCCAAAGAAAATGAAAACATTAATTCAAAAAGATAGATGGACCCCTATGTTTATTGCAGCATTATTAGCAATAGCCAAGTTACGGAAATAGCCCAAGTACCCATCGATAGTCAAATGGATGAAGAAATGGTGTATGTGTATCGAATGGAATATTACTCAGCCATAAAAAGAATGAAATCTTGCCATTTGCAAGAGCATGGATGGACCTAAAACATACTGTGTTAAATCAAACAAGTCAGAGAAAGACAAATACGATGTGATTTGACTTACATGTAGAATCTAAAAAAACAAAAAACAGAAACAGATCCATAAATACAGAGAACAAATGGATGGTTAACAGAAGGGAGAATGGTTGGGAATGGGCAGAATGGATGAAGGGGTGTGGGAGGTTGCCAGGTATGGAATGAATAAGTCATGGGAACAAAAGGCACAGCATAGGGAATATAGTCAAATGATATAATAGCACTTTAGGATGACGGATGATAGCTACACTTGCGGTTAGCAGAGCATAACACAGACTTGTCAAATCACTATGTTGTACGCATGACACTAATGGAATACTGTGTGTCAACTGTACTTCAATTTAAAAAAAAAATCTATATTGCTCATTAAATTTCCCCAGGTAAGAGATGCCAAGTGAAACTTAACATGTTTAATATTTATGAACTCAGTCACAGCCCTATGCTGCTTAGCCATCATTTTCAATAATCTTTCATTTTTTGAAATGAAAAATAATGAAAATGAAAATAATTTTGTTGTAGTAAAGTATACGTAACATAAAATTGTTCATTTTAACCATATTTAAATGTGTTCGTTTTAACCATATTTAAGTGTATATACTTTAATGGAAGCATCACCAATTTCTCAGCATTTTAACATATTCAGATGAAACTTTGGAATTAAGCTAGATACTGTTTCATCAGTTTGTAGAGTAGAAGAAATGTATTTACTTGAGATACATAATCATAATTTTATCATAAAATTCAAAGTTACAAAATGTATAAAATACATTTGTGAAAATATTTGTCTTCAGCCTGAATTTGTATGTTTCAATTCCACATCTGGATTTATACTTTTGAAAAATTTTAAACCTTTCTTTATTCACTATTTAATAAGTTAATGATCACTTCGTAAGTGCAGTGCATTGTCTAGGTTCACACTTCAGTAAACATATCAAACAAAAACCCTGCTTGCACTGAGTCTTTCTAGCAGGACATTCAGATGATCACATTAGATAACTGCCAAAGAGAAAACTAGAGGAAGGTGAGGTGTTGTCCTGTAAACATTATTACATTGAAGATCTTTACTGTTTCTGCTACTCACAATTTCATACTTAATGTCGTATTACCCTTTTCATTACATCTTCTTTCAATATTCATAACTTAAGTGTTCCTTCAGATTTTTGCTTTCTAGGCTTTGCAGTTTTTACTGGGGGAATGTTTGAAGACGTTTCTTGAATTCTTGCTTCTTGGAAAATGAAAAATAACTTTTCTCTTTCCACTCCATCTACACCCTGATCCAGTTTATTGGGTATCCTTTCTGTGTGGCTCCATATTGCTCTATGCTTTTGATTCTCTGTTGCTTGTCCTCGTATCTTTTTTTTTTTTTTTAAGATTTTATTTTTTTATTTGACACAGAGAGAGAGATTACAAGTAGGCAGAGAGGCAGGCAGAGAGACAGGGAGAGGAGGAAGCAGGCTCCCTGCTGAGCAGAGAGCCCGATGCGGGCCTCGATCCCAGGACCCTGAGATCATGACCTGAGCCGAAAGCAGAGGCTTTAACCCACTGAGCCACCCAGGCGCCCACTTGTCCTCGTATCTTATACTTATTAAGTTTTCGTACCCTTTGATAATCTGATGGAAGTTCTGTATGCCACAAATTGCCCAGTCACAAGACGTTCAGAACACGAGTTAGGAAAGCGCTCCTTTATAGCTCACTGAATTAATGTGTACTCTAATCCTCGGATACAAAAGTGGATTTAATACGTAACTATGTATCTTTCAGTGTTTTCAGGTTGTATCTGTGGGATTCTAATAGGCATTGTGTGGGAGGAGGAAAAAAGAAAGAAGTTAAACATATCTGCCATAGACCTTCTCAGCATCTTTAATATGCTACCATGTACTGTAAGTCTCAAAGAAGGAGCTGCAGTGCAAGTCTAGAGCATGTCCCCAAATACTATGGCCATGGACAGGACACTGTAGGAAGTACAGATACACGAGCATATGACGGATTCAAGCAGAAGTGAATTGGAAGAGGCAGGTTTGAAATGAGAGTCAATCTGAATAACTAACCTGAGAGACTTCTTTGAAGCTGTATGTTAAATGCATGTTAAAATGAATTTCCACAGTCTACCTTTCAGTTGATTTTATAGCTCTAAGATGCCTGTATTGATCTCTTGGTTAGTAAATTTTAACATGCCAGTTCTGTCAAAGTAAAGTTAGAACCTCAATCATGGCAATAAGCACGAACATAAGAGGCATCGACATTTACGTGGCATATGCGTCTTTTAAACGGACCTTGTACCAAATCTTGCTTTCCTGTGAGACGTTGTATTTTCTTTTCAGAGTGCCAGAGCAGAACTGGAAAGGCTGCGGCTCAGTGAAAAGCGGGATCAAGAGTTGGGGGATAGCACCTTAAAGGAGAGAGCCTCCATGGTGGCCCAGTGCCTGGAGCACAAGGACGAGAAACTTCGAACTCGAACCAGGAAACATCGGAGTTTCAACTGTCTGGAGGACACAGAGGCCGAGGTCTTCCACGGGCAACAAAAAAGCCATAAAGGCATCAAGACATTGAGGAAGACTGAGGACAGGAATGGCAAAGCTGCTTTGGACTCGGATAGTAAGTTACCATCAAGGGTAATTGAAGAACTTAGCGTGGTGCTGCAGCGGACCAGAACCCTTCCAAAAGACTTAGAGGACGAGCAGATCTTGCAGAAAGAGATAAAATAGTTTTGCAAATTATTTTTTTTAATATTGTATAATGTGTGTGTGCAAACCAGAAACCGAACAGTAAAATTCATGGTTTGTGAGATTTGTCTAGCTATACATAAGCATTTAAATAGCATTTTAAAATATGTATGTACATATGTGATAAGAATAAGATGATGCTTTTCTATGTCTGAACAAAGCTTGTACAGTTCAACTGTGGAAGCACTGGGTTACTTGGAGCCGGCCAAGCTTTTTACAGTAGTCTGTAGAATGTTGTAATTTATGAGCAGAAATCTCAAAATGTACTGTATTGTATAAAATGCTTTGTTTAAAAGAAGCCTATGAAACTGTATGTAACACATTTTGCACTTTGAGAAACCTTGTATATTAAGTTACCATATATGTTTTTAGGTTTACATAGGGTCCACCTTATGGAAAAGAAAGGGAAGTTGAAAAGGGGAAGGATTTATTTTAGTGGCTGCCTATCAAACATTGGAGTTTTTAAAAGAGGCAAGGAGTGAACAAAAAACGAAGGAGGTCAGTTAAGTTCTGATCCATACTGAACCAGAGGGAATCTTATTAACGAGAAACTGCTTGTTAAGAAAAAGTCTAGTGACTATTTCCCAAGATAGAGTTCAGCCAACAACCAGGAATAATGGCAGTGGCCATGCTTACTTAACCCGTTAGTGAACCGGCCACAGAATACAGTCACTACACTTCAGTTCTGCAAGAGGGAGCTGCTGACAAGAAATGTACCCTGCACTGAAGAGTCACTGTGTGCATGGGACCTGGTATGGACGCCATTTGCACTGTTGCTATATCCATTTTAATTCCTTACTATGGTTTTCATACAAATTCACTATCACAGGGTTTTGTTACTGTTTTTTTTTTCATTATTGTTTTACTTGGTATTTCATTTCTTATTAGTTTTCTCTGCAATGTCAGAATTAACTCGAACTTTACAACATAGGGCCAATTTAGGGTGTGGGATAGTTTATCCCACTCTTGGCGGCTACCAGTTCACATTTAAATAAGTCTTTCTATTTAAGAAAAAGTCTCCTCCCTGTGCCTAATAAATAATAACAAAGCCGGCTCTGTTTTCACTTCCATGTCAAGGTCAGCTACTGAGTTGGTGATTTTCCTCCAACAGTCAATACTATCTAATTATAGTTCACATTAGGAACAGCGCTTTTCATTGATTTCTTAAGAATTTTATTAAGCCTGATGAGTTTTGGTTGAAATTATATAGCTAAGCTTTGTTTCAACCACTTATCCCACCCCCCCACCCCACCCCCGTTTTTCAGGTGACTTCTTTAGAATCTGTTCTACAAAGGCCCACATTTTGGTCAGTCTAATCGTAGTATAGTACTGTACTCTTAAATATTCTGAATTTCTTCACTGTAAAATACTGATCACTTATATTTGGTGGTGATACAATAGTTTACCATGGGTGTATGATATTTATTCCTTAAAAAAAAAATTCCAATGAATTTGGATTTAAAGAAACTGCAGGTCAGTTTATAAAACACGTATTAGCACTGCTGGGGAGACTTCACTTAAAGCAAGAAATTGTATTTAGGAAAAAAAAACTAATTATTCCTAATAAATGGTAATATTTATGAGATAAGTAGGCATGTGACAATGTTTGACACTGGGAAAGTATCTGGAGTTTTTTGTGTTTTTTTTTTTTACCTGCCTTATCTGAATATTTTTGAAACTGGAGCTTAAAATCTAATAGTCCTGTTTCCCTTCCTTTCTGGTATAATTGTCTCCATTTTTCAAGAGTAAGATAAGGGCTAATGATGACATCTCATATTTTGAATAAAAATTAAAATTGTTTTACAAGTCCATTTGAGTGTGATTGTTTTCAGAAGTTAAAGGTTATTTTGAGATAAATTCAATCCTCTTTCCTCTTTTCCTTTTTAAATATTTGAATGTATACTTTGAGATAAATTCAATCCTCTTTCCTCTTTTCCTTTTTAAATATTTGAATGTATACTTCAAACAAGCCATATAATTTTTCCCCAAATATGTCAGTATGAATATTGTTCTACTTTAAATGATGAACATACACAGATAGGATACAACCATATTGATGGTACTCTCATTTCTATAACCCTAAGGTTAACTACTATTTAAATATTTGACTTCTAAACAATTCATTACCTGATGATTTATGAAAGTGGCACTGAAAATTCAAAACCAAAAGTAACGGAAGCTAAATTTAACTTGTGCTCCTAACTATAATAGCTGCCAATTTGCATTGTTCAGGTGACACTTTATAATTCTAAAATACACATAGTTTATTGCAAAAGGAAATATTTTTGAAATTTATTTGAAGAGACTAGTATTCACATATATTTATGTTTTCTCAAACATTTGAAAATCACTATGGGGAAACGATTAAAAATTTTACCATCTTATAAAAATTTGCACCAAGACTTTCATAATTATCACTAGCTCAACAAAAGATAGAATTGTTTATAATGTGAACAATTTTCTGTCATGTGTACAATCATGTATCTCTCATCTGGAAAACAAGGAAATGATTATTAGGTAACTAAAATTAATCTGTTTTATATCTGTTATTTTGAACAATTTTTTTATTGCACATGTTCTAAGTTATATTGTACATTCCTGTCTTCTCTGCCATGGCTATCATATGTTGAATGTAAACTTAGTAAGTCAGATAGCTCTATAGATTTAAGACCTTTTATGAATTATGGGATTCATGTTCAGAATCTAAGTGTCCTCATCTGAGAAGTGTGAGTGATACCTGTCTCCTAAGCATTTTGTGATAACTAATTTTATATATATATATTTATATATGTGTTTGTGTATATGTACATATACACACACGTATCTCATAGTTTTAATAAATCTTACTTATTAATATATCAGTTATTCTAGATCTCCTTTATTCAAGCCCTGAGACTTCTTACTCATTTTCAAATTGTCTGTTAGGTTTTTTCCCCCCATAGTTTTTAAAATATGCACTGATACAACAGATTACCACAGGTTGTGGGCTGAATTGTGTTCTCCTAAACCCCTTTGTTGAAGACCTAATCCCCAGTACCCCAGAATGTGGAGTATTTGGAGTTGGGGCCTTTAAAGAGGTGATTAAAAGGAAGTTATTAGCGTGGGACCTAATCAAATCTGACTAGTGTCCTTAAAAAAAAAAAAAAAGGAAATTTAGACCCTTGAAGAAACACCAGAGATGTATGTGCACAAAGAAAAGGCCATGTGAGGACACAGCAAGAAGGTGGCCATCTGCAAGCCAAGGAGAGAGGCCTCAAACAAAACCATCTAATATCTTGATCTTAGACTTCTACCCTCCAGCACTGTAAGGAAAAGCCCTATTGTTTAAGGTACTCAGTCTGTGGCATTTTTTTAATGAAAGCCCTAGCACACTTTTATGTTAAATCTTAATGTAGATATCAAACAGAGTACTCCCTGGTATTTATACGTATTGGTTCTTATATTAGGTGTTATCCCACCTATCAGAATGTAACATTACATCCATGCAATGAATATAGTATAAGATTACAGCTATCATAATGACTAATGGAGAATAAGAGAACATGTTGAGACATAACTACTTAGAAGTCAGCTAGCCAGATAACTTGAATGCTGAAATAATATAAATAATTGAAAATTTGCCCAGCAAAATTATAATTTGGGTCTGCTTGTAAAGATTCAAGTTCTATGACGTCAAAAACACTATTCCAGCAGAGTGAAGAAGCTGACCCCTCACACACCTGATAGTGAATACTGTGAATCCTTCCAATGAACAACCCAGGTAGATATTGAGTTCAGTAACAGTATTCACTAGACTAGAAGCAAAGTCCTTTCAGTCAACCCAGATGAGCCCAACCATAATCCTACATGCCTAAGATTGGATCAATACTAACCTTCATTAAATAAAAGTGACATTTGTTTCCCATTGGAGGGGATCTCATCTTCCCCTCCCCACCAGTAAATTGTCTCATACGCCACCTTTTTTATCCCCTCCCATTCTCTCTCTGGAACCTCTTCATTCAGACTTGTTTCCTGGTATTTACCATAACTGCTCCTGGCAAAGTCAGAACAAACTTATTGCTAATTTAAATGTCACTTCTCAGTTGTACCTGACCACCTAGCACCATCTGTAGCATTTCACACAGTTGATCACCCCGCCTTTGTGGAATACATTCTAGCGTTGGTTTCCAGGATATTTCCTTCATTAGGTTTTCTCCTAATGTGGTTTTCTCCTTCATTAGTCCGTCTTGGATCCCTTACTGGAAATTCATCTCTACATAACTGAGCTAGAGGAACTCATTTAATCTCATAGCTCCAAATACAGTACATATTCTGACTAAACGGTTTCAGTCTGGACCTACCCATTGAGCTCCAGACTGTAATTTACATTTCCACTTGAGTGTCCAACTGTCATTTCACATATACCATTTCTAAAGCTCTTTAGCTGTTCCTCATCCTTTCCATTCCACCCTCTTCTGCCCTTTCTAGCACACAGATACAGAAAGATCAAGCAGATTATTCAGGTAACAATCAACAGAGTTGGCATTTGAAGCAAGCAGTCTAGCTCAGAAGTCCATGCTTCTAAACTCCACATGAGTCTGAATAATTACAAAAGATGTACTATGTGGAACAAATCACAAATTAATCTTTTTAAATATATGAAAAAGCCAAATTAATCTTTTTAAATATAAAATAGTCTCCCCTAACAACCCTTGAATAGCTTTCTATTTCTGTTAAATGGAAAGTATCTATAAATACAAGCTCTGGAATAATTGGTTTCAATGTACCAACTGCTACTTCTGTCATCTCACCAATTTTTACCTCCCTCACTTTGATACAAGCATACTTGTTCCTCAAAATCACCAGGCATGAAAATGCTTTAACTGTGCATGAACTATTCCCTATTACTAACATGCTGTCCAGACACACACATCTCTCACTGTGACCATCATGTAGGTCACCATCAAATGGCTCTTTAACAGACCTCTGAACATCCCATATAAAATGGCCTCATCACTTTCTATCCCCTTTATCTTCTTACATCATAGAACTTCTTACCATCTAACAATCTACATATTTATTAGTATATATTTTTATTGTCTAATTATTTCCAATAGAATCTGTCAGTTTAGAATCTTAGGTTACCACTATATTCCCAGCATTTAGAACAGTGTCTGTACCATAGCCTGTAGTCACTACTGAAATATATACTAAATATATGAAGTCATGGTATAAGGAAATGTTTGAAGAAAAAAATGGTCTCACCAAGAACTAGAAATACTGGATTTTTTAAAAATCTGTAAAGACTATTGCTAAAGTGAATAGGGATAAATGTGGCAACATTCAAAGGAAGTAGGAACATTCAAGATATTGTGCAGCTGCTCCTTTTCTGGGGGTAATCACAGAATCTATACACAGGGAAATAAGTTGAAAATAATCTGGTCTTTGATCAAGTTGAGAGATGCTTTTTGCAGAGAGATAAATCAGAGTTTTGGACCTTTGTGTAACTAAGGAGGCAAAATTAGAGACTCAAGGGACAAAAATCCCAGGAAAAAGAGAAGAATGAAAACTGACTACAGCTGGCTTTCCTTTTAAGGCAATGTGCTGAATAATGATGACACATAGGACAGTTCAGCAGAAAGGCTTTAATAGCAAAGTTGAGTTTTTTTGTAGGTTACAGTACTAAGAAGGCAAAGATTCAAGGTTATTCGCTATCATGGAGAGGTTCCCTTGTGAATATACAAGCTCCAGTTGGAAACCTTGGAGGTCCATATGATCAGAGCATATATGAATTGGAATCTGAACAGAACATGGTCAAAACTGCCTTACAACCTCAATTCATCTCAGTTCCTGACTGGATCAAGATCATGAGCTTTCTCGGCTAAAACAGGAAAACAGGAAAAATAATATTATGTAGAGCTTCAGTGGCTGTCATGAAAAAAAAAAAAAGACATCCCCCTTCTGGTGCCAAAACCAAATAAAGACACTACAAAAAAGAGAATTTCAGGGAAATATTCCCGTAAAAATCCTCAGTGAAACATTAGCAAACTGAAACCCAAAATACATTTAAAAAATCATTCACCATGATCAAGTGGGATTTATTTCCAGGATACAAGAGTGGTTCTACATTCAAATCAATCAACATGTTACATCAACAAAAGATAAAAACTCTATGATCATTTCAATAGATGTAAAAGAGTACAACGTCCATTCACGATAAAAACCTTCAACAAAGTAGTTTCAGAGGGAACATTCCTCAACATAATAAAGGCCATATATGAAAGACCCACAGCTAACATCACTCTCAATGGTGGAAAACTGAGAACTTTCCCCCTAAGATCAGGAACAAGACAAGGATGTCTACTCACACTCACACTTTTATTCAACATAGTACTGCAAGTACTAGCCATAGCAATCAGAAAAGAAAAAGGAATAAAAGGCATCCGAATTGGTAAGGAAGAAGTAAAACTAACACTCTTTGCAGGGGACATGATACTATATATAAACACCCGAAAGACTTCACCAAAAAACTATTACAATTGATAAATGAATTCAGTAAGGCTGCAGGATACAAAATCCATGTACAGAAATCCATTGCATTTCTTTTTTTATTGTTTAAGATTTTATTTATTTATTTGACAGGGAGATAGAGAGCACAAGTAGGTAGAGTGGCAGGCAGAGGGAGAGGGAGAAGCAGGCTTCCCATTGATCAGGGAGCTAGATGCGGGGCTCGATCCCAGGACTCTGGGACCATGAACTGAGCTGAAGGCAGCTGCTTAACTGATTGAGCCACCCAGTTGGCCCCCATTGCATTTCTATACAATAATAATGAAGCAAGAGAAATTAAGAATGCAATCCCATTTACTATCACACCAAAAATAATATCTAATAATAAACTTAACCAAAGACCTGTACTCTGAAAACTATAAAATATTTTTTAAAGATTTTATGTATTTGAGAGAGAGCCAGCATGAGTGGCGGTGGTAGGGGGATGCAGGGTGGCAGAAATGAAGCAGACTCCACTGAGCAGGGAGTCTGATGTGGGACTCAATCCCAGGACCCTGGGGTCATGACCTGAGCCAAAGGCAGTCACTTAACTGAGCCACACGGTTGTTCCTGAAAACTATATAAAATATTGATGAAAGAAATTAAACACAAACAAATGGAAAGATATTCCATGCTCATAGATTGAAATAATAAATTTTGTTAAAATGTCCATACTACACAAAGTAATCTACACATTTAATGTGATCCCTGTCAAAATACCAGCAGCATTTTTCGCAGAACTAGAGCGAACAATCCTAAAATTTGTATGGAATCAAAAAAGATTCAAAACAATCTTGAGCCAAAACAATCTTGAAAAAGAAAAAACAGAAACAAAACTACAGCTTCACAATTCTAGAGTTTAAGTTATACTATAAAGCTATAGTGATCAAAACAATATGATACTGGCACAAAAACATAGATCAATAGAACAGGATAGAAAGCCCAGAAACAAACTCACAATTATATGGTCAAACCTCAGCAAAAAAAAGTAAGAATATGCAATGAGACAAAGACACTCTTTTCAACAAATGATATTGGGAAAAATGGATCTCTACATGCAAAAGAATAAATCTGAACCATTTTCTTACACCATACACAATAATAAACTCAGAATGGATTAAATACCTAAATACAAGACCTGAAGCCATAAAAATCTTAGAAGAGAGCACAGGCAGTAATTACTCCGACATTGGCCATAACAGCATTTTTCTAGATACCCCTCATCGAGCAAGGGAAACAAAAGCAAAAATAAATTATTGGAACTACATTGAGAGAAAAAGTTTCTACACAGCAAAGGAAACAATCAACAAAACTAAAAGACAACCTACTGAGTGGGAGAAGATATCCACAAATGATATACCCAATAAAGGGTTAGTGTTCAAAATATATAAAGAACTTAGCAACTCACCACACAAAAAAATGCAAATAATTCCATTGAAAAATGAGAAGACTTGAACAGACATTTCTCCAAAGAAGACCTACCGATGGCCAACAGACACATGAAAACATGCTCAAGATCAGTCACGATCAGGAAATGTAAATCAAAATCACAATGAGGTATCACTTCAAGCCTGTCCGAATGGCTAAAATTAAAAACTCAAGACACAAGTGCTGGCAAGGATGTGGAGAAAAGGAAATCCTTGTGTGCTATTGGTAGAAATGGAAATTTGTACAGCCACTGTGGAAAACAGTATGGTGGTTCCTCCAAAAATTAAAAATAGAACTACCCTACAATCCACAATTCACACTACTAGGTATTTACCCCCAAAACACAAACACTAAGTCAAAAGCATAGATGCACCCCTGTGTTTATTGCAGCATTATTTACAATAGCCAAATTAGGCAGTTCACATGTCCATCGATAGATGAATGACTAAAGAAGATGTGGTATATATACAATGGGATAGGATTCATCCATAGAAAAGAATGAAGTCTTGCCATTTGCCATGACATGGGTGGAGCTAGAGTATAATGCTAAACAAAGTAAGTCAGAGAAAGACAAATATCATATGATTTCACTCATGTGAAATTTAAACCAGATGAGTAGTGGGGGGTGGGGGGAGACATAAACCAAGAAACAGACTTTTACTATAGAAAATAAACCGATGGTTACCAGGGGGGAGGTGGATAGGGGGATGAGTGAAACAGGTGATGGGGGTTAAAGAGCACACTTATCATGGGGCACCTGAGTGGCTCAGTTGTTAAGCATCTGCCTTCAGCTCAGGCCATGATCCCAGGGTCCTGCCCCTGAGCCCTGCATCTGGCTTCCTGCTCAGCGGGAAGCCTGCTTCTCCCTCTCCCTCTGCCTCTGCCTGCTGCTCCTCCTGCTGTGCTCTCTGTGTCAAATAAATTAATAAAGTCTTTAAAACTAACAAAAGTATACTTATCATGATGAGCACTATGTATAGAATTGTTGAATCACTATATCATACACCAGAAACTAATACAATACTGTATGTTAACTATATTGGAATTAGTATTTAAAAGCTTAATAAAATTAAAAGCAAAAGATTGTGATAGAGAATAACTACGTAAGAATTTCAGATACAGTTATATTCAGATACAGTTCATGTTAAAATTACATTTGAAACCACCTTTACTTTTAAAACAATAAATCGATGGAATATTTTATTAAAAAAAATAAAGCATTTAAAGTTTTGGGAAGATGGCAAAGTAGGATGATCCTGAGCTCATCTCATCCTGTGGGCACACCAAAATAATAGCTACATCTATGTGACTAACTGAAAATAACCTGAAGACTGGCAGAACAGACCTTCCACAGCAAATCACAGAAAGAAGACCACATGAAAAGGTTAGGAGGGGTGGAGATGTGAATGAGAAACAAACCAGTAGCACGACTAGCCACAAACAGGAAGAACATGACAAGTACGGGGAAATGAGAGGATCACACGCTGTACCAGGTCTCCCTGGTATTAGAGAACCTTGCTGCAAAGATGAGTCCCCATGATGTCTGGCTTTGAAAACTAGCACAGCTTAGTCCCAGGACCTTTAAAAATCAGCCAGACTTAACTTTGGGAGAGCAAGAGGACAATAAGAAACTGAGTTCCTGCCCTTGAAAAGTGAGCATACTAAATAACCTGGCTCAAGATACTGCAAAGAAGCAGCAGTTTGAAAAGCCCCGGGATATTATGTGAAGGCAATATATTGACTAATCTTAGAACATGTGCTGAGGGACAGGGATCTGCAGGAGATTTCTCCAGGAACAAAAGCATTTGACAGGTGGTATTCTCTCTTCCCTTCCCCCAGCCTGGATGTCTAGAATGCTTGTGAGAGCCAGCAGTAACAGTCTTTATCGACCTTGTTAACAGCACTAGATGCCCTGCCCCCAAGTTCCCCTGCCAATGCACTCCATCTAACCTACCTGCCCTGACAGGCATCCCTCCAAAACAACTCCCGCACAGCCATACCCAGCAAGCAGTCCCAGCAGGACCAGCACCTCTCCAAAAAGATTCCTGCCCTGGGGATGGGGGACAGATTAGCCCATATGCCAGCAAACTCATGGTTCCTGCAACTTAGCTTCCCTCGTAGCTGGCTGTGCAAGGAGCAAGCCCTGCTACTCAGTGTGCCTGCAGCTGTTGCTAAATGCAGAGATGCTAAATGCAGACAGCCAGGCGGACTGCTGTCCCGTCCACCAATAAACCACCACCAGTGCAAACAGGCCTCTCAATACTACAGATAGAAAACACTGCCCAGTGCATCCGCAACAGGCAAAGCTGGTCATTGCAGCTGGCTGGGAAATCATGGCTCAGTCACAACAGGAGGGTGCATGCAGCCCACACAGGGGCACCTCTGGAGTGCCTGGTTGTGGTGACCAGGGGGGATTGTTCTATGGGGCACCAGAGGACCTCTTCACAAGGCCACTACTTTCAAGACCAGAAGACATAGCTGACCTACCTAATTAACAGAAACAAACACAGAGAGTTAGACAAAATGAGACAGATGAAGGTGTCCCAAAGAATGAGGCAAAAATCACAGTAAAAGAGCTAAATGAAATGGAGATAAGTAATACGCCTGATAAAGAATTTAAAATAATGGCAATAAGGATACTCACTGGACTTGAGAAAAGAGCGGAGGAACACAATGAGAACTTCAAAAAAGAAATAGAAAATATGAAAAGGAACCAGCCTGAGATGAAGAATACAATAACTAAAATAAGAAGACAGAGTGAATCTGGGCACCTCTGTGGCTCAGTTGGTTAAGCAGCTGCCTTCAGCTCAGGTCATGATTCCAGGGTCCTGGGATCGAGCCCTGCATTAGGCTCCCTGCTTGTCAAGGAGCCTGCTTCTCCCTCTCCCTCCAGTTCCCCACGCTTGTTTGTGCTTGCTCTCTCTCTCTCTCTCTACACACACACACACACACACACACACACACATATGTATATATATGCATATCAGATAAATAAAAATTTTAATAAAGAAAATAGAATGAATCAACAGCAGATTAGAAGATACAGAAGAAGAGATCAGTGATCTGGAAGACAGGGTAATGTAAAGCAACAAAGCTGAACAGGAAAAAAAAAAAGAAATGAAAACTGAAAACAGGTTAAGGCAACTCTGTGACACCAATGAGCATAACAACATTAGCATTATAGGGATCCCAGAAAGAAGAGAAAGAGAGAGAGAGAGAGAGAGAGAGAGAGAGAGAGAGAGACATAATACATATTTGAAGAGATAATAACTAGAAAGCTGCATTTATTAGGATAAAGAAACAGACATCTGGGTCCAGGAAACACAGATAGCCCCTAACAAGATTATCCCAAGGACGCCCACACCAAGACACATAAGAATTAAAATGGCAAAAAAAAAAAAATAGTGATAAAGAGAAAAATTTTAAAGCAACAAGAGAAAAGAAAAATTACATAGAAGGGAAACCCCATAGGCTGTCAGCTGTTATTTTCAGCAGCAATGTTTCAGGCTTGAAGAAAGTAGCAGGATATATTCAGGATGCTAAAAGGAAAAACAAAACAAAACAAAACACCCTACAAACAAGAATACTTTACCTGCAATGTTATCACCTAGAACAGGAGAGATAAAGAATTCCTCAGATAAAAAATAAATAAATAAATAAAAATTAAAAAAAAAAAAA